>JACVVK020000061.1:872500-1245000 GCA_018292915.2 Batillaria attramentaria
GGGACCATTATAGAGCAGTTTTTGCCACGAATTGGTCCCCCGGGGGACTACTTCAGAGGGGGGACCGGACCGGATGCTACACCGGGTCTAACCTCGAACTAAACTAGCGCTAGGGTTAGATTTTCTGTTGTTTTTTGTTTGTTTGTTTGTTTGTTTGTTTGTTTGTTTGTTTGTTTGTTTGTTTTGTTTTAAATCAGGAAGCGGGTCCATTCCAGCAAGGTGCCTATGCCGTTATAGAAGGATTTTTGTCTTTCTTTCTTCGCTTCCTTTTTTTATTTAATTTTGTTTTCGGGTTTCTTTTGTCATAGTCTGGGTTAGGCCCGTAGCCGTGGGTTAAATTAACCTCGAGTTTTACATACGGGCCCTGGTGCAAGAGAGTGGGAAGGAGGTTCGTAAACAAGAGACTTGTGCAGTCTGAAAAGTTTTCATAATGAAGGCACGAACATTCTGAAACAGTTCTTGGGTTGATTTTCTTTCCTGATTTTTAGCCTTTCTTTTGTACCATCTGTTTTCGGTATTGACTCTCTCTTCCTCTGTGTGTGTGTGTGTGTGTGTGTGTGTGTGTGTGTGTGTGTGTGTGTGTGTGTGTGTGTGTGTGTGTGTGTGTGTGTGTGTGTGTGTGTGTGAGAGAGAGGCATGAGCCGCCTGTAGGCCAATTTCCGCCGGTTTTTGTTGTTGTTGTTGTTGTTGTTTTTCGTTCCGCCGTCGAGGGGAGAAAAAAAAGTTTCCTGCCTGGTTTGTGTGTGTTTGCGGGGCGGGGGAGGGGGAGGGGGGGGTACCGCATTAAGAATTAAAAGCAAGGTCATATTGATTCCAAACGACTGTGCCGCACTAGCGTGGCAGCGTTTGTTTTTGTTTTGTTTTGTTTTGTTTTTATGGGGGGGAGGGGGGGGGGAATTCCCTGCGTCAAAAACACGGTTAACCCTGTCAGTGACCATTATGAACGCGGAGCCCTGTTTTAAGGGTGGGGAATACGTGTGCAGTTGCCTTCAATGTGAAGCGCTAGGAAAGAGCAACTGAAACGCTACGCAACCTGAACCCCCTTTTCAGCGGACCTTTTCTTGTGAGGACATGCTGGGGGGGGGGGGGGGGGGGGGGGGCCTTCACCAGTCGTGGCTCATCTCAGTTTCCTTTAGTTCTCTCTCTCTCCCCCTCCCTCTCCCCCCCCCCCCCCCTACACACACACACCCATCCCCACCCTCTTTTATCTTTTTTTTTCTGTGCTTGGAAGTGCTAATGACTCAGCTGTGGATTAAAAAAAATGCTTTCGTCCATCCACATATTTTGCTGTTTTGAACATTTACATGGGGTATACGTGTTCATTCAATTTCAAAGAAGTCCCCATTACTATTAGTCAGTAGCCCCCGTCCTTAAACTTAAACGGATTTTGAAAATGTGGACACCCCGTTACTTTTCATTTGATCCTATCAGCGGTCGTTTGCACCGAAATCCTAAGTCCCGTTTTGTGTCGTCACGAGTTGGTAGGTGCTGGACATGTCCCTCTGGCGTGACCGGTAGCATGGCGACTGTGGATGATTGGTTGTTTGGGACTGACGTGTCCGCCACTGCAAGAGTTACCGAAGGACGGCCGTAGCGGGAAGAGACAGACAGAACAGTCCACCTGAACACCGTTCAACCATTTCGATGATCGGCCATTTTCTAGGGCGCAACAACAACCACTTCCATGCCTGCTGCAAGCTCACAGGGCACTCGGAGTGGAGTGTGTGGGTCAGGGTGGGTGTGTGTGTGTGGGAGTTTGACATCCTTTCCCACCACTTATGCCTTCGGGATGGGGAAAACAACAACAACAACAAAGCGGGGAAAAAAATCAGAACTGAGAGAAGAGGTGCGTCTTTTTTATTTTCATGTATAGTCGGTCGTCGCGGACAATGTCGTTTCCGAAGCAGGGAGAGGAAGCCGAAATATCAGTAGGGCGGGTTTTGTTTTTTTTTTTTTGTTTTTTTTTACAGACTGTTTCTACCGTTCAAACCGAGACAGACGTGCAACTAACTTTTTTTCTTTTTTTTTAATGTTTATTTTTCCTGGCTCTAAAGTTACGCTCGGACATGAGTTGTCGGCCGTGCATACACAGAACCGCACCATGCATGCATTTTTCGTGGCAACTTTGTGCTCTGCCACGAAAATATGCGTGCTTGTTGCGGCAAGGGAGACAACTCATGCAGGCAATAATCTCTGAAACAGGCTGAAAATGTCCAGTGCCGGTGAATGCGACAGAACTCACCGCTTCTGCGCACACTGTGAAATAGCACGTTGACCACAAAGTCGTTCAGAACTGTCCACTTTCCTTGTCACCGAACGTGTTTGGTGTTTTGTTTTTTTTCTTCTTTGTGATTAGTTGTCTCGGCTCAGGTCTCGGTTAACTTGTTTCGGGTCATTACAGAGGGTAAGCGTAGTGAAACCCGATCGTACAGAGTTGCTCAGAGCGACCTGCGAGCCCAAGTTTAAACTGAAACTGGGTCTTTCAAATTCAAATACGTCTTCCAACTCCGTTACGTCTACTTTGTGTGGGGTGAGTGATGATCTGATAGGTAGCACGTTGGAGTTAGCCGCTGCGCTACTGAACGGCCGGCACCAGGGTCACGGCAGAGAAACGTGGGTTCGAGCCCAGGTCGAGCTGGTGATGCCGGTTTTTCCTGGCTACCGGGCTGCTCATCGGGGGTTTCTCTCCGGGTTATCCGGCTTTCCTCCCCCAGCAAAATCGAAAAAAAAATGGGATAGGTAGTTGTGGTAGCGCTGCACCGCGGGGGAAGCAGCCCGAATTTAAATTAATTTTTTTTTTAATTTTAATTTAAACAATACCCCCCCCCCCCAAAAAAAAAAAAAAAAAAAAAAAAAAAAACTCCCCCCAAAAAAACAACAACAAACAAAACAAAACCAAAAACCACAAAGAAACAAACAAAAACAACAACAAAAACCAAAACAAAAAGAAAAGAAGAAACAAACAAACAGCCCCCCCCCCAAAAAAAAACAAAAAACAAAAAAAAAACAAGAACAACAACTACAACAACAACAACAAAAAACCCAAAACAACAACAAAAACAGCCGCGCATATTGATATTGCTATTTTAAGGAGTCGGCACATCGAATCATGTGAAGGATGCATTAGGCTGACTTAGCTCACCCGGCTCTCCTACAGTATTTACGTATGGGATCATGTTAAGAGGACTTTGCATGTCCGCCTGGGTTAAAGGCTGTGCGGGAAAACCAAGCTTTCACGTGTAATCGGTTTAACTGCAACTGTTGGAATCTGCACATCTTAGTGTCATTGTCGTCATTGCCGTGGCTAATTCGTGAGGTCTGCGCCCCCTGCTCATTCGGCCATATTCATCTTGGTTGGTTGTTATGTACCTCCTGACGGGGGTGGCCGAATGGTAGAGCGTTGGGCTTCAAATGCTCGGGTTGTGAGGTCGTATCCCGGCTGGGGCCAAATAGTTGTGCTGGCTTTTTCATCGTTGCCCCGTCTTTGATATCACGCGTATGTGGCGGAAAAGGACGTTAAACCCCCAAACACCCACCCACCCACTCCTGACGGGGTTTCTGGAGTAAAATTAACTTGATGTAACTTGACTTGACGTGATTTGACTGGCACTGTCGGTCGTCTTGCTGATACTTCGTGAAACATGGGCGAGTTCCCCGCGTTGTGGTGTATGATGTACCGCGCAAGCCGCATTGTTCAAATTGAATCATTGAAAACCTTGTAATATCGTTTCCGTCAAATGTTTGTTATAGGCTGGACATTCTCTTTGGATGGAATCTAACAAATAGAAAAGCATCTACATCTCTCTCTCTCTCTCTCTCTCTCTCTCTCTCTCTCTCTCTCTCTCTCCCTCCCTCCCTCCCTCCCCCCCCCCTCTCTCTCTCTCTCCCTCCCCCCCTCTCTCCCTCCCCCCCTCTCTCCCTCCCCCCTCTCTCTCCCTCTCCCTCCCTCCCTCTCTCTCTCTCTCCCCTTTGTAGTGTTGATTTACCATAATTAGCAAATTAATTAGTCGAAAATATAATCTGACTGACACCAGCTACTCATCTAATCTGTCGGCTTATTGTAACACCGATAACAATCCCTGGATCATTTTCGTAGATCATCAGAGTTCATCCTCCGGGTGGGAAGGGCTATAGTCCAGATTGCATGTTGGTTTATGTGGGATAATAATAATACTGTATTATAATGAGTATTGTATAGGCGCTTTACTCAATTTCATGGATCGGCTCAAAGCGCCGCGAACTGATATACCAATGCTGAACGTAACTTTTGTCGCAGTTTTTGGTTGGTTGGTTGGTTGGTTGGTTGTTGGGTTTTTTGTTTGTTTGTTTGTTTGTTTCTTTCTTTCTTTCTTTTCTTTGTCGTGGATATATAAGAAGGTGTTTTCTTGCATGGTTAATAATATAGGTGCCGGATATTTTTAGGCCAAAAAAAAAAATAAAAAAAAATCGACTTTTGCCTGTCGCGGTCAGTGGCTTGCCATTTAATTAAGGACACACAATTTCTGACAGTTATGACGTTCACACGTATGTTCGCCTACACGTGCACTTTTGTACCCGCGGTGGACCGTCTTAGTGTTTCAGGCTTCAGCGTTCGATACTGATAGAATGTTTAATATGCTTACTTCAGGATGGGCAACCCACGCTGTGTGAAACTGTATGTTTTCCGTGTCGCCCGACAGGTCGTCAGAGACTGAATTCACAGGTGTGGGAAATCCGAGACAACGAAAGGGGGCTGTACTGTTTGCTGATAGCGTCTGGTACAAATTTTCACCGCAAGATCGTAAATCAGCGCTTGAAGCACTAATATACCCGCGCGTAAACAACTTGCCAACAGTACGATGTATTCCTCTTTCAGGTTCTTCTTCGTTTCAGGGGTGCCGGGATGGCCGAATGGTAGAGCGTTGGGCTTGCAATGCTCGGGTCGTGAGTTCGAATCCCGACTGGGGCCAAATATTGTGCTGGCCTTTTTCTCGTTACCCCGTCTTTGATATCATCACCCTTACGTGGTGGAAAAGGATGTTAAACTCCGAAACACCCACCCACCCCCTCTTCGTTTCAGCTTTACTTTGTTGCTCCGTGCCGCACGAACTTGAATGCGCCCTAGACAGAAGACTTCCAACCGCTTTCCCAATGGCGTGCTACAAAGTCGAGTCTATAGAGTTTGTAGTATACGAACTACTTCATGGCATGCTCCGTGCTTTTGTCATCGTAGTCAGCCCAGGTGGGCCTGTCAGCTTGGAGCAGTTTGCACGTGTGTGGCGCCGCAGGGCTGGAGGACGAAGCAGTGAAAGCCTGCTGCCGCTAAGCGCCACTTCATGTGCAAACCTTCACCCTGCTAGTCACCCTGGTGTGTGCGTCAGTATTTCTGTTTACCACGCCACCGGCCACAGCCTACTCTTCTTCCGGAGAGATGGATTTTTAGCGTGCAAACTTGATATTTGTGCGTGCGTGTGTACACGAAGGCGCGATGTCCAGGCACCGTAAACGAGCCTGCACATGTTTTTTGACTCGATTAGGAATGAAAAGCTCAAACCAAATTCCCTTCCAAATTCACACATGTCCCTTCGATGTGTCGCTCACATACTATTCACCGCTCTCATTTTCATTTTCTTCTGTGTTCCAGATTACAACCCTCTGATGGGCGGTGCCGGCGGTTCATCGTTTCGACCTCCTCGCCGTGGCGCATCGGGAGGCGGATGAGGTTAAGCTGGTGTGCCCCTTTTGGCTTTTGACCTGCACCCCGACATTTTTGCAACGTTGGGGGTCAGCAGGTCAGAGTTGTCACATGATCGGGATCATGTGACTGGGCACGCCATTTCACAAGTGACTTTTTTTTCCCAGCTTTTCTGATCACCATCACCATTTTGAAGAAGAAAGGGTAGATAAACCGTGTTCTTGCCATCGCATTTTAGAACTGGATTTTGCTTGTCGTCGAACAGGTAGAAATTTGACTTGATGTGGGTAAACGGGTGTTTACTGTCGTGTGAAATTCGCACGACAGTTAATCTATTCTAACGTCATTTGGAAGGTGCCTTGCTCCATGGAATTTTTAATGCACATAGGCCCTTTTTTTCCCCCATTTGACGTTAGCATTGAACTATTGTTGAATTACTGAGTTTGAGGTTGGTGTTCTCGGAATCGAATGCGCATGCGCGCGTAGTGCAAGAAACAGTTTCCATATTAATAATGCAAAGCAGAAAAAAGGTTACTGTTTACTTATCATGTTTTGCGGGACACTGCAGATAGTATCTTGATCAGAAGAAGCTGGGGCACACATCTCCTGTTGGTTGCGTGGGATTTCGGGTTTTTGTGGAGTACTTCCGCAAAGAAGTGATTTTGTTTCTGTCATTTCTGGATCTCTGTCGGCATTTTGAACACTTAATAACGCTTTGGATTTTCAGTTGTCGTTAGAGTGACCGAAAGTAGGCATTTACCTACCAGAAACCGACTTGTGTTAATACGTTACAACAATCTGAAGGCGTGTATATATGCTCGTGTTTTAAAATAACGGCTTTAGGGGAGAGCGATCGTCGTGGAAACTTTTGAAGCGGCATAACAACGGGGATAGACTCCAGAGTGCAGTCCCTTTTCGGCGGGGCGTGAAAATGTGACTGCTTACACCCAGCGCCATTTTCAAAAATGGCGATTTTTTTTTAGAAAAGCAGAGACTTGTGTGTCATATGATTCGATTTGAAACGAAGTCTTGAATATCCGACCACTTTTCGTTTGGGCAAAATCTTTGCCAGCGGACAATTATTGTTGCGCTTTGATGGCACTGTTTACGTGGTACACTGATCCAACAGGATGTGAGTAAACGGCAAGGGGCTTGCACTCTGACAGGCAAGGGTGTTGCACTCTACAGGCAAGTATTATTGCACGGTGCAGACGATCACGTACCTGCCTTGTGGTGGAATAAGAGACGATTACAATAGCATACACACCCGTGCTCTAAGACTGAATGTAATAATAGATCTGTCCATTCAGACAGAGACATGTTATGTACGTCTCTGATTCAGAAACACGCCTACTTTCACTCCGAAGACAACCTGCCATCATTTGCGCCATTGAGGATCCCTCTGGGTTCAAAGCTGGTCAAGGATGACATAGTGCGCGACCTTGTGTTTGAGAGCACCGAGACAATTTAGGCCCGTCACGGTAGCGCAGTGAGCGCCATTTCCCCACTGTGCACAGAGGTACTTTCCACTGAAAGACTCTGTGCCCCAGAGAGTGCAACGGGGAAAGAGGCGTCCATTTTGGATTACTCCCCTTGGGTACTGGGAACACACACACACACACACACACACACACACACACACACACACACACACACACACAACCCTGTACAAATACAAATCAGTCATCAGCCATTTTGATACTAGAGGTAATATGTGCCTTCCATGAGCAGTCATTGGCACATCCATTCCCACCTCCTCCCACGCGAGTTTTTTTTTTATTTTTTATTTAGAGTCTAGGGTATAATAGAATGGCTCTGACGCGTTAAGAGTTTCTCGGCGAAAACAAAACATCTTTGACAAGGGAAAGAAAGCAGTGAATGGCATGTAGCAACATTTTCCCTTCCAATCCCGAAAGACAAAAAGAAACTGGAGCCCCGGGGGGGGGGGGGGGGGGGTAGAAAGTCCCGCAGCAGAACCCTCGCGTCTAATTGACGCAACAAGCCAAGCAATCGGTCCTCCCCCTCCCGCTTCCGCTCTCGCGTTAATACCGATCACCGGCTGTTCCAAACAGTGCCGCCCCTCCCTCCTTTCTCCAGGTCGTTGCTGACGCCATTCGGGCCGGGTCCTACTAGTTGCCGGAAACGCGGAGAAACACCACCGGAAACGCCAGCACCAGACTGAGGTTTGAGGCTGGAGTAGGGTTAGTAACCTAGGTGAAAGAGGTTTAGGGTTTGACCCAATTGTAACCCAGTTTGAATGAAGTAAGGGGTTATTATCCCAGTTTAAATGGGGTTTAAGGTTCGTAGGGTGGGTGGTTGTTTGGGAGTTTACGGTTCGTTTCCCCCACGTATGGGTGATATCAATAATAATAATAATAATGTATTACATTTGTAGAGCGCGGCGTTCTGCTTAGGAAAGCACTCAATGCGCGTTTTGCTCACGCACACACACAACATTCACACGCACACATTTACACACATCAACACAGGCGGTGGAGTTTAAAGATTAAAGGCTAGTTTGAAAAGATGTGTTTTGAGGTCTGCTTTAAACTGTAGGAGGGAAGGGATGTTTCTCAGAGGAGATGGCAAGGAATTCCAAAGACGGGGCAACGAGAAAAAGGCCAGCACAGATATTTGGCCCCAGCCGGGATTTAGGTTAATGGCCTAATTTGTATGAGGTTAGTGGTTAGCTTGGAGCTGGGTCAAGTATTTTTTTTTTTTTTAATTCGAATTTCAGACCAGGCCAGATGTGTTTCACATCTTTCTTTGCACCACCATTGACATTTGCGCGAGGTTTCCGCATTCCGGCGGTGTCTTTGGTGTTTCCGGTAAATGGCAGGACTCATTCGGACCGGCCAAGGGCTCCCCCGGTTGTCGCTGACGCCAATGCGAGCGGCCGATGGCGGATCCGTTACACCCCCGAGTTGTTTTTTTGATGAATCTCGGGGTGAGTTTTACAGCGGTAATTAGCCGGACCCAGTGTCGTCGGGTCCGCGTCTAATCGGGTCTGGGGGACGAGGGGAAAATTGGTGTGAGTGCGGACCGCTTTTGGGGATGGCGTGGATCTGGTGTCCGGGGCTGGTACACGCTCCCCCACCAGGCTGCTGCCCCGACCCTCGGGACACTCTTGTCTTTCGCGACCCGCAAATTGCACAACGGCTCGTTTTACTGTGACGCAGTTCAGTATGTTGAGAGAGAGAGAGAGAGTTTGGGGGGGGGGGGGTCACATTTCTTGGATCAGGCGCGTGTAACAATGGTAGAAGTTGTTTGTCAGTTACAGTCAATCAGTTTGTCACGTAAACAATAAACCGCAACAGGAAGAGCAGAATTAGCAAATAAGACTAAAACCAAGACGAAGTCCAACCAGGGTCGTTTGGCTCCTGCGCACGCACAAACGTGTAGTACAGGTATGACACGGGAGGCCAAAGAAAGTCATATTTCTCTACTATCAGAAGCCGCTTAGTCACGAAAATGGTCTCAGTGGACAAAAGGAACATCTCTTCATGTGGCAAACAGCCTTACAACTTTGTAAGCGCAGTTCTTCCCCTCAGAAGTCATTACGAATACAGTGCTTTAAGCCATACAAAACCAAAACCGTATATCGGTTATGCAAGGGCGAATCAACAGCCAATGGACGTCCAGGCCAGGCAGCGAAAGTGGCGATGGGTCGGCCACACCCTGCGGAAGGAACCCTGCAACATCACCAGGCAGGCGCTCGTGTGGAACCCGCAGGGGAAGAGGAAGAGAGGGCGCCCCCAAGCAGACCTGGAGAAGGATCTGGTGTCCGGGGCTGGTACACGCTCCCCCACCAGGCTGCTGCCCCGACCCTCGGGACACTCTTGTCT
Organism: Batillaria attramentaria; assembly: GCA_018292915.2. NCBI lineage: Eukaryota > Metazoa > Mollusca > Gastropoda > Batillariidae > Batillaria > Batillaria attramentaria. Next base: position 882,020 of record JACVVK020000061.1, read on the forward strand.
TTCGCGACCCGCAAATTGCACAACGGCTCGTTTTACTGTGACGCAGTTCAGTATGTTGAGAGAGAGAGAGAGAGTTTGGGGGGGGGGGGGGGTCACATTTCTTGGATCAGGCGCGTGTAACAATGGTAGAAGTTGTTTGTCAGTTACAGTCAATCAGTTTGTCACGTAAACAATAAACCGCAACAGGAAGAGCAGAATTAGCAAATAAGACTAAAACCAAGACGAAGTCCAACCAGGGTCGTTTGGCTCCTGCGCACGCACAAACGTGTAGTACAGGTATGACACGGGAGGCCAAAGAAAGTCATATTTCTCTACTATCAGAAGCCGCTTAGTCACGAAAATGGTCTCAGTGGACAAAAGGAACATCTCTTCATGTGGCAAACAGCCTTACAACTTTGTAAGCGCAGTTCTTCCCCTCAGAAGTCATTACGAATACAGTGCTTTAAGCCATACAAAACCAAAACCGTATATCGGTTATGCAAGGGCGAATCAACAGCCAATGGACGTCCAGGCCAGGCAGCGAAAGTGGCGATGGGTCGGCCACACCCTGCGGAAGGAACCCTGCAACATCACCAGGCAGGCGCTCGTGTGGAACCCGCAGGGGAAGAGGAAGAGAGGGCGCCCCCAAGCAGACCTGGAGAAGGAGCTTGCACTGCGAGCTGCGAGACTCCGGCCTGACATGGGAGGAGGCCAAGACCTGCGCCAGGGACAGAGTGGGATGGAGGAGAGCTGTTGAGGCCCTATGCTTCTCTAGCAGCCAAAAGGACTGAACTAGAAACTAGATACCGGTTATGCGTCATAACATCCGCAATCCAACAGCGGGTTCCAGTGTCGTGGCAGTATTTGCCAGAGAACGGACAGAGACAGAACCTGTATTTTTGCAAACAGAATGGGGTGCAAGACAAGTTTTCTTGGTGTAAGTTACTCACAAAATACCCGAAATCCAGCAGTTGATGATGCTTGAAGCATAAAGGCTTCTCTAGCCAAGCTTCTTGCTGATGTTCCGCAGAAGATGTGTGCTCGACATTAATTTTGTGTTTTGTTGTTGTCTTTTTGAACCCAATACATAACCATCATTTTGTCTGATGGCATCAGGTCTGTGCTATTGTTTGTCTCAATCCTTAGCGTGTGTGGTACGGTGAATGTTTGTCTCTGATAATGGGCTCACTTTTTGAAGAGGTTGTACAGTCAGGGTTCTTTCTTTCTTGTTTTTTGTTTATTAATTCATTCATTTATTGTATGGTTGTTCATTGTTGTTATCATCAGGGTCAAGGAAGGATGTGTAGAAAATACTTGATTTTCCACCTACCACGTGTACAGCGTATATTAGGCATGTTTAGTTAGACTTCGTAAGGAGGACTTCGTCAGGAGGACTTCGCTGAGGTGCGCAACCCTTTTACATGTAAATTTTGTTCACACGGCAGAGGCCGCTGCCAACGCGCTGCGGTTAGCTAATGGTACCCACAACTTGCCTAATTTACATGTAAATGGGTTACGCTGCTCAACGAAGTCCTTACGAAGTCCTGCTAAACATGCCTATTTGTTCTCATTACTCTGGCTGAAGTAGCGGCCGTAAGAAGGGCGATCTATGCAAAGATGAAATTTCTGATGCTTAAATTTGAACCTGTACATCTCCATGAAACCAGCTGTCTTAGGGTTTACTGTGTGTTGCTTTCGTTTGGCTGAAACTTGGTGTGTTGGGCAGCGTTGGTGGTCAACAAATTACATGCTGAAACTTTCAGATAATCAGACTTTGTTGGGCGTTGTCAGGTTCAACAGTCTCTCTCTCTCTCTCTCTCTCTCTCTCAGCACATTTTAGGCTTTATATAACTTTACCCTGAGTATTTGTCGCGGCTGTATTGAATGCACAGCGGTAAACGTTATGCAAACATTTTTAACTTCAGACTTTTTTTCCTACACGCATATATGCATCAGGTAGCAGCTTCTTTTTTCTTCTTCTTCTGTTTTTTCCAGAGAGCAAATGCGTATTTTTATGACTTCGTGTAGTATTACAGCCTGTATCTACAACGTGGTTTAATACAAGTACGTGTGCTGCAGTCTGTATGGAAGAATAGACTTTCTGTGAATACCCTCTTGTCATTTGACGTACGTAATTTCTGCCAGGGTATGTATGATGGGTTTTTTTTGTTGTTGTTGTTGGGTTTTTTTTGGTTTTTTTTTTTAGGTCTTGTATGAACATGCACTATAAAGTATAATTTTTTTTTTTTTTAAATCTGTTTTGTATTAATTTTGTTCGTTTTCCTCTTTTTTCCTTGCAGTTTCCCTTCCTATCTTTAGCACTGCCACTGCCAGGCCCAAATAGACTGGTCATGCAATGGTGATTGTGTTCTGTTAGGATGTATTTAGATAAATTAAAACCGTTTGAAGTGAACCACTGAGTTGGCGGGCACTGGCTTAGGTGTGACACGGTTAAATATTTTCAGATACGTATACAACAATCTGCTTACCGTGTGACGTACGTGTGCATGTACTTTTATGTGAAATAAAACCTACTGTAGAGACGTGAGCTTGCGTTGTGGGTGAAAACCAGGACGGACTTTTTTTTTTTTGGGGGGGGGGGGGGTGCGGGGTATTGTTATGTACTTGCTGTGTGTGTGTGTGTGTGTGTGTGTGTGTGTGATCAATGCCAAACGATATGTTCCCCACATCTTCCTGTTCATGAGCCTTGGATGGTGTTGCACTTGCTGCATTTTTACCAGCTAACGACTGATTACTGCGAATTATGTTTTCAGTATTTTGATAGTGAGCTAGTCTTTCTTCCAATGCTCTGGCGAGTAGCTGGTCCTCCTCATTATCCTCATCGCACAAATCAATCATATCACCATGGTCATTGGATGTTGATGCACGACGCGTGTGTGTGTGTGTGTGTGTCTCTCTCTCTCTCTCTCTCTCTCTCGCTCTCTAGCACTGCCACAGTCGAGCGGCCAAATACTCTGGGCGTGCAATGATGATTGTGTTCTGTTAGAATGGATTTATATATTATAAGCAGAAACCGTGTGACTTGGACCAGTTGGCGGGCACTGACTGACCAAGGTTTTACACAACATATTTATTTTCAGATACTTAGTATGCAGGAATCTGCTTACTGTGTGAAGTATTTTCTGTCACGTACGTGTGCATGTACTTTCATGTGAAATAAAACCAAGTGTGCAGCCTTTTCCCGGGCCCTCTCTTTTCTTCGCCTGAAACTTAGATTTTTTTAATTTATCTATTTTTTGTTGAAAGGATAGGAAACTTGGCTGAAAACTGCCAAAATGGCGGAAAATTCAGTCCCCAGCCTGGTCCTTTCATAGTGCCTTGAAGGCTTACATTAACCTTGTGATGTGAGCTCGTTTCCACTTTCCATTGTGACAGTGCTCTGCCGTCTAATGGCCGCATTGAGATTGTAATGGTGATGGGCGTGTTACAGCCAAAGGCGCTATTTCTGCTAATGTCTGTAGAGGACGTAATGGTATAGCGTCTGTGCTGTTGCTAAGGATATGGGCGAGCCGGTTAGTTTTGCTTGTACGGGTGGGTGGGTGTTTGGGGGTTTAACGTCCTTTTCCGCCACATACGGGTGATATCAAAGACGGGGCAACGAAGAAAAAGCTAGCACAAAATATTTGGCCCAAGCCGGGATACGAACTCACGACCCGAGCATTAGAAGTCCAGCGCTCTACATGTACCATTCGGCCACTCCGGCTCCCCTTGCTTGTACGGAGGTGGTAGTAATTGAATCTGAAAGACTTTGAGACACATACACACACACACACACACACACACACAAAGACTTTGAAACACACACACACACACACACAAGCTCACAATTTTCTGAACATTACTATCATTAATTAGTTACCTTCCTGTACATGGGCCCCAGTAAATTTCTCCAGTAATATCGAACTTTCCGATGCAGACCATTTAGCAGAAAAACAAAAGAAGAAGATGAAAAAGACAGGATATTATCTTGTCTTTTTAAGCCTAATCTAAGTTAAAATTAGTTCTTTGGTACTGGCAAAAGGCCTGAACAACTTCCAATTTCCTACCAAATAATAAATATTTCCTCGTGTTTTTATGTGTGTGTGTGTGTGTGTGTGTGTGTGTGTGTGGGTGGTAGAGATGGGGGAGCCGGCGGCGCATGCCCAGTTCATGGGAACGTGGGTATCTGGTGCGCGCGCACGCACACACACACACAAAAAACCATATGTGCGCGCACACACACACACACCACTTAGAAAAAGCAAAAGAGTAGACAAAAACCACAAAACAAACAAATTCAAAACCACACCTCCAGGAAAGTCTTGTTACTGGTTTTATATCCAGTGAACTGAAGCAGCTGATGAACGATCACAAATTTCTTACAACAGTCCCTCACTGCATTGTACACATAATATAGCAATCATCTTTAGACCCCTTGACTGCCTTACACTATACAGTAAACACGAGTTACACTCGCAAGCTGGAAATTAATTTAGCCTTTACCGTACGGGCCTGGTGTAAAACACCCAGTACCTTTACGTTTTTGCAGATTACTCTGCCATTTTATTCAGTCTGTTTTTTGACACTTCAGATACTCCTCGCGGAGTGTTAGAACTACCGTACAATTTAAATATGAAAAAACAGATCAATGTCTAAATTCGGGTACATTTAGTCCATGCACTGGGTGAAAAACATCCAGTGACTTTCACATTTTTCCTCATTACTCTAATTTTTTTTTAACTTGTGTTACGAGACTTCAGGTATTCCTCGCGGAGAATTAAAACTACTGTATACTCTAAGCATGAAATCATTATCAGTATCGCAAGAAACAATATAACAAAGAATGTCCACAGTCGGGCAGTGTAGTCCTTCCTCTGTGAGCGCAACTTCCATGCTTAGAAGCATACCAGTATAGGAGGTCTGATTTGAGTTTTGCTTATTTCTGTGTTATGATAACCTTTAAACTCTCTTTTACGCTGTTCTTGAGTTCTTAGTTATCTACTCTTTCACTCTGCAAAGTATTTAGGTTATACTTTAAAAAAAAATTGACAGAGTAATCTGTAAAAACACAAGTGGTTGGGGATTTTTTCAGCATTTCCCTATGTAAGCTATACTGGGTGTCTGTCACCCAACCTCCTACGAATCAAAAGTTTCAGAGCCTCATATGGTAAAGGTTAAAAGCTGACTTTTTATGATGGCTCGTAGTAAATGAAAAGAATTGCTGCCAAATGAAATACATTATTAAACCATGAGACAAAACTTATTTCCCAGTACTGGTATGAATAAATTGGTGTATAATTTGCATGATGTTTGCTGGTTTGCCAAAGCAGCTTTTGTGGTACCAGGCCAGGAATAACCATGAGAAATTACCAATACACCACTTCATTTGTACCTCATGTAAGTATATACCAAAGGGCATTGCTTGTCTCTTGCACAAGCATGCATTTCAACTCTCTCTCTCTCTCTCTCTCACACACACACACACACACACACACACACACACACACACACACACACACACACACACACACACTTCACAGTATTCTGGCTTCAAAAGCCAAACAATTCTTTGTAATGAAAAGTGAAATCAAGACAACTGATTGCCGAACAATGAAAACCATCATCCTGCAACATTACATGAACAAGTATTACAAAAGAAGGGGAGATCAGCAGCATTCTCACCATACTAGGGAACCACTGCATACGCCATCACTGTTGCCACTTTAGGAACAAAGCATGGGACATTGAAATATGATTTTCTGCATAACTTACATGCAGGAAAAGAAATTTGTTACACACACACAACGAAAGTGACATTACAGCCATGGATATGAGTTGAAAGACGTGAAATGTCATCCATTCAGTATGAATGAACTTGGACGCTGACCGTTCCAACATTTTCACTGACAAGGACACAATCAGTGTGCCGTTTACAACCTAAAGTCACAGATCGTACAAAACAACACAAACGCTTACATGTCAATCAAACACATACATCAGAAGACACATACATCCTAAATACTTTTAGTCAGCACACGTAGTCTCAACTTTTTTTCACTCCCTCCAGTCCTGCAATACGTGCAAAGCACAGTCTCGGTCTCATAGCAACAGTTCGCGCTTTCAACATAATTAGTTCTTTAACAAAAAACAGCAAAACATGAGGAACTGAACATCTGCAAACCGTACAAGCGCCCATCAGGCGTGTAATGTAAAACACTGACTGGAACCCCCTATGTTTCATGCACAACTTGGATCGCAGATGTACAGGTGACAAAATGATTCCTGGTTCTGTGATGCCAGGCTGAGGCCACTCCACTAGATGTTAAGATGACACCATGGAGCTTGAAAAAAAAATCCTCAATTATTTCCAGTGCCACATAGTGACATGTCAGCACCATACAGGTTCACAGTCTCAAAAATTCATGACTTTTCCATGACTTTTCCAGGCCAACTCTCCTGTTTTCCATGACAACTTCCTCACTCTCTTTCACACTGACAGTGACACACGCCAGGGTAGAAATTCTGAGCTTATCCAAGTTATTGCAGTCCGCAAGACCAATGTTCAGAGTTAGTCATTAGCCTTATGGGAAGGCAGTTTGTTGGTATTTTTGGCAATCAGTCCTGTGAGTGACCAAGCTGACCGTTTCACTGTCGGGCTCAAAATGGCTTCCATAAAATTCCAAAATTCCATGACTTTACATGACTCCCGAGATAATTTCATGACTTTCCAGACCTGGAAAAGCTATTTCCGAATTCCATGACTTTTTCAGGATTCCATGACCTGTATGGACCTTGTAATGTCCTAAGTTACCCCAGGCTACGAGCAAAGAGGTTGGTGTGCAATGTCTTCAATTTCTGCTGTAAAAACTTCTGCTGACAATGTCTTCATCACTTTCAAATGTTTTCCATCCAACGGAATTTACATGTCACCAAAAAAGACACAATATATTCTAATTTCCTAATTTGTACTGGATGGCAAGGGCAATAATTATTCCTGAGTTGCACATCAGCACTCCTTGCAGTATACCATCACCTGGTACACATCCTTGGGAAAAAATTCAAACATGATAAAGCGTATGTGCGCCTCCGCATTTTTTTCCCCAACCACTGGGTGAACTATTGGCATGCCATTGCAGAAAGAGAGGCTCTTTCGAGGCTACCTTCCCACGCCTTAACGCTCACCCTGTGTGTTGCGAATTTTGTAGTTCATCAACATCCGTTCATCGGCTGTCAAAAAAAAAAACAGGTGAAACTACAGTTCAAGATGCTTTAAGTTTAATTTGACATACTCTAGCTGTTTTGACTTGTGCAGCCAGATTTCAGAAACTCCAAGGCCCTGAAACACCTACTGCAACCAGCTACATGTAGTGCTTATTCAGCTCCATGAGACAACTTTAGGAAAATTGACAAGATTTCCTCACGGCATGCATTAGAACCTAATAACCATTCACATTCTTCCCAGCAACCGACATAAGCTCAAGATGTTATCTCCCAAAAAATCATACATGTAAATGGTCTTCCTGAACCACTAAAAAGAAATTAAACAGATATATCTGCAGCCACAAATCAAACCTTGATTCAGTTGTTTGGGTTTTTTTTTTCTTTTTTTCCAGCTCATGAAAATCCAGTAACGGTATGGGAAAGCCTGAACAATTTAGCTGTACCTGATCAGAGGTGATACAATACATTGATGTTATGGTGGTCAGCATAAAGCAGGTAATGTCTGAGCAAGATCAAATTTATAGCAAACACATGTAGCATGATACCATAACTTCTCTCCCTCGCACTTGTCCATGTAATTTGCTATACATGAAAATGCTATACATTCATATATCCGAAACAAAGCTACAGCTCCTTAGTCACTAACACTCAAACATTAATATTAATTTTATGTCCCAAGCATGGCTGCAGTGAAAATTTCTAAGAACTTGCAGGGGGTTTAACAATCCTTTTCCACCACATATCATGATTCTGTGCTAAGGGTGTCTGAAGGCATGCTGCCCAGGATTTTTTTTTTTTTTAATTTTAAATTAGACTAAAATCTGTGCAATTGGTTGCATTTTGGCATGATTTTTAAGTGCATCTGATGAAGAAACACTTTTTCTGGGAGGAAAAGTTTTAGAATTATACTAAAGTCCAGACAATTTGGTGCTTTTTGGCATGATTTTGTGCTTAAGAAAAGGAAACACACTTCTTTTTTTTTGTTTTGGGGGGGGGGGCGGGGGAGAGACAAAAATATTTAGCCAAAGGTGGAAATCTGCGAAAAGATGGAAGATTTTAAGCCGTGCATGAAGAATGTGCAGTGGCCAGTGCTGGTTGATTGCGAGGGAATTTTACACCCTTTTCCATCATGTACACGTGATATGAAAGACAGGGCAGTGGGGAAACACCCAACATAAACTTAGGGATCCCAGCTACGGCTCAAAATCATGAACGAGAACTGACAATCCAGTGCCCTACTAAGTTCGCTGTCTTGGCACCAAGACTGCTCTGGGGTGCCGTACTACGCACTGTACGTGTGATACGACTCGAGATCTCTTTCTCTGCCCTTGACCTGGACAAAGCTTTGGTGAACTCAGCGAAGTGACCAAAGAGAACTTTGGATAACTCTATGGGTGAATGTGAAACCATTAGTTATCTTCCCTCGAGTTCCATCACCCAGTCTCCATAGGTTGCTCCTTTCGGGAGTCGCCGGGTGATGCCGGTGACCCCTCACCGGTGTCGATGACCAGGGCAGGACTGTCGGGACTGGGCGGCCTAGCCATATCCACGCTTGTATCGTCACTCAGGTCAGGACAATCTTCCTGTGTGTCCTTTTCTGATCTTACCCCATCCTGCGGAGGAGGCATACACCCTTCGGCTTCTAGAACAGGCATAGCGGGGTCTTCATCGGTGGGCTGTGAGGCAGCCTGGATACTTGAAGGTGACGTTGCCTGGACTGTCTTAGCTGCAGTCACTTGAACAGTTGCAGAGGTGATTTCTTTAGCTGTCAGTTCTACTGTTTGTTGAAACGGTTGTGGTGTCTTTTCAACTATAACTGGGATTTTCGTCCCCTGGAAAGACTGTACCGCTTTACCAGATGTAATAGCCTTTTTCTTATTTGTTGTAGGTTTTGCATGTTCAGACAATGATACGATCACAGATGGAGTTGTCTGCCCTTTGTCTATTAGGAGTTCCTTGCCTTGAGCAGCTGAGGTCGTTGTTAAGGTTGGAGTAAGCTTTGCATCAACGCCAGGAGTGGTCAGAACAGCTGCAGTGGGCTTGGATTCGTTACTGTTGCTAATCTTGACTTGCAAGGCCAGTTTAGTGCTCTCGAGAACCGCTGGTGTGATCACGTCTTCGCTTACTGGCGCGGCCTTGAATTTCGGAGCTGGGCCTGCGGCATTTGCATCACTGGTTATCCGCTCAAAATTTGCAGTTATGGTTTCTTTCCCTTTAGCAGGAGCTTTCTCTTTTGCGGCCTTAGGTTTCCTTGTTCTCTTTGCTTTAGCTTTTGCTGTCGCGGGTTTGGCCGGCTTCTGGTCTTGTTGCGGACCGACACTGTTCATGTGCGAAAAGGCTGGCAGGGTGCACATTTTCTCGACAGGAGAAAGGGGTCCTTTCCCTAGAGTGGCTTCTAAGTAAGGGTGAGTTACTGTTCTCCTCTCTGATGTTAACTGCTTAGTCACTGGTTCTGGCTCTGACTTCACAGCAGTGGCACTAGCAGAAACAGCAGTAGTGGGTTTTCGTGATTTCAATGAGAGATCTTTCGGTTGGTCCGTACTGTCATTTGGGTCGTAAAATTTTCTGATATGCTGAAGACTGTCAGAGGAAACATGGTTCGCTACTGGTGGAACTGAACCAATCTGCATAGGAATGTTGTTGGGTCTTGGAACCAGAGGCTGGGAGGAGGCCAACACATTTCGTAGCTGCTCGAAGTTTGTTGGATCAGACCGCAGATTCGAGTCAACCGGTCTCAGCCGTTGGTTTGCAGGATTGACTGAATTCGTTGAAGAACGTTGAAGAGCAAGCAACGCGTCGGCTGTTACATGCCGCAGCTCAACTGATCCCATACGGCGACCGTCTCCTGACCCAGGATCAACGGAAGTAGATCGAAAGAGCAGCAGAGGGCGGGTGGGCTGAACATGGGCTGGGGAAGGGGACGACGTAGAATCAGCTTCAGTTCTGCTGCCAGACGGGGATGCTATCGACGATGTAGGAATCGGGGAAACTCTTGCCACAGTGCCGTCAGGGAGAGAGACTAGCCTTGTACCACTACTCGAGGGTACACTTACATCCCCGACTGACGAACTTGGAATGCTAGCCACCGAACTAGATGAAGAAGACACTTCGCCACCAGAGGACGAGGGGTTGGTAAGGTTGACGCCTGTCTGCGACTCTTCCTTGCGGTGCTCTGCCATAGCCCTCATGACCAGACTGTGCATCAAGAGCTGAGCCATTTTCTGTTGTAGGCCCATGAGAGCCTGAGGCGACTGAACAGGCTCCGACACCGCTTGATTAGAATCACTTTTTGCGTTATCCAAAGGTGGTCTGAGCCACGGTTGGTTTGCTGGAAATGGTGACGACTGCGAGGGCGTTGGTGTACCAGAACTTGTCACAATAATCTTTCCTGTCCCGTTCGCACCAGATCCTGTTGATACGGTGATGGTGGGACCCTGTGAGTTTCGCCGGACGAAAGTGGAAGGTGCTGGCTGTGACGGTGATTGAGGCTGACCGCGACTCAAAGACCGCATGAGGACTGGATGAGTTCGCATGGCAGCCAGAGTATTTCTGGCTTTGTCCGATGCTGACGTACGCACAGAGTCAGAACTCTCATCAGACACCACAATCTGCACAAATAAATGGACATTCATTTATAATACAGCGACCGAGCTAGCAAAAAAATGGTACAATAATAATGATACTAATGAGTATTGTATAGGCGCTTTTCCCAATTTCATGAATCGGCTCAAAGCGCCGCGAACTGAACCCAACACACACGCTCACGTGAATCACACGCATCCTCTCACACACTGGACATAAACACATTACAATCACGTGGTGCGAAGGGTCAGCTCAGCTATTTAAATTTCAGAATTTAGAATTGCGTTTATTTTTCAAATTTGGTGGGCTGAACATTTCCAAAGCAGAGGGGGAGGAAGCCGGAGTACCCGGAGAGAACCCCCGACGATCGGCCCGAATGAACGGTGTCACGTACGAGAAGGAAAAATTCTTTGCCCCGAGTGGGACTCGAACACCCGACCTCTCGCATTGGTGACAAGTCTCTAAACCACTAGACCACCGACCGCCCCTTTCAGATGCTTTCACAGAAAAGGTAAGATAAATGTTTAGGAAAACAAAATGCTACAACTATTGTTTTTTAGTTACACAGAACTGGGAAAGCTACTCTCTTTCCCTTTTTTATGTAACTGAAAAAAAAATACGTCAGCTGCATACAGACTAAAAATTTCATCAAACACCACCATCAAATCACATTTCCCAAACTGATTTCGTTCAGAGAGTCTGGCGGGAGATGATGGCAAACTATGAGGGCATGAGAAACTTCAGCTGGGTACATTAAGAAGAGGCGCTACATGTAAAACAAGAGAAAGACACAAAGTGAAGTGGAAGACAACACATACTAAGACAACAAACACCTTTTTTTTTTTTTTTTTTGTATGAGCAACGTCTGTGCTTGCCAGAAAAATCTGTTTAAAAAAAAAAAATTGTTTAAGTTCCAGGAAACAGATTAACATAGAATCAAGACAGTACACAACAGGCTAACTGAAGAGGGCAAAAAACCCAAAATGGCATTTTGGAAAGTCAAGACATGGTCTCTACTCTACCTCCCTGCAATTTCAACGTACACAGGCAACAGAAAGACATTCAACTAACCTCCAAATTATTGGCAGGGGAGCTTACTTCCATCTCCTCTGCATTTCCAGCACTGAGCGCCATTTCATCCACCCCTTCATCGACAGCCCGCGTCAGCAGACGTGAAACGAATGTGTGACTACGGCCCTGTGCGGCCATTGCTGGGATCACGCCAGCGTAGTTGGCAATTTCTGGGTCAGCCCCTCGTCGGAGAAGCAACTCCACTGCTGTTCGCTGATTTCCCTCTGCAGCGTGGAAAAGAACTGTGCGGCCACTTTTCCCATCCTAGGCAAAGGTGGAAAAGTATTGTTGATGCATCATTTTATACAAGACACTTCAGACAGACAAAATTTCATACATGTGTGACCCGTTCTCACAAAAGGGACCATAAGTCGAAAGTTGTCAATTTTGAGATATGTAAATCACTGCAATCCACTGGTTATGCAGTTTAATTCAATGTAAGAATGAAAGCTGTACTACTAAAATTGACAGAGACATCAGCAGTTGAAGTTGGCTACTCACAAGGCGGCCATACTGACCCCCGGCACTCCTTTCGCCTGTAGCGGCGTTCAGCCTAGCGCGACTTACGGTCCCTTTTGCGAGAACGGGTCACGGTCACCAGATTTGTGGAAGCTCATTGCAGTCCTCAAACAAGATGGCCACCAGCCCAATATGTTGTTTCCATTTAAATCACCTGCTGTCGTCACAGTCGTTCTGTTGTAATGCCATGTATCCGGGAGGACTCTCTCTCTCTCTCTCTCTCTCTCTCTAATTGAAACAACTGACCGGGCTTGTCAGACCAATCTTGTTTTTGGAAGAGAGACGTGAAGCTGTTTTCTTTAAAATCTATGACGTTTCTTCTCACTGGGATGACGCACAATAGTGCTAGTGTTACTCTGATATTTACTTGATATGATTTAAAAAGGGAATCATACAAAACTGCAAAATACAATCATAGAAGCAACAGACTCGGAGTGATGTGCACACACTCACCATAATGTTGATATCAGCGTTGTGATCCAAAAGTGTTTTCACAATGTCAAGGTCGTTGTTTATGACAGCAGTATGAAGAGGTGCCAAGCCTGTGAACAAACAAGCATGTCTCATTCATTTCTGCTATTGACACACAGGCTGATGTGGATGAAAACTACAGGGAAAAAAACCTGTTTCTGGTGAAAGTTAACATCTAAATTCTAACTGTACATATACATGTACCCTACCACTGCAGATAAAAAGAAAACATAACTTTTCCCACTTCACAAAGTCTACTCTTCAGGCTGGGGAATTGCTGAAGGAAAAAAAAGACTTATACGCAGGCCAGGTGCGGCAGCAGCACACTACTGTGGGACCACAGAGGCAACGCCCCACTTCAGAAAAACAACTTTCAGCATTTTTAAAGGCATTTAGTGGCCTCTACTGGCTCCCAGAAGTTAAATTTATATTGCCTTGGTACTGACATGTATGCAAACCTTCAAAACTGTACTACTGTACTATACATGTACTATGATACATGATTATGTGTGCAACCTTTTCTCCCTTCTTTTTTCGGCTGAAACTTGGATTTTTTGGCTAAAAGGATAGGAAATTTGACCGAAAATTGCCAAATGACTGACAATTCCCCAAACCTGACTCTTACTCTTAGTCTTACTGCAGGCAGAGCAAATCTACGTCTTGTCAAAGAGACGTCAACTTTGTTTTCTACTTGATTTTCAACAGATGTATCACGGCTAGAAATGGTCCATGATCTAGAGAAGGAAAAGAGTGGCATTAAGAGATGAAGTGGCAAAGCCACAAGCGCGCATCTGCAAAGCAGACACGTAATGTTAAGTGTATCCAGGGGCATGCTCCCCCAGAATTTTTTTTTTTTTTTTAATTAGACTAAAATCTGGGCAATGTGGTGCATTTTGTCATGATTTTCAGTGCTTCACAGGAGGAAACACCTTTTTTTTAGCAGGACATTTTAAAAATTCTATAATCTGTGCAACTGGGTGTATTTGGGCAAAAGTTTAAAACCTTCAGAGGACAAAACACACTTTTGGACAGAAGGAAAATTTTTTAGCCAGAGGTGAAAATCCGCAAGGTGGAAGATTTTAAGAGCTGATGTATACAACCAACATGATGGACACTCGAAACCCACCTTCAAAATTGCGATTATTCAAATCACAAGGAAATTTGCTCCACTGCAACAGGGCTTCCAGACAGTCAAGGTCACGCCCCTGAACAGCCATGTGTATGCTGGTCAAGCCGGTACTGTCCACCTCATTGGGGTTAGCACCTGCCTCCAGCAGCATCTGGATCGCTGGTAGGTAGGACAGCTTGATGGCCAGATGCAATGGTGTCTGTGCAAAAGACGACAGCGTAACAATAAAATATAGACTGTAATAGGGAATGTCAGCAAATGTCATGGGGCAGACATTTTTGTGGCACATGTACACTGTCTGTCCACCTCATTGGGGTTAGCACCTGCCTCCAGCAGCATCTGGATCGCTGGTAGGTAGGACAGCTTGATGGCCAGATGCAATGGTGTCTGTGCAAAAGACGACAGCGTAACAATAAAATATAGACTGTAATAGGGAATGTCAGCAAATGTCATGGGGCAGCCATTTTTGTGGCACATGTACACTGTCTGTCCCCCCCCCCCCCCCCCCCCCAGCTGATTTTTTTTTTATTTTTTTTTTGCTGCCCCAGCTCTCCTCCCAGGCCTTGGGTGGAATCCAAGGAGGGCTCGAAAGCTGGGACAATTTTTATTAAGCATGATGATGAGAATGATGGTACATGTATAATGATGCTATGGAGGTCCATGTGGTTTGAGACTGCATGACTGGGCTGCACTCCATGCAGCCTGTCATAAAATAATATCCCAGCATTAACAAGACCTGGAAACTACAGCACCTGTGGTGCTGGCTGTGTAATCATTTACACAAGATAGGGAAAATCCTGCTTGCATCAGCTGGGATTTGAACCCAGGTCTCCCCGCCCATGGTCTGAAGTGCCAACCACTACACTACAGGGTCCACTGCTGCTGTTAGTCTTTGCCACAAAAGTGGCAGCACTCACACATGTAAGAGTTGCATCCGTGTGTGACATCATGCTTGCATTGGCTATTCAGGAATTGGTGATTGCACATGTGGTTTTTTTTCTGTGTTAGAAGAGATCTGTTGGGAGCAGTTGTAGAAGCTATGTTACCGTAGTAAAACTGAAGTGATCACTTCCAAAACATTTTCACCCATGCCAGATGAATCCCAGCTTACAACCCTCAACACTGAACTGTTTTTCAA
Source organism: Batillaria attramentaria (assembly GCA_018292915.2). Lineage (NCBI taxonomy): Eukaryota > Metazoa > Mollusca > Gastropoda > Batillariidae > Batillaria > Batillaria attramentaria. The sequence goes on from JACVVK020000061.1 coordinate 897,130, forward strand.
TACCCCGAAGAAACCATGACACTATCACAGTGATCGTGTTAACCGGTAATTACCAGTAAAATACTGTTTGCAAACCCTACATGGTCCAACCCTTGTCGTGGGGTAGTGGCTTGTGTACCTCAATGACCCAGAGAACTATGCCAGCAGGAGCACATGCTCCTGGCAGGGTCACCCAGGCTGGACAGGTCGAAGGGTAGAGGTCAGACGAATGTGGACCACCTCTCCAAGAGGCTAAACGGGTTTGCGTAGGGTTAACAGCCCTACCTGTAAAAAACACTAAGTTACTGAAGCATCGACAGCAACAAACCGAGACATTCACCTGGGCGAGGAAGGGTCTCCATCCCGGAGACCTATGACGCATTGCAGTGAAAGCCGAAAGGAAGCTGCAAGGCCGACCCCCCTTCTAACACCCAGGACAACAACGAGAGTAGCCACATGGAACATCAGGACAATGTATGAAGTAGGAAGGACCATACAAGTAGCAAGAGAGATGAAGAACTACAAGATAGGAGTACTGGGACTGAGTGAGACAAGGTGGCTACAGACAGGACAGCTGAGATTTTCATCGGGAGAGCAATTGCTGTACTCTGGACACACAGAGGATGGAGCCCCCCACACTGAGGGCGTGGCCCTGATGCTGGCACCGGAGGCACAGCGGGCACTCATCGGCTGGGAACCTGTCAACTCCCGCATCATCACAGCCAAATTCATCACCAAGAAAAAAGACATCAAGCTGAACATCATCCAGTGCTACGCTCCCACCAATGATGCGGAAGAGGAGAAAAAAGATGACTTCTACCAACAACTGCAGACAGTGATAGATAGAGGAGGAGCCAAGGACATGACCATACTGATGGGAGACTTCAACGCCAAGATTGGATCAGACAACACAGGCTATGAGGACACCATGGGAACACACGGACTGGGACAGATGAACGAAAATGGCGAGCGCTTTGCAGACTTTTGTGCCCTGAACCAGCTAGTGATAGGAGGCAGCATCTTCCCACACAAGCGCATCCACAAGGCCACATGGAGATCGCCGGACCATGTCACGGAGAACCAGATTGATCACATCTGCATCAGCCGGAAGTTCAGGAGATCGTGGCGGGATGTGCGCGTGATGAGGGGTGCCGATGTATCATCAGACCACCACCTTCTTGCAACAACATTGAGACTTCGGCTTAAGAGGCACACCAACGCCAACAGCACACGGACCAGGTACAACGTTGGACTTCTCAGGAACACAGACACACAAGCAGCATTCCGGATCAGCCTTTCCAACAGGTTCCAGCCACTGCAAGACCTGATAGAAGACAGTGAAATGGACATCGAGACACAGTGGGAACACAGCAAGAAACTCTGGCACGACACATGCGAAGAGGTCCTTGGCAAGAGAAAGACCCAACATAAGGAATGGATCTCTGCTGATACCATCCAGAAGCTGGAAGTTAGGAAAGAGAAGAAAACTGCACTGAACACGAGCCGAACAAGAAGAGCTAAGGCAAAGGCACAAGAGGAATACACAGCAGCTGACAGAGAAGTGAAGAGGAGCACCAGGAAGGACAAGAGGGACTACATCGACAACCTGGCCAGTCAAGCAGAGGAAGCAGCCCGACAAGGGAATCTAAAAGACCTGTACCAGGTGACCAAGAAGCTCGCGGGCAAATTTCAGCAGACAGACAAACCAGTGAAGGACAAGAACGGGCACCCACTGACAACAACTGAGGAACAGCTGAAGCGATGGGCAGAACACTTCAGGGAGCTGTTAAATCGCCCCATCCCTGAAACACCACCAGACATCCCACCAGCTGAGACAGAACTACCCATCAACTGCGACAAGCCCTCTAAGGCGGAGATCAGGAAAGCCATCATGACACTGAAAAATGGGAAAGCTGCAGGGCCGGACGAGATACCAGCAGAAGCCATTAAAGCAGACACAGAGACAGCCGTCAACATGCTGCACAGCCTGTTCAGCAAGATCTGGGAGAAGGAAGAGGTGCCAGCCCAGTGGAAAGAAGGGATCGTCATCAAGCTGCCAAAGAAAGGGGACCTCAGGGACTGCAGCAACTACCGAGGGATCATGCTCCTGTCAGTGCCAGGCAAGGTTCTCAACAGAATTCTACTGGAGAGGATGAGAGGGGCAGTCGACCCCATGCTCCGAGACCAGCAGGCAGGCTTTCGCAGGAACAGGTCCTGCGCTGACCAGATTGCCAGCCTACGCATCATTGTGGAGCAGTCACTGGAGTGGAACTCCCCCCTCTACATCAACTTCATAGACTATGAGAAGGCCTTCGACAGTGTAGACAGAGAGGCGCTGTGGAAGCTGCTAAGGCACTATGGAGTTCCCGGGAAGATCATCTCCCTGATCCAGTGCACCTACCAAGACATGAGCTGCAGGATTGCCCATGCCGGCCAGTTGTCAGAAAGCTTCGAGGTGAAGACCGGAGTCCGCCAGGGATGCCTGTTGTCCCCGTTTCTCTTCCTCCTGGTCATCGACTGGATCATGAAGACCACTACAGCAGGCAGGAAAAACGGGATACAGTGGACACTCTGGACGCAGCTGGATGACCTCGACTTCGCGGACGACCTGGCGCTCCTGTCTCACAGCCACAGCCAGATGCAGGACAAGACTACGTGCCTGGAAGCCACATCAGCCGGAACAGGGCTCAAGATCAACAGGAAGAAAACCGAGCTGATGAAGATCAACACCACTGCCAACACACCAGTCACAGTCGGTGGAGAGCCCATCAGGGAGGTGGAGTCTTTTGTCTACCTGGGGAGTGTGGTTGATGGACAGGGAGGCACAGACCGAGACGTCACAGCCAGAATCGGCAAGGCAAGGGCAGCAATGGTCATGCTGAAGAACGTCTGGGCATCCAAAGTTGTCAGCATAAGAACCAAACTTCGCATCTTCAACTCCAACGTGAAGTCAGTTCTGCTCTACGGATGCGAAACATGGAGGACAACGAAGACGATGCAGCAGAAGATCCAGACATTTCTCAACACCTGTCTGAGGCGCATCTTCAACATCCGATGGCCAGAGAAGATCCGGAATGAAGAGCTGTGGGAGCGAGCGGGGCAGGAACCAGTGGCCAAGCAGATCCTGCGGAGGAAGTGGGGCTGGATTGGACACACCCTCAGGAAGCCAGCATCCAGCACCACACGCCAAGCCCTGACATGGAACCCGCAGGGGAAAAGGAAGAGAGGCCGGCCTCGCAACAGCTGGAGGCGGGACACTGAGGCAGAGCTATGTAAGCAGGGTACCAACTGGACTGGAGTGGCAAGACTAGCCCAGAACAGAGTGCGATGGCGAAGGGTTGTCGATGGCCTATGCTCCACGTGGAGCCAAGGGCCTAAGTAAGTAAGTACTGTTTGCAAAACCAGTATACCGGAAAAATTTGGAGCTGCCGGTCCCAGGGACCGGTTGTAATTTGCTGGGACCGGTAAACACTGTGGCCTCTGATAGGGGCAGGGGCGGGGGTGGGGGCGGGGGTGGGGGTCCCAGTTTCAGCGAACGTTAATCACTGTCACAATAGTTTGTTCCCCACTGGCCAGGGCTTCTTTGTTCTTGCGATGGACTCGCTGCTATCTTTACCTCTCATACCAATACAGTGTTGCAACACTGTGATTGTGTTTAGGTCGATTTGCAGTGTAATTCTTATCACCGGTTTTAATTCTCGTGGGACCGGTTCTGACACAGGTTGTTGAGTGACAGTGTGGGGTAGTCGCTGATGAGACCGGTTTTCAAAATTCCCCTAGCGCGATCACTGTATCAGTAGAGACCCATGTTTGAATTAGCACTACCAGTACCAAGCACTGGCATAGCAGTATTAATAGACTCCTTTTTTTTTTTTTCCTTTGTTAAATGTACTCAAGCATCCTGTGGACCTAATGAATTATCCACATTCCCTTCCCCAAGTACACCTACTGGGTATTACAATTAGGGGTGTTCGGTTTTACCGGTTTTCCAGTTAAAATCGGTTCGACTTTCTCACGGTTCGGTAAACCGGTTTGGCCTTAAAAAACCGGAAAACCGCGGTTTTTCTAAGGGACATCACTCGTCGCGTAAAGCACTGGCAAAATGGCAGAAACAGAGAAATTCGTAGCGAACACACGTGGGAAGGCTGACATTTGGAGATTCTTTCTCCTGCGAGAGACAGAAGCAGGAAAGGTTGACCATAGTACCGGTTACTGTAAAGAGTATAAGGCAAGTGTTAAACTTGGCGGTGGCACTTCAAATCTGAATGCACACATTCGCCGACACATCATTGAAACAGATGACAATCGGTGAAGCACTAAAAAAAGAAGCAGGTAGGCCCATATCCAGCTAACTCCAAGAAAGCATCCGAAATCAACGAAAAGGTGACAAAATTCATCATTGTAACTTTTAGCCGGTTAACCGGTTTTAAACCTCGGTTTTCTATTGGAAAAACCGGTTAAAAACTGGTTTGAGAAATCGTACCGGTTCCACCCTCTAATTACAATCCACATACAGCAAGACAGTGAACTGCAAACACTGGAACTGCTTCCAGCACTAACAGCGTGACGGACTGAATACACATTAACTAACTCCTTCCCTAGCACAGGTGTAGATTCCTGCCCACCTTTTACTAACAAAATACAATTACGAAAACAGCCAACTCAGCAGTGGAGAATATAGAATGGGGGCAGCCCATTTTATCCTGTGTTCTTGAGCATAGTTTTCCATGGTAATGTGTATGCTCAGACTATACACCAGAGAAGAGACAGTGCTTTGTAAGAAGAGAGTTAACAAAATCAATGACCACAACCACACCTACATATATCACAGTTACAATGCCATGGTAATGTGTATGCTCAGACTATACACCAGAGAAGAGACAGTGCTTTGTAAGAAGAGAGTTAACAAAATCAATGACCACAACCACACCTACATCACAGTTACAATGCCATGGTAATGTGTATGCTCAGACTATACACCAGAGAAGAGACAGTGTTTCGTAAGAAGAGAGTTAACAAAATCAATGACCACAACCACACCTACATATATATCACAATTACAATGCCACTGCCATACTTATGCTACACACCTGTTGCTGTTTGTTGTAACGGTCCACCCTGCGTCCAGCCAGAGCCATCAGCTGTATCAGTTTCTTCACCATCGCTTCATTCTCGTGAACCACAGCGATGTGCAGTGGCCTGGAAACAAATGGACATTAATTACCCGGAGTTATTTCCTGAAGCAGGCCTAGTGGTACAGTGTTAAATTTCCTGAAGCGTGTCCGACGGAAAATGTGTTGAGGAGTGCATGCAGAACCTAGTGATGAGTCATTTCCCGAGTGTGTGTGTGTGTGTGTGTGTGTGTGTGTGCGCGCATGCGTTAGACACTCTGTGTGTGTGTATGTGTGTATGCATCATTACATGTGTGTGTGTGGTACTAACTAACTAAGGCTCCGTTGGTATAGTTCGCCGGTTAGGGGATGCAAATGTATACCAGTCATGTGCAGGAGGGGCAAATAAACTCCAGTCGTCCACTAACAGGGGTGACTGTATCCATGCAACGTGGGAGGGGTTACAAATTTCTCCGGGGTCTTGCGAGGTGAAGTCAAGGTGACTTCGTTCTACGACTTTACTTTATAATGTGAAATATCAACGGCCCCTAACGGGCGAAATATACCAACTGAGCGGTTCTAAGTGGTAGGCGCATTTCAAATCTTGTATGAGCCATAACTCATGCTGACAAACATAGTTCTACTGGCCTTGAGAAATTGTTACTACATGTATGTTTAACTTTGAGGAATAAAGGGTACGTATAGTTTTGGCAGCATGGAACAGGAATGTCACACGCATCATGACGATGTCACTGGCGTACTATGTCACCAAAACTCTACGCGTTTCAGTGACCACTGCAGCAAACATTAGGGCAACACAGCAAAATGTGCATAGTCTGAACATACAGATCTCCATCTTCATCAGGAGTGATGGCTGTGTTGATTTCAGACAGAAGCTGCATGCTGACAGCTGGCGGCAACACTTGGGTCAACAGGTGCACTGGCGTTGGTCCAGGGGTTAAAACTGCAGAAGAAATGTTTTCAAAAATAAAAGCACATATATCCCTCATTTCATAATTACTGTGATGTATTTTAATAAGCTGCTGTTTCCGCTTCTGTGATGCTTGTGATACTTGTCTGTGATTTTTTTTTTTTTTTTTTTTTTAGTTGCCTCATGCTTATAATTCTCCGGTTAGTCACCAAGTGCAGGATATGTGTGTGTGTGTGTGTGTGTGTGTGTGTGTGTGTGTGTGTGTGTGTGTGTGAGACTGAGAGAGAGAAGAGAGAGAGAGAGTGTACAATTATATGAATTTATTTATCTTAACGTCTTTATGTGTCTTATGCTCGCCCGCATGAATTGCCCTTCGGGGATAAATAAAGTATTTTTGACTTTGACTTTGACATGTTTTCAGTCTCAACAAGCAACAAATGTGGACTATTTGATATCAAATGATTATAAAGAACACTGCAACTCAATTAACAAGTCACATACCAAACAGAGGGATTCCCCGTCCTTTCTTCTCCTCCGCTCACATCTTTCTTTTCATTAGCATAGATCTATAGTGTAAGATGTTATTCTAACTTCAGCCTACTTTCTTTGATTTTTTTTTTTTTTTAAGTGCTTATGCAAAGAGAATGTGAACTTCCAGCCTTCTATACTTAGGCTTGCGTAGGCAGTGGAATAGTTCTGGTTAGCTTGGTACGCAAAAGTTTAATAAAAGACTTCCAGTTCTGACACAAACTGTTCCATGACACTTAATTATAATAATAATAATGAGTATTGTATAGGCGCTTTACCCAAGTCAATGAATCGCCTCAAAGCGCCGCTAACTGAACCCAACACACACGCCCACGTGAATCACACGCATTTTCTCACACACTGGACATAAACACATAACGATCACGTGGTGCAAAGGGTCAGCTCAGGTATTTAAATTTCAGAATTTAAAATTGCATTTTTTTTTTTTTTTCAACTTTGGTGGGCTGAACATTTCCAAAGCAGAGGGGGAGGAAGCCGGAGTACCCAGAGAGAACCCCCGACGATCGGCCCGTATGAACGGTGCCACATACGCGGAGAAGGAAAAATTCTTTGCCCCGATTGGGACTCGAACCCCTGACCTCTCGCATTGGTGACAAGTTTCTTAACCACGAGACCACCGACCGCCCTCCTAACTTATGGTTTGTATGAATATATGAAAGTATAGAAACAAGCTTTATACCCTCAGCTGCCCTCTCCTGCTGAACTGGTGCAGGTGTAGGTATCGGTGCACTGGTACTTGGGACTGTAACCAAGGGTGACGAAGGCACAGAACTAACAGCGTTGGCCTTCGGAGAAGACACGGCAGAGGAGTCAAAAATCTTTCTCTTCTTCAGCGGGAGAGATTTTTCATCACTGTCTCGCCCATGAGGGCTGAGCTGCGAATCGAGACCAGCAGCATCCTCTCTTGTGAGGGATGCTACATCTGGGACACCTGTACCACTGAGCTGTAACGCTGCTATGGCGCTAGGGAGGCTGGGAAGGTTTGGAACGCTGGGAAGGCCGGTGCTAGGCAGACCAGTGCTACCAAGGGATAGGCTTGGTAAGCTTGGTAGACTCTTCAAGAACGGCTGACTAGGCAGGCTGTCGGTTGGGGTGGTTGGTATCCGCCCTGCAGCTGCTGCAGCACCGGTTGAGGTAGACAGTGACAGAGGTATGGAAACTCCTGGTGGTAATCCGGCATGTACATACGGAATCGATGCTGCTGCAGATGATGCTGCTGAAGGTGATACCGTGACTTTTCCGTTCCTAGCTCCACCTGGAATGCTTGTAATAGACGCTGCATGCTGAAACTGAGGAGTACAGATGCTTGTGCCTGGAGTGTCCTGTACCAGTCTTGCGTCATTGTGCACTGCGACACCTGTGCGTGACGTAATCGTGGCACTGGCACCGCCTTGGTTTGTGACTTGTGTGGCTTGCTTACCTCGTCTCCCACCAGTGTTCCTGCGTTTTGGCTGCGGAGGAGCATCCGTCGGAGGCTGCTGAAGCTGTTGTTGCAAGAGCAGAAAGTTCCCGCCCTGCGCCATGGCAGCAGACGTGGTGGGCGGAAGAGCTGGCATGTTCCGCGTTGCGGACTGTTGCGTATCTCTTGCTCTACCTCGCCCTCTCGTTGACCTACTTTTGGTTTCGCGTCCTGTGTCTCGGTTATCACCCTTCTCTCTGCCCCGGCCTCTGCCGCGACCTCTTGTAGATTTCGTGTTCTTGGCTACGGGAGGTTGTGTATCGACTGCCATACCTTGTACAGGAGGTTCAGAGGCCCTGAAATCTGCTGGCAATCCGAGTGAGGATAGCGCCTCAGCTGCCGCCATCCGGTCCTCTAGTTCCTTCTGGTCCATGCTGCGCTGTATCGCTGTGGTTTTGGCCTCTTGGGTCAAACTTGTTCTCCAGAAATTTTGGCCAAATCGGTGATCATTACCCACAAATTCCAGCGTTGTCGCTGTCATTGTTTACATCTGCAGGTTTCAAGGTCAGCGATTCCATCACACATCGTAGCTTCCGCGTCTAACATCATAGTTTTCAACGGAAAAACCAGAATCTGCGAATGTCAGGAAAGCACCGACTTGCCAGGGAAAGTCCCGCTTGTCACGTGGCTTCAACGCACCAATCGGAGGCGTCAAATGTGAAGCTCAGTCGGGGTTTTCCAGCAGTAGCGTACTGCGTGTTTCTATATTTAGAAACTTTTCTCGTGTCGAAATCCCAAGCCGCCGTGTACATGAACATGGCGGCCACACAGCTTGCTCGCAAGCTAACCACATCAAAGCACAGTCTGCTTATGGCCAGACAATCATGTTTCCTCGCTTCGAGTTAGCCAAAAATGGCATTGCAGGCCTTTCCCACACACGTAACGGCGTTATGGAAATAACGTAATCACAATCCGATGCGAAATTTAGACGTTGAAAAGGAGTGGCGTGTTCATATTTCAGGCATGGTGTTTTAACACGGGGCTTGTTTTCCCAAAGTTTTCATGTTTCTTGATAGTTGAAAGCGTCCAAATATGCAACGTTTGCTAATAGTTGTAGTCACTCCATTTATTTACAATGCGTGTACTGACTGAGGCATCTTACTTGGCAGCAGTAGTAGACTAATGACGATCTCAGTGCAGCACGCAAGAACATTTTGTTGGAACTGCGAACATGTATGCGCCCTACCTGTTACCTAAACCGGGCGCTAAAAATAGCTTCCTGGTTTGCGTCGCTTTGCACTGGACTGGACTTGTGCTTATCAGCATTGTAGGCTACCGCAGGTCACGCATACGGGAATGCGGGGAACAGGCTGTGCTTGTGGTGACGGCTTCATCAGGCTGTACACGTACGCAAAAGAGGTGACACGACTGACCTCACACAGGCGGTGTGGTGCGCCTGAAACGTGTTACGGCGAATCAGGACTGATGTGTCAGCCGACAGTTTTAGAAAGGCTTGTGTACAGGCTGAGAGCTTTTCTTTTTAGAGCTATCGGGGCTTGACTGCGTCAGTGTAACACGTCTCCGGTGGTCTGGGGTGTTTGAGTCAGAGGTGAAAATGACGATCGATTTATGTACGTCGAGTCATTTCTGACATCATGTGTGTAAAAATACGTGGTCGTGGTTTGCCGCAGTTGGCTGTATTGTGAATTCACGCAGTGCGGTCACGGTGGCAAGGGCTTCAGGTGATGATCAGTCTGTCAGTGTGTAGAGAGAGCGTTTTGTTGTGCCACCGGCCACTGATTGGCAACTGTTCTGTCACAGTCCAGACGAAGGCAAGCTGAATAATAACTAGTATCGACCATCTGGCATTATGTGGCCCCTATTCACACCTCAAAATAGGCAAGCTTTCAGCCACAGTGGAGCAACTGTACTGCATAACAGAGATATATACATAACAGTTATGTATGCCCCTCTGCATAAGAAGGGTCAGCTGAGTCCTGAACTGACCTCCACGGAATCAGTGACTTACGTATGTCTCTGACGGAATAAATTGGTTTGCATCAGTAATATACATCGACTGACGGATGCCGCCATGGCGGCATTGGAGACATGGACTAGACGGGTTCACACTGATTTCCGAGTCTCAGAGTCTATCACTGCCGATCTCAATCAATGTCCCTGAGAAAATCTTGGGTAAGGGGCCGGTGGGAGCATCCCCAGTCCCCCCCCCCTCTTCCCCCCGCACACACACACACACACCACATAGGAAACAGTGGTGGGTGGGACTCAGTGATTTCCCAGGAAAGTGCTAACTGAAAGTAGTGTAAGTGCTACTACTGCTACACTGATACGAGTAACGTTGGCCCCTGTTACCCAGAATTGGAGGGGTGTGTCACAGTGGGGTGGGGTGGGGTGGGGGGGGGGGAGGGAGGGATAAGGAAGCAGCACTTGAATGGGTATAAGTACTAGGGGTAGACGAGGGCCCGGCCATCGTCGAGGACAGCACACTCACACACACACACACCGGCACACACAGTGACACACCTAACTCTTGAGATGACAGTAATCAAAGATAACCACAATCAGTCCTACAGTAGTGTTTCAGTGAAAATAATATCCCTCAGCATCGTCGGAAAAAGCCATAATAATTTTTATGTTGTGGGTTCAGTCTATCTTTAAGTCGGCACAAGATTAGAGCTATGCCTAGTTTACACAAGGCAGCACGGGTGCATGTTTATAGTGTTTTGCAATCACAGGTGACCCCGGCAGTATGTTTTACTTCCTGCTCTTGAAAAGGTTTCAAAAATGTGTTGCTCAACAACTTTCTTGGCAGTGCTCCATGCTGAGTACACGGAAAAAACATGGTCTCATACCCAGAATTAATGTACAGTACATCCAAGTTTTTTATGTAATAAGAAGTCCCTTTTTTTTTTTTCTTTTTGCCAAAAAGGGGGTGATTCCTGACTGAGGAGAAATGCACTGGATAATCTTAATTGGTACAACTGGATTAAGGGAAATTTGGACTGCCCCCACACCCCACCCCGGGAACTGAGACTGCGTGGCCACAATGCAACGCCATCCCCCCCCCCCTTTTTTTTTCTGCATGCGCGATGTGTACTTTCTCCCATTCTGCATCCCCTACACTCTGGATTGGGATTTTTCATGTGCACTTGGCTTGATATTGTGTGTGATTGTGTAACTGAAGGTGAGACAAGCACCATAAACAAGTCTGCATGTGAATTTGACTTGATTTAATTGGTAAGCAAAAATTCCGCTCACTTGGGATTCGAACCTGTGCCTCAGGATTTGTAGTGGCCTCAGAACCTGAATCTAGGCCAAATGCCCTGTAATCTTCAGCTGCCATATAAGTAGCGCCTAAACCAGATATCCCTTGCCTCCCCCTCCCCCCATCCGACCTGCTAGTGTTTTCCTTATTTTCTTCTTTACTTCTCTGGAAGGTGTGCATTAGGCGACAACAAAAGGGGAAAGAAAACACCACCATCCATTTCAACAGCCTATTCACAATGTATGTAACAGAAGGAGGCACCCCCCATAGAGTTCCGTCCGGCATAATTTTTACCCTGTAATTGATCACCCATGGGCTATGCAAAGGTACAAAGCCAGTACACTGGTTATGAAAGCAGCCTTGAGTGCTTGTCTTTTCTTAGAATACCCTGCTAAGTGAAAGCAGTGTAATTCTTGTGAAGCAGCATGACCCTGGTTTCTTAGAATGTTTTGCCGGTAACAGATAGGATGTGTGTGTATGTCAACTGGATTTTCCTGAATTCGTCGACAGCTATTTATACTGTATGTATGTAAGCCTGGTATGGCGTCCCCATGTAAATAATCTGGATAGCGTAGTTCCCAAACAGGATATACCAGAAATCAGTCATGCAGAAATGTCTCATGTAGCATATGACGATTTCAGCAAAATGGTTAAAGATTTATTAACCATTGCTTAGTTTAATCCTGAACTATGGTAAATTTAAAAACAACACCACAAAAAAAACCCTTAGCAACTCACACAGTGTGAAGGAATACACACACACACACACACACACACACACACACACACACACACACACACACACACACACACAAAATTAGTTGTTTGTTCAAGAACATCAGTTACAGAAGTCACCCAGCTTCTTCAATTTAAAAAAAAAAATATACAATATGGATTTATTTCCCAGAGAATTAAAAAAAAATGCAAGACAAATACACTTACCCTGCATATTACAAACAGTATACTGCAGAAGCTGATGTGCATATATACAAGCTGCACAGAGTTAATTCCAGAGGAGAAATAAAAAGCACTTGAAAGTCAACCATCACTGACAATCAAATTCAGATAATATCTACTAATATATTATGTTCAATAAACTTGATAAAGGTCATTGGATTTCCAGCTGTAAATACTGGTAGTGAAGATTGTACATTAATTATACATGTACTGTCAAACCATGCTGTCTCTCGCAGACCAAAAACATAGTTCATATCAGTTGAACCTAGTACTAAGTCAATGAAGCACTTTCTTCCTCTAGTAGCAAGGACACACACACCTCTGAGTGTAGAAATATTGGATGAGGCTCCCTGCAGAACTCTAATACTACTTTGGCAAAAAATACTTTGTCAAAAGCTTTTGATAAAAGTGCGGTTTGGGCTTGTAAAGAAAAATACATCATTGAAACGACCTTTTAGCAAAATTTTTGAGTCCACAAAAACAAGAACCTGAGAATACAGATGCTGCTGCAAAGTTTCATTAGTCATGATCTTGTATAAACGTGTACAAAATTACAAAAATCACACAAAAAGGACAATCCTTCCAAAACAAGATCAGTAAGATTTGGCCTGAGAAATAACCTGATGGACACTCCACATTCAGTGGATTACCGATGTACATGTAAACAAAAGTTGTGGAACCTGGTTAACTCTTTGACATCGCAAGCTTGGCCAGTGACCTACTTCCCTGCTGACGCGCATGCAGCTGCTGGCTGTTTAGGGTGACGCGAATTGGTTCGCGGCTCGGTGCCTACGGCTGTTGAGAGTGACGCGAACCGGCTCGCGTCCCGATGCGTAAAGGTTAACAGAACCTGAGAGTACAAGAAACTCACTAATGCCTGCAAAAGTAATCTCGTTATTACATTTACCCTAACCATCTACAGAGATCACTCATCAAAAGCGATGACATTTTTCCTGTGTCAAAACCCACTGCTATACATTATACGAGAGGAATCATACAAACATCTTACTGATCTGATGCTAAAATCAGTTCATGCTGCTTGAACTGCAGTCAGGATCTGTGTTTACTAGGGGCACATACAGTAATAACACCGATCTCACGATTAAGGATGCTGTCAGAGTCCAAAGTATTGTAGCTGCGAATTAAAGGGGCTAACGTTACCATCTGTATGCTCACAGATCATGCTGAGCTGTTTTCGTGATTTCCATCATCACACCACATAGACGTCTGGACAGTGACAGCGTCTGTAATGCTGACACAGCCAACAAAAGCGTACTCGATGATGTGGCGACCACACTGAGCACTCCATTAATGTGACAACAGTTGTAGAATTTGAATGTTCCGACTGCTCACGCAAAGTGTAAACAACACTGTATCGCCTTATCAAGCTGTACAAATCATCAAGGTAGAGTATTTCAAGCGTATAAGACATAAGACATTTATTAAATTTCCAAAAGAGGAACATTGTTTTGTGGTCTCTCATAAAAACATAAAATATGCCAAACACTCACTCATACGGCCATGCGCACTCATTCCACCTATTTACATGTTCGTACACTCGTACCTAAAAATTTATCACAATGTTGCAGTACTATGAATAAATTACAACACTACACCCACATCATTTCACATCAGCAGCACAACAGCAGAGGTGCACATAACTCTATCACAGTATAGGCGCACTCAAGAGCAAAACTGTTCCAAAACGTAAGTTGGCTTAGCAAAGATGGAATTAGCCTAGCCTGTTTAAAACACTATTTTACAGACTGAAACAGAACAGCACACTATGTTGATATCTATGACCTGAAGGGCGGACAAGCATACATACTGGAATTATCGTTGGTTGGTACACTGCAGGAATAAATCTGATGTAAAATGGCATACAAAAAACAGTATTTGTGGAAATCTTGTTATCTGTGACATAAGATCTGCTTCTGGAAATGTCATTGGCTGGAACACTAAGGGAATAAAACTGATGTATAATGGAACCAAACTTCGCATCTTCAACTCCAACGTGAAGTCAGTTCTGCTCTACGGATGCGAAACATGGAGGACAACGAAGACGATGCAGCAGAAGATCCAAACATTTCTCAAAACCTGTCTGAGGCGCATCTTCAACATCCGATGGCCAGAGAAGATCCGAAACGAAGAGCTGTGGGAACGAGCGGGGCAGGAACCTGCGGCCAAGCAGATCCTGCGGAGGAAGTGGCGCTGGATTGGACACACCCTCAGGAAGCCAGCATCCAGCACCACACACCAAGCCCTGACATGGAACCCACAGGGGAAAAGGAAGAGAGGCCGGCCTCGCAACAGCTGGAGGCGGGACACTGAGGCAGAGCTATGTAAGCAGAGGACCAACTGGACTGGAGAGGCAAGAATAGCCCAGAACAGAGTGCGATGGTGAAGGATTGTCGATGGCCGATGCTCCACTTGGAGCCAGGGGCCTAAGTAAGTATAATGACACGTGAAAATCATTTCATTTGTGACATGTGCATGGTCAGCAAAGTCTATTCTGTTGCTCAGGCATGATGTTTAGTGTCACTGTGAAATTTTGGATCTATGTTGACTCTTACATGTACATACTTCTTGTCCAAGAGTTTTATAAAGGTGAAACTGATTACACATATTAATGAAAAGTCATGCACAGGCATACAGCCCATTCCGGTATTTTCCACAACCCTAAGCCTCCCCAGAAAGGATATCGTGGCGAAAGCTCTGCACGTGTTGGCCTTTAAACAAACGTCAGTCATGGTCTGGCAGGCTCAAGGTAGAGGAAGATGCCAAATCTGAAAGTAAAAGTTAGTACTTTTAGAACCTTTTAAGCAGAACACTCTTTAGTCTAGGTGACTGAACTCCGTTTTTTTAGAAACCTACCCTGCCTGAAATTCCGTTTGTTGAGCAAAACATGTGTCAGATAGAACTATTGGTAGTGACCAAGAGAAAGGTGTCACATTCATATTTAATATTTCGAGTGCTAGGAGAGGCAATAAAATTAAAACTTCTAAATTGCTATTTTCATGTTTGGCTGGGTGTTTTGCCCTTATGGAACCCAGTGTCCCTGCACCCCTGGGTTCGAGTCTTTTTAAAATTTAAGAATGTCACACATGATGATGATGATGATATGATAAAGGGGGAGGGGGGTGGGGGTGGTAAGAAGGGTAAATGGAAATGTGAATTCTGTTTGGTTTTTCAGCTGACAGAGAACTGGGGAACATAAAGCATGTACTGCATGCCCATCACCAGCTCAAACTGCCATGCATATACCTTATAATTTCCTGCTGGTACTTACAACACATGTATGCTTTGCATTCCGGAGACAGAGCTACTGCCGTGCTCTGTTTTCTTCTCTAGCTTTGAGCCACTCCTCTAAAGCCTTCTTGTAGTCCACCTTCTTGTCACTGACGCCGACCAACTGCAGAACTTCCTCCATGCTAGGCCAGTCTGCTGGATGCTCTTCTGTGTGCTGCACAAGTATGAAAACAGTCAAAAATACACTGCAACTATTTTGTAATTAGTATCCATTAAAATGACCCATCCAAAAGGTGGAAAAGGGTAGCGTTTAGTGATGAAGTGACAAAGCCACAAGTGTGCATCTGCAAAGCAGACATGCTACGGATGTCCAGGGGCATGCTCCCCTGAAATAGAAAACAAAACAAAAAAAGACAAAAAACAAAACAAAACTAAAATCTGAGCAATTCAGTGCATCTTGGCATTTGGCATTGCGGCTGTTCATCTGAAACTGATGTGCGCAGTTCAGAAAAAAAACTCATAAAAAATAACAGAACAAGATACTGATTTGAAGTTTTCTGTGTAGTCTACTTACATATTTCTGCAGCTATTGCCCGAATTTCAACTTTCAAACTTAAATATCTTTGTTGTAAGTCATGTTGTACTAAAACAAATCATGATCCGCACATACAGCTGTTCGTCTGAAACCGATGAGTGCGGTAGGGCCGCATATGGGGCCATTGGTCTGGAAAGATTAAAATAATGCCAAGATGCACTAAATTGCTCAGATTTTAGTCCTTTTTTTTGTCTTTTTTTGTTTTGTTTTTTGGTACAACATGACTTACAACAAAGATATTTAAGTTTGAAAGTTGAAATTTCAGCAATAGCTGCAGAAATATGTAAGTAGACTACCCTGAAAACTTCAAGCCTGTATCTTGTTTAAAAATGTCTTTATTGAGTCATTAAAATACTTTTTTTTTTTAAGTCTGTGTCTTGTTTTGTTATTTTTTATGAGTTGTTTTTTTTTTCTGCACCTCACAAATCAGCCCATCTACAGGGGATGGCTGAGGAAAACTCGGCCCGTCTTGAATGAGTTAAGTGTTGCAGAGGAGGCTTCAAAGGCAGCAGTTTTTCATTTCAGCAGCGTTAGGAACATACAGCCTATTAATGAAAAGGACAGGCTAGCTGACAGCACTTGAGACATGGCTAGTGAAATGTTATACTGGCAGACAGAGTGTGGATACATCTTTAGTTTACCTGGTAGAGGATTTTCTGGTTTTTGTCCAAGAGAACTGTGCCACCCTGCTGCCAGGAATCCCCAGCCAGGTGTGACGTCTCCTTGGCCAGACGAATACCTGTACAGTGAAAGAATGTCATAAACAGGGAATGGCGAATGTAGAACTGGATTCAAGATTTAAACATTTTTAACACACTATTACAATTACCTGTCCTGATTTCCATGTGTGTGAGAAGTGTAAACGTAAGGTTCAGCAAGATCAGCATTTTCATGTGCCAAGTCAACCGCACCAGCATTTCACTGTTCTCAGGATTCTAGTACTAGGGGCAGATAATTCTGTTCATGCCAGCATTGCGTCATGCCATTTCCTTGGATGCATGCAAGTTTTCTTTCAGCAGTCATGTACATCTCCCTTAGCAATTCTTTCAAAACCAATTTATAGTGCAGTGTCTCATTACAGTGTAGAGGTCATGTTAGATAAGCCAGTTCACAACTATCATCATCACATCTACATATGTTTGTGTGATGTGGTTGGGGTGTACTGGTATAGTGGTAACCATTTGTGTCATGGAATGAATACAACTGGTGCTTTTTATTTTCTTGTCAAAGAAAGCTGGCAGCTTACCATGAGTGATAGTGGATGGAATGCTATGTTGAAGTGAAAGTATTATTTTGTGGGGGGGAAAGAAGCTCTAAATATTTATAACAAAGAATCAACTCAGACCAGCGTTCAATGTTGTTGTTTTTTTAAATGTAGTGAAAGAAATCTGGACATTATAAAATATAATCCATAAAATCATGACACAGTTGAAGATTTCTTTAACTGTATTTAGTAGGGAACATTACCAGTGATCGCGCTAGGAATTTTCAAAACCGGTCCCATCAGCTACTACTCCACACTGTCACTCAACAACCTGTGTCAGAACCGGTCCCACGAGAATTAAAACCAGTGATAAGAATTACACTGCAAATCGACCTAAACACAATCACAGTGTCGCAACACTGTATCGGTATGAGAGGTAAAGATAGCAGTGAGTCCATCGCAAGAACAAAGAAGCCCTGGCCAGTGGGGAACAAACTATTGTGACAGTGATTAACGTTCGCTGAAACTGGGACCCCCCCCCCCCCTCCCCGCCCCTATCAGAGGCCACAGTGTTTACCGGTCCCAGCAAATTACAACCGGTTCCCGGGACCGGCAGCTGCAATTTTTTCCGGTATTCTGGTTTTGCAAACGGTAATTTACCAGTAATTACCGGTTAACGCGGTCACTGCATTACTGAACAGATTTCTGACAGACTGTATGGCTGAAAAGATAAAATAAAATAAAATAAAAAAACACGCGGTACCTTCTACAACACCTTTTACTCCATACATTGAGAAGGCGGTGAAGAAAGGACGGACAAGAGAGCGGAAGACTCCTCTTTTGAGCTGAAAGAATTTGTACAGGGACACCTGGGGGTCAGTGAAGAGGTCACCACAAATTGGGACAGTTGTTCTCTGCAGATATTCCTCCATCTGCTCGGGTGTTGAGCTGCCTATGAAGACAATCCGTGTCTTGGTAGACTTCAGCACATCAGCAAGAGGTGCGAGTGCTTGTATCTTCAGAAGACTTTAAAACAAAAGAAGTGAATATACCAGTTATGATTTTTCAGGTAAAAAAATCGGATACGTGGTAAAAGTGACCAGCAGGAAACGATTACAATTAAACAGAACTGCATTTTCACAGTGCTCGACTACTGCTGCTGGGCAAAATAAACTTTCTCGATCCACCTAGCCCACAAAGTGAAATGTACCCATTTGTGTGCGTGCTGGCTGGCTGTTCTTGAATCTAAAAAAACTGTACTTTGACATGTTACCTGTCCGGTGTGCCTGGCTTAAAATCATCGGGCTGGAGAACTAACGGTACATCGATCAGTAAGGCTTCTTCAACAGCTCTGAAGAGAAGTTTTTGAATATATCGTTTTCATCTTACTATATGCTTTTGAAGCTTATAACTCTCAGCAGAGACATGTAAACACTGTCATGTTATGTAAGTAATAGTCCCCACACTCAGGCTCGATCGACCACCACCGAACGTAAACAAATCACTGAGTGAACTTTGCAAAGCACAAATGAACTTTGTAAAAACAAACATACTTACCACGCCACTCAGGCAAAATTTCTCAAAAACACTATCAAAGAATACATTTGTTCCTCTTTTGGGAGAATAGCATCGCCCTGAACTTTCTGTCCTGAGGAGTCAAAAATTTCTATTCCATCCAGTGTCATTGCGTTCGCCATGTTGTTTACATTGGTCACTTTTCTTCAGGAGTACGGTCCCCTTAGCAGGTGCGTTGGATCCTCGATGGCTTACTTCTCAGTTCTCCCTGCTTGACTGGGTGGGTGTGCTTGTGCTTTGAGGTTTAACGCTTATCATAATGTTACATTAAAATGCATAGTCATCACAGCATAAACAAAACCCAGCAGCAAACAAGCTGGGCTGGGCCATTTTCATTACTGAATACACACTACAGTCGGAAACCTGTTTTGCAGGTTTCATTATAACCTCAGTTGCAGTTTTCTGTCAAGGTTTTTGCCAGCTAGATAATACATCAGAAAAAAACACTTTCATGCATTTCCTTTGTCTTAAACATCGTGTTAATGCCCATAAATAAGTGTTGTTTTTCCTCCTGGAGGGTGAAGTGCCAACACCCATGTAACCCAGCTGAGCCATGGAACTGTTCTGTGTTTATGTTCATGTGTCATTATGAGGAGAGCCTTTTCTCTGAGCCGACCAGGTGTATAATTAATAATAATAATAATAATATTGTATAGGCGCTTTACCCAATTTCGTGAATCGGCTCAAAGCGTCCCGAACTGAACCCAACACGCACGCTCACGTGAATCACACGCCCCCATTCTCTCACACACTGGACATATACAGTCACGTGGTGCGAAGGGTCAGCTCAGCTATTTAACTTGAATTTCGGAATTGAGAATTGCATTTATTTTTCAAATCTGGTGGGCTCAACATTTCCAAAGCAGAGGGGGAGGAAGCCGGAGTACCCGGAGAGAACCCCCGACGATCGGCCCAACTGAATGAACGGTGCCACATACGCGGAGAAGGAAAAATTCTTTGCCCCGAGTGGGACTCGAACCCACGACCTCTCACTTTGGTGACAAGTCTTTTAACCACTAGACCACCGACCGCCCCTCTCTCTCTCTCTCTCTCTCTCTCTCTCACACACACACACACACACACACACACACACACACACACACACACACACACACATAAAAAACCCACACAAAAATTTTTTTCAGAAAAATATACATTTTCATTTGGACGGAATGTCACTATAGATTTCAACCATTAAAAAAATCCATGTCATGAGAAACTGGCAAAATTCCAAGAACATAGTTTTCAGTATAACCTGTGGAGTAAATGAATTCCTTCATGTATACAGTGAGTATGATCATTGTACAATGTATTGACCATGTAATGTGTTGCCAATATTCGGCCGAGTTCAGATGGTCACAAACACAGTGGAAAGACAAATTTATGTTTTTTTGCTCTCCGCAATAACCTCTTGCTCTGGCTTGCTCTCCGCAGTAACGGCCTCTGCTTCTTCCATCTGCTGTTGTTCCTCTTCATCACTGACCTTCCTCCTCCTCCTCACCTTTCTCGTCCTCTTCATCTTCATCCTCACCATCATCTTCTTCATTATCATCTTCATCTTCTTCCATCTGCTGTTCGGTTGTTCCTCTTCCTCCTCCTCCTCCTCCTCACCTTCCTCGTCCTCTTCATCCTCACTCATCATCTTCTTCATCATCATCTTCATCTTCTTCCATCTGCTGTTCAGTTGTTCCTCTTCCCGGCTCCTCCTCCTCCTCACTTTCCTCGTCCTCTTCATCTTCATCCTCACTCATCATCTTCTTCATCATCCTCTTCATCATCCTCTTCATCTTCTTCCATTTGCTGTTCAGTTGTTCCTCTTCCTCCTCCTCCTCCTCCTCACTTTCCTCGTCCTCTTCATCTTCATCCTCACTCATCATCTTCTTCATCATCCTCTTCATCATCCACTTCATCTTCTTCCATTTGCTGTTCAGTTGTTCCTCTTCCTCCTCCTCCTCACCTTCCTCGTGCTCTTCATCTTCATCCTCACTATCTTCATCATCATCATCTTCTTCTTCATCGTCATCCTCATCATCCCCACCACCCTGGGGAGGAGCCTGATGGCGGAAGCGCTGCATGGCCTTGCGCTGCATCTGCATCTGGCGGGCAGCCTGAGCCATGGCCGGGTTCATTCCCGTGAACATCTGCTGTGGCCCGCGAGCTCGCATCATCATGGCCTGCTGCTGCTGCGCACGCATCTGGGGCGTGATCTGGGGCATCTGGCCTTGCTGCGCCATCTGCTGCATGGCCTGCTGCTGCATCATCCTTTGCTGCTGCATCATCATGGGATTCGGGGCCTGAGGCCGCTGACCCCCCATCTGCGGCATTCTCTGGCCGGCCATCTGTTGTGCCTGCTGCATGCCTGGTTTGGGGGCGAGCTGTGGCAAAGACTCCGACATGCCCTGGGCCTTTGCTTTAGAGCCATCCAGGGCCACTTTGGGTAACAGAGACTGAGTCTCCTGAGTAACACCAGGGTCAGGCGATTCGGCCGTTTGCTCTGCGGCTTTTTGGCGCGCCTTCTGGGATCTTGCGGAAAGTAATTTCTCACGTCTTACGGGTGCTTTCTGGGGTTTCTTTTCTTCTTGTTCTTCATCCTCTTGCTGCAATGGTTTATCATAATTATGGCAACCATTTGTGAAGCATACCGGAAATATCAAATTTCAACGCACAGCATACAGGCGAATCATATACCCAGTTTATATGCTCAAGAAATGATCACAACACGAAGAAAAGAGCACATCACTACATGTAGTACTACCAATCCAAGTTTGTTTGTTTGTTTGTTTTTTTAAAGACAGGAGCGAATTGGATCATATCTCTCTCTCTCTCTCTCTCTCTCTTTCTCTCTATACAATAAAATATGTCGAAGTCGAAGTCTCTATTGCACACACACACACACACACACACACACACACACACACACACACACACACACACACACACACACACACACACACTCTCTCTCTCTCTCTCTCTCTTTCTCTCTCTCTGCCGCTCCTTTCCTGTCTCTTCACACACACACACACACACACACACACACACACATGCATGCATGCTCTATTTCTTCCTGTCTCTCATCTCTCTCTTTCTCAAGAAAACTGACAAGGAAAATGTGAAGAACACTTTCTGAACAACAGCAAATTCATGTTCAGACATTCCTTTCAACATGGAAAGTCTGCAAGGCCTACCTGTGGAGGCTTGTCACTTTCCTCGTCCTCTTCGTCCTGACTCATCATCTTCTTCATCTTCTTCCATCTGCTGTTCAGTTGTTCCTCTTCCTCCTCCTCCTCCTCGCTTTCCTCGTCCTCTTCATCTTCATCCTCACTCAACATCTTCTTCATCATCCTCTTCATCATCCACTTCATCTTCTTCCATTTGCTGTTCAGTTGTTCCTCTTCCTCCTCCTCCTCCTCCTCCTCACTTTCCTCGTCTTCTTCATCTTCATCCTCACTCATCATCTTCATCATCATCCTCTTCATCATCCTCTTCATCTTCTTCCATTTGCTGTTCAGTTGTTCCTCTTCCTCCTCCTCCTCACCTTCCTCGTGCTCTTCATCTTCATCCTCACTATCTTCATCATCATCATCATCTTCATCATCGTCATCATCCCCACCACCCTCGGGAGGAGCTGGATGGCGGAAGCGCTGCATGGCCTTGCGCTGCATCTGCATCTGGCGGGCAGCTTGGGCCATGGCCGGGTTCATTCCTGGGGACATCTGCTGTGGCATACCGGAAATATCAAATCTGAATGCAAATTTCAACGCACTGCATGCAGACAGCATACAGGCGAATCATATACCCAGTTTATATGCTCAAGAAATGATCACAACACGAAGAAAAGAGCACATCACTACATGTAGTACTACCAATCCAAGTTTGTTTGTTTGTTTGTTTTTTTAAAGACAGGAGCGAATTGGATCATATCTCTCTCTCTCTCTCTCTCTCTCTATACAATAAAATATGTCGAAGTCGAAGTCTCTATTGCACACACACACACACACACACACACACACTCTCTCTCTCTCTCTCTCTCTCTCTGCCGCTCCTTTCCTGTCTCCTGTCTCTTTTCACACACACACACACACACACACACACACACACACACACACACACACACACACACACACACACACTCTCTCTCTCTCTCTCTCTCGCTCTGCCGCTCCTTTCCTGTCTCCTGTCTCTTCACACACACACACACACACACACACACACACACACACACACTCTCTCTCTCTCTCTCTGCCGCTCCTTTCCTGTCTCCTGTCTCTTCACACACACACACACACACACACACACACACACACACACACACTCACACACACACACACACACACTCTCTCTCTCTCTCTCTCTCTCTCTCTCTCTGCCGCTCCTTTCCTGTCTCCTGTCTCTTCACACACACACACACACACACACACACACACACACACACACACACACACACACTCACTCACATGCATGCATGCTCTATTTCTTCCTGTCTCTCATCTCTCTCTTTCTCAAAAAAACTGACAAGGAAAATGTGAAGAACACCTACCTGTGGAGGCTTGTCATCGTACGGATCGTCCATTTCCTCCGACATGCCGGACTGTGGTGGTGTGTCCCTTCGATTAAACCCACGATCTGGTCGTCACAAACACACACAGCAACACATTTAACATACGCAACTACAACCCCTATCAGGAACGTTTACAGATCTCCTAGGTCAGTGGTATTTGGTAGGTCTCCCTCATTTCTCCTGTGTTGAGGCTTAGCTGTGCAATCAAAAAAACTAGAGAGGCAGAAGCCTCCATGGCTCCCTTGTGACACAGGTCAAGGTCATTCACAAGAGTATGTTTGTAATTAATGTAAAGCTCTTATTATATATTATCATGCCAAGTAAAGTGTCTCTGGCGCTCTGAGTTTCTGGCAATATTACAATTTTCCCCGAACAGTTTGTATGGCCTTGACCTTTCGTTTGGCCTCGTTTGGTGCCTCTACAGTTCGTTGGTATGGAGAAAATGCCAAGGTTAAAGTTTCCCAAAAACTGGTTGCATGGCCTTGACCTTGACTAAAAGTCACTGAACACAGGTATGTCTGTAAAGGTGTTGCCAATTTAAATCATCGTACAAGGTTTGATGCTTCTGATTCTTCTAGATTCTGAGAAAATGCAAATGTAAAATTTCCCAACAGACTGCTTTGATGACCTTGACCTTGAGTCAGGGTCACTGAAAATGGTATGAGTGTATAGGTCTTATCACTGTCTATCAGCACGCCAGGTTTGGCGCCTCTACTGTTTGTTAGTTCTGAGAAAATGCCCATGTTAAGGTTTCACAAAAATAGCGTGTATGGCCTTGACCTTGACACAAGGCCATTGACTACATGTATATCTGTAAAGTTCTCATCAATGTCTATCATCATGCAAAGTTTCAAACCTCTGGTATTTGTAGATTCCGAGAAAATGCCAATGATAAATTGTCAAACAGAGAGCTTTAGTGACCTTGACCTTGAGTCAAGGTAATTCAAAATGATATGTTGATATGATGTAGGTCTTATGGTTGTATATCAGCATGCCAAGTTTGGTGCCTCTGCTGTCTGTAGATTCTGAGAAAATGACAACGTTAAAGTTTTCTGGACACACAGACAGACAGACGACGGAAGGTTATTACATACACTCCCATTGTTACACAAGGGAGCCAAAAAAACTGATACAGCACGATCAATCGAACAGGCAAACAGAAAAGATAAGCTGAGGAAAGATGATCTGCCCGTTGGGGAAATATTTGTCAATCATGCAGGTACATTAAAACTGCTCAAACTATTCTTTTTTTTCAAAAAGGAGAAAAACAAAGGAGGAGGGCCATAACAAAAAGAAATCTGTTCTAGATTCTTCCCAACAGCTTAGCAAGAAATGAAATTTTAAAAGTAGCATAAATTATGTACACTTGTGCTTACTTGGCAGAAGGCTCTAACTCAGTTCTGCTGTCTCGCCAATTACCTTAGCTGAAATGAAGTTACACAGATACTCTCCTTTTTTAAAATACTCTGAACTCCTCTTGATTACTCCTGGTCAGTTCATCAATTCAGTCAAAGCACTGCTTGCATTTTAAGTCTAGCCCCAACAAAATACTGCCGCAGACTAAAGAACAGCTCACTGAAACACCTACAGTGACCCTAAGAACTCAGGTCACGTGGTATGGCCTTACCATACATTTACGAAACCCGACCTCATAATGCATACACTGACAAGAAACTTCATAGGTGCTGCGAGAATGTTTCTCACACACACTGCCCATTAGAAACACATTATCACCTGTCTAATTACAGTGGTTGATGTGCATAAAGAGACAGACAGCTGTCAGCATTGCTGTACACGCCCCAAGACATCTGCCATTACCTGGGTCTCGACCAGTGATAATAAAAAGTATGCTTCTGAGTGTGTGTGTGTGTGTAAACCTTTAGCAGTTAGTAGTGTACTGATGCAGTTGCACTGTTCCTATAAAAGTAATGAAATCTAAACAAGCTGTGTAAACAAAACCAGACACACAGCGACTTTTCTTTATCTCTGACAAAACAGATATGCCATGTAAACAACAACAAAAACAAACAACAAAACTAGCAACTACAGCTGGTGATAAAACGTAAAACATGCTTTGAACTTGAAAAAAAGTGCTGAGTGAAACAGAGGGGGGGGGGGGGGGGGAGAGAAAATGGTGCCTGCAGTGCATTCATGCTCCCAGAAATTTTAATAACCCCAAAAATCTAAGCCAGTCCTTCACCCATCTGTGCCCCATTTGTAAGTTTGTTTGCATCCTCAGGAACTTCTGTTATAATACGTGCAGTCACTAGAGCAACAACAATGAAACAAATACTGACAAAGATGCTGTGATGATAAATGTTAGTGATAAGTAGCATGATTTCAAAAGAATCAGACTATTGACTGATAATGATGCTGGTCAGTGGTGACTTAATGATATATTATATTCACGTGCATCACTCAATTTAATATACAAACAAAATATAAATAAATAAATAAATGGCCACACAAGTTTACAACAATAAAAAAAATCCAAAACAATGAAAAAAAAGCAGTGTGATGAGTAGTTCCTGGTTTACATACAATGAACACTCATAAATTTACATACAATGAACACTCATAAATTTACATACAATGAACACTCATAAATTTACATACAATGAACACTCATAAATTTACATACAATGAACACTCATAAATTTACATACAATGAACACTCATAAATTTACATACAATGAACACTCATAAATTTACATACAATGAACACTCATAAATTTACATACAATGAACACTCATAAAAGAACTGAAACTGGGGCAAGTAACATTTAACACTTCCACAAGTTGCATTGCCTTCCAACAAAAACAAGTAAACAAACAAAACAAATACCCTGTACGAAGAAAGGTGCCATACTTACTTACTTAGGCCCTTGGCTCCAAGTGGAGCATAGGCCATCGACAACCCTTCGCCATCGCACTCTGTTCTGGGCTACTCTTGCCACTCCAGTCCAGTTGGTCCCCTGCTTGCATAGCTCTGCCTCAGTGTCCCGCCTCCAGCTGTTGCGAGGCCGGCCTCTCTTCCTTTTCCCCTGTGGGTTCCATGTCAGGGCTTGGCGTGTGGTGCTGGATGCTGGCTTCCTGAGGGTGTGTCCAATCCAGCCCCACTTCCTCCGCAGGATCTGCTTGGCCACTGGTTCCTGCCCCGCTCGCTCCCACAGCTCTTCATTCCGGATCTTCTCTGGCCATCGGATGTTGAAGATGCGCCTCAGACAGGTGTTGAGAAATGTCTGGATCTTCTGCTGCATCGTCTTCGTTGTCCTCCATGTTTCGCATCCGTAGAGCAGAACTGACTTCACGTTGGAGTTGAAGATGCGAAGTTTGGTTCTTATGCTGACAACTTTGGATGCCCAGACGTTCTTCAGCATGACCATTGCTGCCCTTGCCTTGCCGATTCTGGCTGTGACGTCTCGGTCTGTGCCTCCCTGTCCATCAACCACACTCCCCAGGTAGACAAAAGACTCCACCTCCCTGATGGGCTCTCCACCGACTGTGACTGGTGTGTTGGCAGTGGTGTTGATCTTCATCAGCTCGGTTTTCTTCCTGTTGATCTTGAGCCCTGTTCCGGCTGATGTGGCTTCCAGGCACGTAGTCTTGTCCTGCATCTGGCTGTGGCTGTGAGACAGGAGCGCCAGGTCGTCCGCGAAGTCGAGGTCATCCAGCTGCGTCCAGAGTGTCCACTGTATCCCGTTTTTCCTGCCTGCTGTAGTGGTCTTCATGATCCAGTCGATGACCAGGAGGAAGAGAAACGGGGACAACAGGCATCCCTGGCGGACTCCGGTCTTCACCTCGAAGCTTTCTGACAACTGGCCGGCATGGGCAATCCTGCAGCTCATGTCTTGGTAGGTGCACTGGATCAGGGAGATGATCTTCCCGGGAACTCCATAGTGCCTTAGCAGCTTCCACAGCGCCTCTCTGTCTACACTGTCGAAGGCCTTCTCATAGTCTATGAAGTTGATGTAGAGGGGGGAGTTCCACTCCAGTGACTGCTCCACAATGATGCGTAGGCTGGCAATCTGGTCAGCGCAGGACCTGTTCCTGCGAAAGCCTGCCTGCTGGTCTCGGAGCATGGGGTCGACTGCCTTTCTCATCCTCTCCAGTAGAATTCTGTTGAGAACCTTGCCTGGCACTGACAGGAGCATGATCCCTCGGTAGTTGCTGCAGTCCCTGAGGTCCCCTTTCTTTGGCAGCTTGATGACGATCCCTTCTTTCCACTGGGCTGGCACCTCTTCCTTCTCCCAGATCTTGCTGAACAGGCTGTGCAGCATGTTGACGGCTGTCTCTGTGTCTGCTTTAATGGCTTCTGCTGGTATCTCGTCCGGCCCTGCAGCTTTCCCATTTCTCAGTGTCATGATGGCTTTCCTGATCTCCGCCTTAGAGGGCTTGTCGCAGTTGATGGGTAGTTCTGTCTCAGCTGGTGGGATGTCTGGTGGTGTTTCAGGGATGGTGCGATTTAACAGCTCCCTGAAGTGTTCTGCCCATCGCTTCAGCTGTTCCTCAGTTGTTGTCAGTGGGTGCCCGTTCTTGTCCTTCACTGGTTTGTCTGTCTGCTGAAATTTGCCCGCGAGCTTCTTGGTCACCTGGTACAGGTCTTTTAGATTCCCTTGTCGGGCTGCTTCCTCTGCTTGACTGGCCAGGTTGTCGATGTAGTCCCTCTTGTCCTTCCTGGTGCTCCTCTTCACTTCTCTGTCAGCTGCTGTGTATTCCTCTTGTGCCTTTGCCTTAGCTCTTCTTGTTCGGCTCGTGTTCAGTGCAGTTTTCTTCTCTTTCCTAACTTCCAGCTTCTGGATGGTATCAGCAGAGATCCATTCCTTATGTTGGGTCTTTCTCTTGCCAAGGACCTCTTCGCATGTGTCGTGCCAGAGTTTCTTGCTGTGTTCCCACTGTGTCTCGATGTCCATTTCACTGTCTTCTATCAGGTCTTGCAGTGGCTGGAACCTGTTGGAAAGGCTGATCCGGAATGCTGCTTGTGTGTCTGTGTTCCTGAGAAGTCCAACGTTGTACCTGGTCCGTGTGCTGTTGGCGTTGGTGTGCCTCTTAAGCCGAAGTCTCAATGTTGTTGCAAGAAGGTGGTGGTCTGATGATACATCGGCACCCCTCATCACGCGCACATCCCGCCACGATCTCCTGAACTTCCGGCTGATGCAGATGTGATCAATCTGGTTCTCCGTGACATGGTCCGGCGATCTCCATGTGGCCTTGTGGATGCGCTTGTGTGGGAAGATGCTGCCTCCTATCACTAGCTGGTTCAGGGCACAAAAGTCTGCAAAGCGCTCGCCATTTTCGTTCATCTGTCCCAGTCCGTGTGTTCCCATGGTGTCCTCATAGCCTGTGTTGTCTGATCCAATCTTGGCGTTGAAGTCTCCCATCAGTATGGTCATGTCCTTGGCTCCTCCTCTATCTATCACTGTCTGCAGTTGTTGGTAGAAGTCATCTTTTTTCTCCTCTTCCGCATCATTGGTGGGAGCGTAGCACTGGATGATGTTCAGCTTGATGTCTTTTTTCTTGGTGATGAATTTGGCTGTGATGATGCGGGAGTTGACAGGTTCCCAGCCGATGAGTGCCCGCTGTGCCTCCGGTGCCAGCATCAGGGCCACGCCCTCAGTGTGGGGGGCTCCATCCTCTGTGTGTCCAGAGTACAGCAATTGCTCTCCCGATGAAAATCTCAGCTGTCCTGTCTGTAGCCACCTTGTCTCACTCAGTCCCAGTACTCCTATCTTGTAGTTCTTCATCTCTCTTGCTACTTGTATGGTCCTTCCTACTTCATACATTGTCCTGATGTTCCATGTGGCTACTCTCGTCGTTGTCCTGGGTGTTAGAAGGGGGGTCGGCCTTGCAGCTTCCTTTCGGCTTTCACTGCAATGCGTCATAGGTCTCCGGGATGGAGACCCTTCCTCGCCCAGGTGAATGTCTCGGTTTGTTGCTGTCGATGCTTCAGTAACTTAGTGTTTTTTACAGGTAGGGCTGTTAACCCTACGCAAACCCGTTTAACCTCTTGGAGAGGTGGTCCACATTCGTCTGACCTCTACCCTTCGACCTGTCCAGCTTGGGTGACCCTGCCAGGAGCATGTGCTCCTGCTGGCATAGTTCTCTGGGTCATTGAGGTACACAAGCCACTACCCCACGACAAGGGTTGGACCATGTAGGGAAAGGTGCCATAGCACCACAACAATTAACGTCACTACCAGTTGTGCCCAGGCAGCCAACGTGGCATGCAAGCGCTTTCCTCTGAACTCAATGAGCTTGGCATTTGATACAAAAGTGGAAGTGAGTGACAACATGAAAAACTTTCCACTTTGCTTTTCATTTCACCTTCTTTTTTCTTTTCTTTTTTTCTATAGCCTCGGGCCGGTGCTTGCATTTCTAACTGTAGTGGATGGGGCTGACGTGGGGTCTATATATAACGGCCACCATGCGCTAAACATGCATACAAAGCATGCAAAGCACAAATGAACTTTGTAAAAACAAACATACTTACCACGTCTCCACGCAAAATTTCTCAAAAACACTATCAAAGATTACATTTGTTTCTCTTTTGGGAGAATAGCATCGACTTTCTGTCCTGAGGAGTCAAAAATTTCTATTCCATCCAGTGTCATTGCGTTCGCCATGTTGTTTACCTTGGTCACTTTTCTTCAGGAGTACGGTCTTCTTCTTCTTCTTCCTGCTCACAATCAATTGGTTGATTATTCTAGCAGGTTGGGGGTCTGCGCAATAAGAAAACAGGGGGGGGGGGGAGATGGGTAGGGTGTAATTACTGAACTAGTGCTGGCCGTTACTACCTCTACGGGTAGACTGTTCCAGTCCCGGATGGTCTTGGGAAAGAACGAGGACTGGCGGTAGATGGTGCGGCATTGTATTTGTTTGAACTGCAGGTGACGTCCACTTCTCTGCCTCTGTGGCGCTGGGATGAGCTTGGTTTTGTCCACGCAGACCTTGTCGTGCACAATCTTGTATAGCATGGTCAGTCTTGCTGTTTGACGGCGTTGTTGTTGAGTGGGCCATTTTAGCCTGTCCAGCATTTCCCTCACACTCGAGGTGTTGTGGTACCTATTTACTACGAATCGGGCTGCCCGACGTTGTACGGCTTCCAGTTTGTCCATGTTCTGCTTAGAGTGTGGGTCCCATACCGTGCATGCATACTCCAAGATCGGACGCACCAAGGATTTGTATGCCGTCTCCTTAAGTTTAGTGGCGCTCACTTTTAAGTTGCGTCTTAGGAAGCCCGGCGTCTTACTTGCCTTAGCACAAATGCTGTCTATATGGATGTCCCAGCCCAGGTCGTGCTGGATTGTTACTCCTAGATACTTAGTTGAAGACACAGTTTGAAGTGTCAGTTTGACCATGAAGACAGTAGGTGCTGTCGAAGGGGGATCTCTTACGCGTAACCGGAAGTGTTGAGCACTTTCCTGGGTGAAATGACATGTCCCAGCTGTGCTCCCACTGCTCGAGGCGGTGCAGGTCTTCCTGTAGCTGAGCCTTGTCCTGTAACGATGTCCTGATCATGTAGACTGCTGTGTCGTCAGCGAAAAGTCTGGTGCACGCAGTGAGTTGTTCCGGAAGGTCGTTTATGTAGACTAGAAAGGGCGACGGTCCGAGGACCGAGCCCTGAGGGACTCCCGATCGCACACTGATGTACTCGGAGGATTTGCCGTCAACGACTACCGCCTGCCGCCTGCCACTGAGGAAGCTTTCAATCCACTTGTTGGCCTGTCCTCTGACTCCATAGTGATGTAGTTTATGTAGTAGGAGGCTGTGGTTTACCTTGTCGAACGCTTTTGCAAAATCTGAGACTATGACATCCGTTTGCTAGCCGTGTTCGAAAGACTCAGTGAGCTCTTCACTGAGCAAATTCGAGAAGCTGCGTCCCACACGATCTCTTGCTGCGGAAACCATGCTGTCTTGGGCATAGTAAGTTGGACTCCTCCAGATGTTTCATTAGCGCACTCACTATTATGTGTTCAAGAACTTTCCCAGGTACGCTGGTGAGTGACACTGGGCGGTAGTTAGATGGATCATAATGTTTTCCCTTCTTAAAGATAGGAATGACGTTGGCATCCCTCCAGTCGGAAGGTATGTAACCTGTAGAGAGCGAAGTCTGGTAGATGTACGTGAGTACAGGGGCTAGTTCTGTTGCCAGCTCCTTCAGCACACGTGGGCTGATATTAACAGGGCCGCAGGCTTTATGTGGATTCAAGGACTGCAAGAGTTTCTTCACGCCGTCTTGGGTGATGATTATGTCTGGCAATTCCCGATGTTCCTTCTCGCCCATAGGGCAGGGAAGTCGGTGGCTCAACGGTTTGAGCGTTGGACTCGAGATCGAAAGGTTCCGGGTTCGAATCCCGACAGGGCCAAAATTTGTACAGGCCTTTTTCACGTTGCCCCGCTTCCACCGACTGTAAACTGGATCTGTTTGTGTAACGTGTCCAATACAGTCAAGGATACATAAACCGTGGCCGACCTGGCAGTCTGACTGGATTGAATAAGTGTTCAGCTGGACTGTACAGTTAGGGTAGCTATCCCCATCCCCCATAACCTGCCCCCCCCCCCCCCAGGGCCGTCTGCAATCACCTCGTTGTGGCGTGGACGATAAACCGCAGCTAACCCATAGGGCATTTCTGATGGAATTCCTGTTGCGTGTAGGTTTTACCTTCACTGAAGACTGTCGGTTAAGAACCTCAGCCTGAGCCGTCGGGTCCGTCCGTTATGAGTTGGCCGTTGACCTTCAGGGGTGATCCACCTACTTTAGCCGTTCTCTGATGCTTGATAAGAGACCAGAAACGCTGAAGATCCCGAATCTTCGTCGGTCAGCGTCCCGTTTAGGTGGGTCCAGTAGGCGCGCCGCAGCTTTCTCTGAACCTCCCGGCGAAGGCTGTGGCACCGCTCCCTCAGCGTATCTGTGCCGAGTTTCTTCATCTTCCTGTAGGCTCGGTCTCTTCGTCTGATCAGCTTCTCCAGGGGAGCCGGGGTGGTCGAATGGTAGAGCGTTGGACTTCTAATGCTCGGGTCGTGAGTTCGATCCCGGCTGGGGCCAAATATTTCTGCTGCCGGGCTTTTTCATCGTTGCCCCGTCTTTGATATCACCCGTATGTGGTGGAAAAGGACGTTAAACCCCCAAACACCCACCCACTCAGCTTCTCCAGCTCTTGGGTGATCCAGGGTTTACTGGTCTTAGTGCGGGCTGTTTTGTGGGGGGATATGTTTCTTCACTGCTTCGGTGATCGCCGCCTTGAATTTAGCCCATAGCTCGTCCGTTGGGAGATGGTCCTTTTCCGCCTGTATCTCTGTGTGCAGTTTATTCAACTCCTGCCGCATACCGTCCCAGTCCGCTTTGTTGTACAGTGGGATTTGTCGTGGTGTCTGTTTCATCTTGTGTGTATGGGCGCTGAACAAGTGCGCTGGATGGCTTACTCAGTTCTCCCCGTTTTGACTGCGTGGGTGTGCTTGTGTTTTGAGGTTCAACGCTTATGTCATATCAAATACACAGTCATCACAGCATACACAAAACCCAGCAGCAAACAAGCTGGGCTGAGTCATTACTGCCTGCACATTGCAGTCGGAAACCTGTTTTGCAGGTTTCATTATGACCTCAGTTGCAGTTTTCTGTCTGTTTTTGGCCTGCTAGATAATACATCAGAAAAACTTTCATGCATTTCCTTTGTCTTAAACATCGTGTTGCTGCCAGTAAATAAGTGTTGTTTTTCCTCCTGGAGGGTGAAGTGCCAACACCCATGTAACTCAGCTGAGCCATGGAACTGTTCTGTGTTTATGTTCATCATTGTGTCATTATGAGGAGAGTCTTTTCTCTCAGCCGACCAGGTGTGTAATTAATAATAATAATAATAATATTGTATAGGCGCTTTACCCAATTTCGTGAATCGGCTCAAAGCGCCACGAACTGAACCCAACACGCACGCTCACGTGAATCACACGCCCCCATTCTCTCACACACTGGACATAAACACTTTACAGTCACGTGGTGCGAAGGGTCAGCTCAGCTATTTAACTTGAATTTCGGAATTGAGAATTGCATTTATTTTTCAAATCTGGTGGGCTGAACATTTCCAAAGCAGAGGGGGAGGAAGCCGGAGTACCCGGAGAGAACCCCCGACGATCGGCCCGAATGAACGGTGCCACATATGCGGAGAAGGAAAAATTCTTTGCCCCGAGTGGGACTCGAACCCCCGACCTCTCGCTTTGGTGACAAGTCTCTTAACCACTAGACCACCGACCGCCCCTCACACACACACACACACACACACACACACACACACACACACATGAAAAACCCACACACAAAAATGTTCAGACAAATAAACATTTTCATTTGGACGGAATGTCACCAGAGATTTCAACCATTAAAAAAATCCATATCATAAGAAACTGGCAAAAATCCAAGAACATAGTTTTCAGTATAACCTGTGGAGGAAATGAATTCCTTCGTGTATACAGTGAGTATGATGTACAATGTATTGTACATGTAACGTGTTGCCAATGTACGGCAGAGTTCAGATGGTCACAAACACAGTGGAAAGACATAAATTTCTGTTTTTTTCTGTAATAAATTCTGTAATAAATTAGTTTTTTTGCTTAAAAAGAAATTTATGATAACATCACCCAAAACACAGGCATCCTGTCTACTGTTACTGGTACTTCACTTTAAGAAAACTTCTGCATCATAATCCCATTCTTTGCCTGCCTTGTGGCTTGCGCGGCGTTAAGCCCTAAATAACTCACTCACCCTTTGCCTGCCTTCTCCTTCCCTTAGGTTGAATACAGTCACTGTGACTCTGTGTGTGTGTGTGTGCGTGCGTGTGTGCGTGCGAGCCAGAAGAAAATTTTCTGCCATCGACAGACAATAAAGTTATATTGAATTGAATTGAATTAATACATACTGCACAAAACATGAAAAACTCGGGTCAATAAACCCCTTTTTTTCTTCCCTCCCTCCCTCCCACCTTAACCCCCTATCCCCACCCCCTCCTCCTAGTTTTCGCTGAAAACATTAAGACAGTATATTCCAATTTCCTGAAGAAACACGAGTGCTGTATCACAGTAGAAGAGAGTCCCCTGGTCCCCCACTGCCGTCCTTCAGAGTGTTGTCCAGCTGATTGTTGGCCGCGAGGGACTGGAAATGCTGCAACACATCACAGTAAAGATGGTCAGTATACTTGCACTCCAGTGAAAGGTATATCAGAAACAGCATGAGTGAAACTACACTGCCACATGTGCTGAAAAAAGTAGTGTTGTTTATCACAAGTGCCCGTGCATCCATATTTTTAACACTCAATGCTCGAAATTTATTTGGAGGGGGGGATTCTACATGGACAGTGAACATATAGTCGCTCTTCACTGGGGGGATGCTCAAACATTTTTGAAAATGCTAATGCAGCTTTTTATTTTTTTAAGCAAAAAAAGCATAGGATTTTTGCACTTGTAACGTGTATGTGACGTCTATTTCATACATGTGTATGTAATGTGACGTCTATTTCATACATGTGTATGTAATGTGTAATGTATTTTTCATTTGTATCTCATGTGTATGTATTGCCACTATACTAGCTATTGTGAGGCGCCCAGAGCTCCAGCAGGAGGTTGGGCGCCAGACAAATCCTCATTATTATTATTACTTACGATTTTCTTCCCACTGAAGATTTTGCTCGGCAGAAAAGTGATGAGACAAACTGCTGAGACATGCTAATCCACTGAACGTGTACCATACACCACACGAGTGTTTACACAGTGTTCAAAGGTCACAATTATTCTAGCGTTCGAAGAAAGGACCTACCTGTGAGTTCTTGAACTCTGAGTACAGGGTGAAGAGAACATGCAAGGCCTGGATCTTCTCATTGTGGTGGGAAGAGTTCTTGTACACGGGGATGTCCAGCACCGCTAGAAAAAAAAGACAGAAAGACAGATGCGGACACTGCAAGGGGGAACAGCAAAAAAACCCTTCCATATCCACTAAATATTTACATTAACCCTGGCAGCGCTGACCCTAGAATATTCCGGACTACCTCTATGGCTTTCACAGCAGAAAACAAATTAATTCAGCAAGACAAGGGTTAAAGTCATCTAACATAAACAAAAATAAAAATAAACTTTTCACCGGCCCCCGTAGTGTAGTGGTTAGCACTTCGGACCATGGACCGGGAGACCCGGGTTCGAGTCCCAGCCGAGGCAAGCGGGATTTTTCCTACCTAGGTCGGCTCTACCCAGAGCGGGTGTGCTATGGGCCCAGTGGGGAGGCTGTTGCCACACAGCCGAGATTCACCCACTTCACGGGTGCGACTTTGGGGGTGCTTCCCTTAGTATGACACGTCTTATGATGTGGATGATTACACGGCCAGCACCGTAGGTGCTGTAGTTCCCGGGCCTGGTTAATGCTGGGATATTTATGACAGGAAGCGTGGAATGCGGCCCTGTCCCGCAGTCCCAAACCACACGGACCTCCATAGCATTATCTTACCATCATCCTCATCTCCATCATCATGCATAATAAAAATTGCCCTAACTTCCGAGCCCTCCATGGATTCCACCCATTACCAGGAAGGAACACCACTGGAGACGGCAAAGAGTTGTGGCAGCAAAAAAATAAAATAAAATAAAATAAAATAAACTTTTCCAAATGTGTGGTGTCCCAATATAATTCTGAACACAAGGGAAAACTTTGTATGCAGCTTTTCAAAGTGCAAATTACAGACCAACATCTGCAATATGGCACGACACTTTTCTCTGGATTTTTTTTGTTCTTATGCAGATTTTTCATAGAAGGAGGGTAAAGAGACTCACAACAAATGATTTCTGTGAACTGCCCAAGGTCACAGTCCAGATCAGCAGTAGGAAGTGAAACCTGCAAACAAATAAAATGCCAAATGAGAATATTTTGTTTCCATAGCATGAAGATATTCCCAAACATTCAGACCAGTGTCATACAAGAAACCCCTTTCTCTCCTCAAACACTCTTCTTGATCCAGACAGGAACAACCAAAACCAGTACTGAAGATTTGGCAAAGAGAGACTACTCATACAAGGAAGCCTGTTCATATGTATTTTCATAACCAAGCAAAAGTACTGGTAGATTCACATAGTGTGAATTATCCAAGACATGAAAAGAGTTATGCTTGACTGCCAGCACCACAAACTTACCTCCTTCAGCAGTTCCTCAAACTCTGGAGGCCATTCCTGCATGAGCGTGTCGATGTCTGGCATGTTCCTGTAAATTATACATATATTTTGAACAAAGACAGGTTTTTGCAAACAGTGTGAACATATATGTATGTAAGATAGCTACATGTACTGGGTATTTCCCATGACCCCCCCCCCCCCCCCAAAAAAAAAAACAACAACAAAAAAAAAACCAAAAAAAAAAACAACTACTGCAGATGTTATAACACAAAAAAGCATGTTACATGTGACAGACATAACACATTCACTCCTAAATGTTCCACTAATTAGGCTAGGTACAACAAAACGAATACAGAAACTGTATTGTAACCCCCCCCCCCCCCCCCCCCATCCAGCTGTAAAGACACTGTAGGCCTGGTGAAATAAATACTCTGTTTCCGCACCTTAAATACCAGACATCTGGCTTACTTAGTAAATGCAGTAGTCGTAGCCTAGCAGGGACAAGATGTAAGAGAGGTCTGCATGCAATAAATACTCTGTTTCCTCACCTTGAGTAGTGGACATTTGGAGGAGGTTTGGAGCGATGCAGCTCACGGATACTCTCAATCCAGTTCTCAATGGCTCGTGGGTTCTTCTCTGCATTTTCCAAACTCTTCACAACCTGTGAAGTATAGAAACATTATGAGCAGGAACTGTCCGCAGGAAAGCTAGGCAGCGCACACTAAAGTCCAAAATTTCAAACTGAATGTATCATTACATTGGTAAGTAAATTAATGTGTGTGTGTGTGTGTGTGTGTGTGTGTGTGTGTGTGTGTGTGTGTGTGTGTGTGTGTGTGTGTGTGTGAGCCAGAAGAAAATTTTCTGCCATCGACAGACAATAAAGTTATATTGAATTGAATTGAATTGAATTGAATTGAAATTGAAGAAAATCGATTAGCCTACATTTCTTATCAGAAGACTATCTAATTTACTGGCCAAGTTAAACAAGTGGGAAAGAGGAGTCAAGGAAATAACTTTTTACAAGTTCATTCTCTCCATAACTCTCTCCATACACTCCGTCACGTTCCCTCCGGTCTTCATCCGATACCCTGATATTCAGAATCCCACGCACTAAACTTTCTTCTGTTGGCTCTCGAGCCTTCTCCTACGCTGGTCCAAAAGCTTGGAATTCTCTGCCTCTTTCGCTCCGCCAGTCAACCTCCCTCGAAACCTTCAAAACAAATCTAAAAACCTACCTGTTTTCATCTCAAAGCTCCGTCTAACCTCCCTCCGTCTTTCTCCATCTCCTTATTAAGTACCATACATGCAGTTGCCCTGGCCCTGAACCTTCAGGTCTATCTGTCTCTTTACCTGTACTCTAAGCGCTTCGAACTACCTTCCATGTAGATTAAGCGCTATATAAATAAATTATTATTATTACAACTGAATTGTGCACACCAAGACAGGTGGTACACTGTAGCTGGAATGCAGCATGAAACTTCAAGTGCTCATGCAGGTAGTGTACTGTATTTGTAGTACATGTCAATGTACATGTACTAGTTCTAAGGAAATAATTGTTCCATTTTATAAACTGGAAGTCTGTCTTGTTTGAACACATATTTCTCACACACACACACACACACACACACACACACACACACACACACACACACACTCTCTCTCTCTCTCTCTCACACACACACACACACATTGATTGTTTGTTAGTATTGCTTGATGTATGTAATCGCATAGTCGTC
Source organism: Batillaria attramentaria (assembly GCA_018292915.2). Taxonomy (NCBI): domain Eukaryota; kingdom Metazoa; phylum Mollusca; class Gastropoda; family Batillariidae; genus Batillaria; species Batillaria attramentaria. The sequence goes on from JACVVK020000061.1 coordinate 935,399, forward strand.
TGTCCCTCCACCTCCCCCTCCCCAATTCCCTTCCTCAGACATATTTACAATGGTGTGTGTGTGTTTTACTTAGTGGTAGCTTACTTGGTGCATGCAGGAGTCGTAGCCAAGCAGGGACAAGATGTAAGAGAGGTCTGCGTGCCTAATCTTTTATCCTTGAAAAATAAAGTTTCATTCATTCGTTCTCTCTCTCTCTCTCCTTACCAGTGTCTTGGCTGTAGTTTGTTTAGAGATGGCGCGCAGCTGCAGATCGAGAACAGTGGGGTCTGACTGTTTAGCGCACGGCTCATCCAACACAGTCAGGCCAAGGGTATCTGGTTTCTGATCTGGCCGCGGAATCTAAAATACAGTACAAGATAAAGAATGCCAAGATTGTGAAGACACCTTGTAAAGTCTCCGACATGATCAATAAAGGGTCAGTTCACTGGCAATAATCAGAAGCGCACTGTGTGAATACTGTGTGAATATACTGTAGGAAGTGTTCTTCTTCTCAGGGTGGGGAGAGAGAGTTTAACATCCTTTTCCATCACCTGTGGGTGATATCAAAGAAGGGGCAACGAAAAAAAGGCCAGCACAAATATTTGGCCCCAGCCAGGATTCAAACTCATGACCCGAGCGCTGAAAGACCAACGCTCTACCATTCGGCTATCCCAGCGCCTTCTCAGAAATGTGAGTAAAGCAAAACACCAACACAGTCATAATCAGGGGTCCTGTGCTCTGCAATGGTGCGGGGAGCCGGGGTGGCCAAATGGTAGAGCGTTGGACTTCTAATGCTCGGGTCGTGAGTTCGTATCCCGGCTGGGGCCAAATATTTGTGCTGGCTTTTTTCATCGTTGCCCCGTCTTTGATATCACCCGTATGTGGTGGAAAAGGACGTTAAACCCCCAAACACCCACCCACCCTGCAATGGTGCATATCCACTGATAATTCAATGATTTTTTTTTTTGGGGGGGGGGGGGGGGAGGGGGGTCTCACTGTTTATTCATTTTCTATATAAACTAGTGTCCAAAAGAAACGATACCAAACTGTTGTCAGTATGTTTTTGTGCAAAGTGATCCCCGAGGCCTAAAAACATAGGTTTACGTATCCCACGTCCCAAATACAGCGTCTGCGCTCGGGAATACCGGAAACATTTGCTAATGAAATATACCACTCTGAAATTTCTGTATTGTTCTGCTTTTATTGTATGTCCTTGCCAACCCTTGGTATCGTTTCTTTTGGACACTAGTTTATATATACATTTACAAGTAAAACAATGACTATGGAGTACCGCACTGAAACTATGTACACTCACTTTGCTTTACAGCAAAGCTACTGGTCACAATACTGCAACTCTGCATTCATTCCAAGCAACAACCTGCAGGCCTGAACAGCCTTGTGTCACAACTACCGACGAAAACGAAGTGCTGATAAAGACATACCTTGATGAAGGCATCAATGTCGCCCACAGATGGGATGAAGTCCGGAATGAACGGCTTCAGTTTGTGATCAAGCTCAATAGACTGTGGGGTGTATCTGTAATAAGAGAGAGAGAGAGAGAAGCCATAAACTAAACCTCAATTCAATTCAAAAGACTTTTAAGCCTGTTTAAGAAATAAAATCTACAACAGATAATTGTCTTAGAACGCTCTTGTCACATATGGAAAAGATAAAAATAATATACAGTCATCAAAGATCCAGATACAGAACATAAATCTAATAAAACAGAATTAAACGTTTAGATCAAACAAACTTCACAATCAATTAAAAAAACAATAATCATACGAGCTATCAAACTCTGGAATCGTAAAAAAAATCTCTCTCGCTGCCCCCCCCCCCCCCCCCCCCACCACACCTCCCCCCTCCCCCTCATCCTGAGCACTACAAAGCTGTCCATCATTAGTACTGTTATTGCTATCATTATTACTACTATCATACCGAAAGAGATGAAAAAGACAAAAGGAAGGGAAGGGGTGTTGCATGTACCTTGTAATGTACTGAAAGAGCTCCTTGATCTCAGCAGTCACCGACAAGTTCTCGAACTCCGCTGGATCGTAAGCTCTGAAAAAAAAAATGGGACAAGCAAGAAGATGTTTAAAAACATTCATATGAAGCTGGCCGTCATGATGTAAGTGTAATATGCCGTAGCATACTCTAGAATCGGTCACGCTGCCAAGCACAAAACTAGCCTGCATGAGGTTACATAAAGTCAATGTGACCATAGGGTCTCTCTCTCTCTCTCTCTTTTTTTTTTTTTTAACAACTTGCATCTTACTGAGGGTAACCTGTACTGTTATGACTACACTCACATAGTACTTGCTGCAAAGGTGTGCGTGTGTATGTCAATGTGTCAGTGTGTGTGTGTGTGTGTGTGTGTGTGTGTGTGTGTGTCAGTGTGTGTGTCAGTGTGTGTGTCAGTGTGTGTGTGTCAGTGTGTGTGTGTGTGTGTGTGTGTGTGTGTGAGTGTGTGTGTGTGCGTGCGCACAAGAGATACATACACATAATAATAATAATAATAGTATTGTATAGGCGCTTTTCCCAATTTCATGAATCGGCTCAAAGCGCCGCAAACTGAAACCCAACACGCACGCTCACGTGAATCACACGCATCCTCTCACACACTGGACATAAACACATTACAATCACGCAATCACGTGGTGCGAAGGGTCAGCTCAGCTATTTAAATTTCGGAATTTAGATTTACATTTATTTTTTCAAATTTGGTGGGCTGAACATTTCCAAAGCAGAGCACATGCATATGCGTGAGCAGTGACTCTACACAGCGCAGGAGAAATTCACCGTATCTTATGAATGAAAGCTGGTAAGAGTCTAGCAGTTAATTAATCTCTCACCACAGAAAGCTGGTAGGAGTCTAACAGTAAATTAATCTCTCACCACAGAAAGCTTTCAACACTCAGCATCACAACACTGACCCTTCCACTTGTGGGTGGTCATCATCGTCGTCGTCGTCGTCATCATCATCGTCGTCGTCATCATCATCATCATCGTCATCTTCGTCGGAGGGATTGAACTGCTGTGTTGATGGCTTCATGAGGGCATCTGGTGGTCCTCTTGCAGGGGGCTGCGTCTGTTGAAACAAAAATACTGTCCATGAACAATGCTACCATGTGAAGACGACTGGATACCGAAGAGACCATCAGCAGAAAATGATGAGCGGACAATCTTGGCAGTACAACAAACACTCAAGTTCCAGTTCTCTCCTTCCTATCACAGTTTTTTTTTTTTTTCCACCCTGAAACTGCCAGGAGCACAGAACTGTACTTATACTGGACTCTTCATTTCGAACAGAGAGAAACAGAATACACTATTGATCCCAAAAAGGGAAATTGCACTTCTGACCCGCATACTAGTAAACACACAATAAACATTTTAATGAATAAGACTACAAATATATGCATAAGAAAAATTGAGTAAAACAAACAGTCTTGACTTGTAAAATTACTTAAAATCAAAAATAAAACACACTTGTCACAAGCATACAATTTACAATACATTGCACGCTCACTGATACACTCATTCCGGCATTCACTCTGCACATTCACTCGCTCTGCTCTTTCTCTCTCCTCAATCCCCACACACCCCCTCTCTCTCTCTCTCGTGCATGCACTGTAATATCATGAAAAAACAACAACAACAACAACGTGAGACAGCAACTTTACATGAAAAAGAACTTGGCAAAATCTGCAGTTCTCCAAACTAATTACCAGTTTCTCTGCTAACAAGACAATGTTTTCATTAAACAAATAAAAGCGACATGAAAGGGACAGAAACCACTTAACTTTCAGAAAGGACGGCATGGGTCAATGTTTCGGCTTTCGCCTTCCTCAGGACACAAACAAATGGGACATAATGGTTTCTGTCCCTTTTGTGTCGCTTTTATTTGTTTAACTTGTAACCACTTCGCAGTCGTTACTGTTTCCTTTTTTAATGTTTTCATTAGTCAAATATCCGTGAGTTATTTTATTTTGGCACAACTCCCAGTATCAATGGTATCCCCTTGTCCCGACCACCACCGCACTCCACACCGCTTTGCCTTTGTTGGAATGATTTACCGATACCCACCAAAAAAAACCCCAAACAAACCAAACACATCCCTCATCCCATGACACATTTGACAGACTTGCTGTACCCAGAAACACAGCACAACAAAAGATTTAAAGGTATTATTCTTAGTGCCCATGCAAACAGACCACACTGTTTCAATCTGAAAACCTTTGCCAACCCATTTCTCAGCAAAAGCACTCGCTAAACCCATCACAGCAACCCACCATCAATCAAAAACAATTCACACGAAATTTGTTTTCACAAAACATTTTATTTTCAGCTTCTCCACCACCATGACGCCACACAACTCACACCAAGGAGACCCAATACATCCAAAGCTGCAACTGTACGAAAATTCCGGCATCCCTCCACCTCGCTACCTTCTTGACGCCAGCGATATCTGGTAACGCGTCCCTCGGAGTTCCAAATGCTCTAGGCAGTATCTCCCCTTCCCCAGGCCCTACTCCATCCAGTCGGAGTCGTCCTCTCCCGATAATGGGAGCAATGTCGTGCCTGGCTGCCAGTCTCTTCTTCTTCTTCTTGCGACCTTTCTTTTTCTTGGTAGTGGCTTCCCCTTCCGCTACCTTTGGTTCTTCCTTCTGTTCTTTCTCTTTTTCCTTGCGTTTGGCTGTTTTTGCTCGTTTTGCTTCCTTAGGTGGTTCTGGTTTTGGGGCTTCCTTTTCCTTCTCCTCTGGCTTGGTCTCCGCAGTAACCTCTGCTTCTTCCATCTGCTGTTGTTCCTCTTCTTCCTCCTCCTCCTCATCTTCCTCGTCCTCTTCATCTTCATCCTCACTATCTTCGTCGTCTTCATCATCGTCATCTTCATCGTCGTCATCTTCACCATCCTCATCATCCCCACCACCCTGGGGAGGAGCTGGATGGCGGAAGCGCTGCATGGCCATGCGCTGCATCTGCATCTGGCGGGCAGCTTGGACCATGGCCGGGTTCATTCCCGGGAACATCTGCTGTGGCCCGCGAGCTCGCATCATCATGGCCTGCTGCTGCTGCTGCGCACGCATCTGGGGCGTGATCTGGGGCATCAGTATGGGCATCTGCTGGCGCTGCTGACCTCCTGGAGCCTGCTGGGGCATCCGGGGCATCATCTGGCCTTGCTGCGCCATACGCTGCATCATCATCTGCTGCTGCATGGCCTGCTGCTGCATCATCCTTTGCTGCTGCATCATCATGGGATTCGGGGCCTGAGGTCGCTGACCCCCCATCTGCGGCATTCTCTGGCCGGCCATCTGTTGTGCCTGCTGCATGCCTGGTTTGGGGGCGAGCTGTGGCAAAGACTCCGACATGCCCTGGGCCTTTGCTTTAGAGCCATCCAGGGCCACTTTGGGTAACAGAGACTGAGTCTCCTGAGCAACACCAGGGTCAGGCGATTCGGCCGCTTGCTCTGCGGCTTTTTTGCGCGCCTTCTGGGATCTTGCGGAAAGCAATTTGTCACGCCTTACGGGAGCTTTCTGGAGTTTCTTTTCTTCTTGTTCTTCATCCTCTTGCTGCAATGGTTTATCATATATGGCAACCATTTGTGAAGCATATGAAGCATACGGAAACATCGAATCTGAATACAAATTTCAACACACTGCATGAAGACAGCACACAGGTGAATCATATACCCAGTTTATATGCTCAAGAAATGATCACAAGGATGATGAAGGAAAGAGTTCATCACTACATGTAGTACTACCAATCCAAGTTTTTTAGTTGGTTTTTTTTTTAAAGACAGGAGCGAATTGGATCATCTCTCTCTCTCTCTCTTGCACACACACACACACACACACACACACACACACACACACACACACACACTCTCTCTCTCTCGCTCCTTTCCTCTCTCCTGTCTCTTCACACACACACACTCACATGCACGCATTTTGTCTTTCTTCCTCTCTCCTCTCTCTCTTTCTCAAGAAAACTGACACGGAAAACGTGAAGAAAACTTTCTGAACAACAGCAAATTCATGTTCAGACATTCCTTTCAACATAAAAAGTCTGCAAGACCTACCTGTGGAGGCTTGTCATCGTACGGATCGTCCATTTCCTCCGACATGCCGGAGTGCGGTGGTGTGTTCCCTCGACTGAACCCACGATCTGGTCGTCACAAACACACACAGCAACACATTTAACATATCTGTGCGCAGCTACAACCCCTATCAGGAACGTTTACAGATCTCCTAGGTGGTATTGGCAGGTCTCCTTCATTGCTCCTGTGTTGAGGCTTACTGTTTACTAAGCTGGAACTGCCTTATCTATACAAACTGGACAATTAAAAAAAAAACTGATACAGCACGATCAATCGAACAGGCAAACAGAAAAGATAAGCTGAGGAAAGATGATCTGCCTGTTGGGGAAATATTTGTCAATCATGCAGGTACATTAAAACTGTTCAAACTTTTTTTTTTTCAAAAAGGAGAACCATAAAAAAAGAAAAAAAAACTGTTCTAGTTTCTTTCCAACAGCTTAGAAAGAAATGAAATTTTTAAAGTTTTATAGACAAAATTTTAGCATAAATTATGTACACTAGTGCTTCGTTGGCAGAAGGCTCTAATTTCTGCTGTCTCGCCAATTACCTTAACTGAAATGAAGTTACAGATACTCTCCTTTTTTTTAAAACACTCTGAACTCCTCTTGATCACTCCTGGTTCATCAATTCAGTCAAAGCACTGCTTGAATTTAAAGTCTAGCCCCAACAAAATACTGCCGCAGACTAAAGAACAACTCACTGAAACACCTACAGTGACCCTAATTACTCAGGTCACGTGGTATGGCCCTACCATACATTTACGAAACCCGACCTCATAATGCATACACTGACAAGAAACTTCATACGTGCTGTGAGAATGTTTCTCACAGACACTGCCCATTAGAAACACATTATCACCTGTCTAATTACAGTGGTTGATGTGCATAAAGAGACAGACAGCTGTCAGCATTGCTGTACACGCCCCAAGACATCTGCCATTACCTGGGTCTCGACCAGTGATAATAAAAAGTATGCTTCTGAGTGTGTGTGAACCTTTAGCAGTTAGTAGTGTACAGATGCAGTCGCATTGTTCCTATAAAAGTCATGAAATCTAAACAAGCTGTGTAAACAAAACCGGACACACAGCGACTTTTCTTTATCTCTGACAAAACAGATATGCCATGTAAACAGCAGCAACAGTAACAACAACAACAACAAAACCAGCAACTACCGCTGGTGATCAAACGTAGAACATGCTTAGACCTTGAAAAAAAGTGCTGAGTGAAACGGGGAGAGAAAATGGTGCCTGCAGTGCATTCATGCTCCCAGAAATTTTAATAACCCCAAAAATCTAAGCCAATCCTTCACCCATCTGCACCCCATTTGTCAGTTTTGTTTGCACCCTCAGGAAAAAAACTTCCGTTTTATGTGCAGTCACTAAAGCAACAACAATGAAACAAATACTGACAAAGATGCTGTGACGATGAATGTTAGTGATGAGTAGCATGATATTTAAAATTAAAAAAAAATTCAGAGTATTGACTGATAATGATGCTGGTCAGTAGTGATTTAATGATATTCATGTGCATCACTCAATAAAAACAAAATATAAACAAATAAATAAACAAATGGCCACACAAGTTAACAACAATTAAAAAAAATCCAAAATAATGAAAAAGATGCACTGTGATGAGTAGTTCCTGGTTTACATACAATGAACACTCATAAAAGAACTGAAACTTGGGGCAAGTAACATTTAACACTTCCACAACTCAGGGCTGAGATTTAGCAAGCCAGGCTAAGGAGCCAGCTGGGCTCCTAACCTGGGAAGTTGAGGTTGCCAGAAAATTTTTCAGGTTGCCAGACCCTTTGATTGAAAATGCGGTCCTATTTTAAATTGTATAACTATTGCAGCTAATAAACAAGAAAACTTTCAACAACAACACTGTTTCATTTTTGTGCACTCTCCTTCTGGCAACAATCTCTGTGTCCAACTGACCGGCTGCTCATGGTTTTTGATGGAATCAAGTTTAAACAAATCTGTGCCGATTACAGCACGTGTCAAGAGTCCGTGTACAGGCACGGAATCTCTACCACTGGCGGTAATTTTCAGGTCGCCAGCCGGGCGAATAGTACCGTAAATCAAGTTCGCCAGACACCATTTTTAGGGGCCATTGGCGAGTTGGCGAGCGTTAAAGCTCAGCGCTGACAACTTCCACAGCTTTCCATCAAAAAACAAGTAAACAAACAAAGCAAATACCCTGTATGAAAAACCGTGCCTGCCACAGCACCATAACAATTAACGTCGCTACCGATTGTGCCCAGGTAGCCAATGTAGTATGCAAGTGCTTTCCTCTGAACTCAATGAGCTTGGCATTTGATACAAAAGTGGAAGTGAGTGACAAGAAACAAAACTTAATAATAATAATAATAATAATCATAATCGCATTAATATAGGCGCTTTATCCCAAATATTTTGGCTCAAAGCGCCGCGAGCTAAACCCAACACGCACGCTCACGTAAATCACACGCATTCTCTCACACACAGGACATAAACGTATTACAATCACGTGGTGCGAAGGGTCAGCTCAGCTATTTAAATTTCGGAATTAAGATATGCATTTATTTTTCAAACTTGGTGGGCTGAACATTTCCAAAGCAGAGGGGGAGGAAGCCGAAGTACCCGGAGAGAACCCCCGACGATCGGCCCGAATGAACGGTGCCACATACGAGAAGGAAAAATTCTTTGCCCTGAGAGGGGCTTGAACCCCTGACCTCTCGCATTGGTGACAAGTCTCTTAACCACTAGACCACCGACCGCCCCACTTTCCACTTTCAACTTTCCACTTTGCTTTTCATTTTGCCTTTTTTTTTCTTTTTTTTTTTTTAATCGCCTAGGGCCGGACAAGTGTTTGCATTTCTAACTGTATTGTAAGTGTTGTGGAAATGTCAAATGCAATGACAACCAAACAAAATACAGAAATAATAAAAAATATGGTAGGAAAACAAAACCAAAACACACACAATTGTTTTTCAGGGGTAGGGAGTTGTGGATGGGGCTGACGTGGGGTCTATATAGATAATGGCCACCATGCGCTAAACATGCGTACTGAAACAAGAAGCGGGTGCAATAATGAAAACATTCAGCATTCAATTTCACCTGGACCCTTGGCTGCTGGTTTGTTTGGCTGAAGTGCCTCACGGGCTTTTACTGGCAAGAAGAGGGATGGAATGAAACAATGATGAAAAATGGAGAATGAAGTGCTGGGAATAGTATTACTCGAAAAATCTGAAGGTAACATGATCTGTGTAAAGCGAATGAGTTGTAATTGAAAACAGATCAATCATAACTGAAAATAAATTACAGGGAGCAAGTGGTGTTTATGAAAAAATTGAGACATTTCACTGCATGATACACGTAGTTAAGTACATGTTTGTATGTATATTTAATTTGTGAAAATGAATGATCAGGTACATCATGCAAACACAAGAAAACTGTAAGGGTCAGGCTCTAAATCACACGTCAGGAATTTTGCAATTGCAAGCTCTTTGCACATTAGTCCTTAAAAAAAATTTTAAAAACCAGGGAACATTAATGTAAGGCAAACATTTTCACGTCAGACAATCTCTTACTGTATCCTCACCTGAAGGGTTAGGAACACGTGGAGTCGGGGAGTATGTGCTGGCTATCTCCTCTGCATCTGGAACATCCAGCGACTCATCGTAGGGCTGATTCTGATGAATCTGGGCCTACCATTGTGAAAGTAAGAAAGACAAGAATTATTATAATGGTGCGTCAATCATTTCCCAAGGACATAAACTGAACACACACACACACACACACACACACACACACACACACACACACACAATGGAAAAGAGATCTAAATATTAAAGCTTCAAAATACTGCCAGAATGTATACATTTTGACTGGTGTGACCTATCACACAAATTCACAGGTCTAATTTTAAGTCTGAATCTGAAGGAATAGCTGTACTAGCTGTTACATGGCCTATGATCAAACTGCTTCTGGTGCCTCTGAGAGCATATCAATCAATCAATCAATCAATTGCACTTTATTCATCCCGAAATGGGCAATTTAGATTGAGACAGGCTCAGTATAAATCAACAAATAAATAATTAAGAACAGTCAATATTAATCACAGACTAAAGTAACTTAAAAAGCGTAAGAGTTCATTTATAAGCTGAACGCTGGGCTAAACACAGAACACAGGCATTCTTATTCTTCTCTCTCTCTCTCTCTCTCACACACACACACACACTGACGCACACGCGCACACACACACCTATACTCACTCACACCCACACACAAACACACGCGCACACACACACACACACACACACACACACACACACACACACACACACATCACATCATAATTATCACATCACATCACATCACATCACAGTTTGTTTAGGAGTCGGATGGCGACGGGCCCGAAAGAAAACTTCCGCCGGTTTGATGTGATCATTCACCATGGGAATGACAAAACTGACCTCTAATACCAGGAAGCGCCAAAAGCACCTTATCATAAGGTGTTCTTTTTATTTTTTATTAATGTCATCATCATCATTCCATCTCACACACAGAGGAACGAAGTTGGCGTCTTCAGAAACCAACATAGCAACGCATTTTGGAGCGGTTCAAAGTCCATTTACAGATTGTATCCTTGTACGCCGCGTGACAAATGTACATCGTGTACAAATAATCCGTGTACTCGGAAGCGATCTACTATGCTTACATTTGTTTCCTCATCGGAATCCGAGAGCATTTGATCCCTGTCGTCCATCTTGTTTGCCAATGGAACGCAGCATTAAACGGAGCCATAAAACGTGCGCTGTTTCGAATAAAGGTACATCTTAAATCATGTGTATACAGAAAATAGCGACCAGTTCTATTGAAAATAATAAATTTTGAATGATTCATTTAAAAGCCGTCGGTTTGTGAATTTATCACGGTATATTACAGCAGAACCATAGCACTTACGCAACTAAAACGGATATATCTGCTTCTCACAGAGAATCGTGTCAATAATGCGGTAACAAAAGTCTGGTTTTTGTTTTGTTTCGAAAGAAACCTGAGCCACAAAATATCTGCGTGGCATGAAGCACAAGCAGAATGAGTAAACAAAGCAAGCGAGGCGTGGTAACGGTGGAATACCAACGTTCTTTGCCGGAAAGTGAGCGTGGCAGTCCACTGACCAGAGAGAAACACAAGCAAGCTGTCATATTTCATGTGGAATCATCTCCCGCTATCGGCGAATCGCCGAAAAATTCTCCTAAACTTGGTGTCAGCTCCCGTCAGTAAGTACTTTTCAACATTTGATAATTATCTAACATATTCATTCGTGTGTTACTTTTGTGGTGATTTTGTTTTGTCAGTATCCGTGGTGACTGTTGTTGAAGAGTTGCGCAAGTCTTGTTTACGGCTGAATGGTTGGCATGAATATGAGCCCACTACTAGAGATGCAATGGAGAAACATGAGCAGAGATTCCAGCTGCTGGGCAATAAACACGAAAACTGTAGTTTGTGCAGAAGTGGAACGAGGTAATTGTAAAGAATAGTATACGAAAATAATTGGAGCTAATTGCACGCTCTTTGACGGGTGTTTTCGGTTCTGCTTGATGCAAAAAGACGTAAGACACCCATACCTACTCACTTTGACCACTCCTTCCCCACAAACATGCACTAAATACATGTATCCCTGAATGAGTGGCGACCACAGCCCGAGCAGTCATCTGCACGCCATTTTAGTTGGTGATCACGTGGGTGAAAACGGTCGTGGTCGCCAGTTATTCAGGGATATGTTGTGCATGTTTGTGGGAAAGGAGTGGTCAAAGTGAGTAGGTAAGGGTGTCTTAGGTCTCTTTGCATCGAGCCGAACCGAAAACACCCGTCAAAGTGCATTCAATTAGCTCCAATTATTTTTGTATACAATTCTTTACAATTACCGTGGAACGATGTGTAGAACATAATTATGTGCAAAACTGCGAACTTAAATTCAGTTGAAGAAAACTTAGCAAGAAGATATTAGGTTTCCAGTTAGTAAATTAGTGAAAAGCATGGCTGTACATTGAATCTGAAGTCTCAGATGCACAATTCTACATGTGTAAACAATATTTGTAAAAGTTAACAGAAAGTGCGAAATCATCCACACAACAAAAAACTGTTGTTATGAATAATACAGTAAAATGCTGTTTGATATTGATCAACAGGACCATCAGGCGATGATATGCCCTCCACTGTAAAGTGTCTAATGCATGGACAGACAACACTGAATTTAGGATGTCCCTCTCTTCGCAGGCAATTAATAAAAACTTCTGTCAACCTTTCACGTTCATGTGAAACTCAACTGCTTTTTACTTTGTGCACACTTGTTAGAAACTTCATTTCAGATCGTGACAATGGACATGGACTGGAGTTTGGTGTACAGATTTTGTCAAGTCTTTCAGGTAAGAGGCTGGTATTATAAGACCTGTGAAATTACGGTTTTCTTCAATTTTCAGGCATTTGAGAGAGATGATGACCTCTAGTCAGGAGTCTTTACCGACCAGCGGTCTCGCTGCCGCTCCGGAGGGTCAGCGGAGCAGCTTTCAAGATCTCAGGGATGGGTGAGTTGTATACTCTTCTTGATGTATCACATGACATTGAACTCTTCATCACTGTGGCAAAATGTGACATTGTAGTCTAGCTACAGCGATTGTCAAATGTGTCAGGACCATGATAGCCATTCGGGCTACCGCCCTGAACAAAACTGGTAGCCCGAGAAAAATTCTGGAAGCCAGAGTGGCTGCTAGGTTCTGATTCATCTCAGAATTCCTGCTCGCCATTCGGGCTACCGCTACCGGAGCTTTCACTCGCCCGACGGTAAATTTGGTAGCGAAAGCGAGCGGGCGAGCGCATTTGAAGATCGCTGTAGCTACTATCCATTTAGAACAGCTACCTCTGTTATCCAGCATGATTGAAATCCGGTGGCATAATGGATAAGTCAGATGCTTTTAAGAACCAGGGCTGACCATAATGATAAATAATAATGATAATAGTAATAGAATGATAATAGTAATAATAAATAGCATAAATTTGTATTGTAGAGTGCAGACTCTCCAGACGGGACTCGCTGCACACGCGCACGCACACACACACACACATACACTTACACACACACACAGAGCTGATTGCTATTTCATTTGTGAATAACAAAGTGCACATGGACAAAATGTCAGATGCTGGTAAGTCTCCACAGAAAAGGGTCCAGAAAATGTGCAACTAGTGCAAGGCAATTTTGACAAACGTAAACCCATTTAAAAAAGTTGAGAGATGATTACGCAGAACATTTCTTGAGCAAGTATTGCAGGGCTGAGATTTAGCAAGCCCGACTAAGGAGCCAGTCGGGCTGCCAACCAGGGAAGTTGAGGGAGCCCGACAATTTTTCAAGGAGCCCAACTCTTTGATGAGAAATTTTGCTGTATCTGCGCTATTATGGTGAAATGAGAGCAGTGGACGCTGAGGCGGTCAGCGGGTTAAGTGACGGTGTACGTGTGTATTGCTGCGTATTAATTACCAGTCCAGTGCAGGTGTGTCAGTAAGCGGAATCTACCAGTCGGGCCAGGAAATATCAAGGCGCCAGCCTGGCGATTTAAACTATGATCTGAGGGAGCCCAACGTGATTTTTAGGCGCCTCGGGCGTCCGCTAAAGCTCAGCCCTGGTATTGGGAAATGGATACATGAAATGACTGTGGGTACAGAGAACTTTGCTTGCATGTGTTCATAGATCTCTAAAATAGACATAACCTGAATATTAGATAATCGGACACTTCCTGTTTTGTTTTTGTTTTTTTCTTTTAGAGACCATGTTGAATTCCGCCATGGATCTCCAGTCAGCGACCGCTCTGAAAATCGAAGGTCCAGATCTCCAGAAAAGTCACCTCTCGCTGACAGATCATGTCGCAGTGACATATCACTCAGTGACACCAGTGCTTACGGCATCCTTGACCTGCCTAGCACCAGTCACAGTACACCAGTGGTTTCCGGACTTGCTGACAGAAAGTCCGACTCCATGTCGGACTCCACATGTGAAAAAGACAGAACTCACACTCTCTCTGCTAGCAGACACTCCCGCGAGCGATCGTTTGAACGATCACTGGACAACATTTTAGACAAGTGCTCGGAGAAATCCCTTGACCTTAGCCTGAGCGTGGATTCGTGGAACGGCACGGCGTCGGAGGGAGGGTCAAGGACAGCCGATCAGACACCACCCACAGGGACAAAGAGTGGGAAAAGTGATAAGAAGAAGAAAGGCTCCTGGTATACTGTGAGTAGTGCTGTTTCAAGTATATTTGTCTCTTCACTCTCAAGGACTTGGTCCAGCATAGTCACTTGTCACCATCCACACAGAGTTCAGTTAGAATGTATTGCTCGTGCACAACACTACAGTATAACTGCAGGGCTAGCTGTAAATCCTCATCAGAGTTTGGTCGTAGACTGATTCATTTTCGAAATGTCTGATTACACTTTTACAAAGCTAGACATACGTGTCTGATCGTTTCTGTGCTACAGTACACAATATTCAGGACATAATTATACAGTTTTTCCCGATTACGTACTAAGACATGCACAGAAGTCCAAAAATGACGTGGATAATTTAACATTTTATTTTATTTTATTTTATTTTTTTTGCTGCCCCAACTCTTTGCCAGCTCCAGTGGTGTTCCTCCCAGGTCATGGGTGGAACCCACGGAGGACTCGGAAGCTGGGGCAATTTTTATTATGCATGGTGATGGAGATGAGGATGATAGTAAGATGATGCTATAGAGGTCCGTATGGTTTGGGACTGCGGGACTGGGCCGCATTCCACGCTTCCTGTCATAAATATCTCGGCATTAACCAGGCCCGGGAACTACGGCATCTGCGGTGCCGGCCGTGTAATCATCCACATCATAAGACGTGTCATACAAAGGGAAGCACCCCCAAAGTCGCACCCGTGAAGTGGGTGAAGCTCGGCTGTGTGGCAACAGCCTCTCCATTGGGCCCATAGCACACCCGCTCTGGGTAGGAGCCGACCTAGGTAGGAAAAATCCCGCTTGCCTCGGCTGGGATTCGAACCCGGGTCTCCCGGTCCATGATCCGAAGTGCTAACCACTACACTACGGGGGCCGGTAATTTAACATTTTAAGTCACTGTGGCCCAAGGACGCACGTGTTTCTGGTACTGCCCTGCCCATTCAGCTCAGAGCTGATGACAGTTGCAAGAGTGGTGATAACTAGTGATGATTCGACTTGAGGTTCATCGGCCGACCAGAAGAGGTGATCGACAAGTCAAACTGTGTTAGAAGACGTGAACCCACTGCCAGTGACAGCAGCAGTGCGCTGGACGGGACAGAAAAGAAAATGAAAAATAAATCATATGACTAAGGGACTCTCTAATGGAAATTGCTAAAGGACCCCCTGAAATTCTGGAAGAGGGTCCCCGGAACTCCTTGGTGTGAAAGCTGTGGAACCACTGATACACTTTAAATGTCAACCAGGACATTCTATCTGATGATAGTTTCCCCGTTCGTGTAATGAAGCAAATCACTCTAAGTTTAAACAGAATTCATTGCACTTGCACAAAACTATGATGGAGTGTTTATGCCTTTTTTTTTTTTGGTGCAGTGTTTATTTTTTGTAATCTGATCTTTAAATTTAATTGCAGTAGGCCACATGAAACAAATTTCTGCAAGAACAGATTGTAATAAATTGAACTAGGCCATTTGACTGGCCCTTCCCACTCCACTCCACCCCACCCTTTTTACCCTAAATACTTGAACTATTGAAGGCCTACTTTCAGACTAGTCTAAGCTCGCATATTGTTTGGAGATGTTCTGGAGGTGTGTGGCTTCATACTACTTGGACACATACACTGACAGTAACTGCCTCACACAGGTTGGCATTGAGGAAACAGGCTGAAACGCAAGCTAAAACACACAGCATCTGTGACAAGTACAGCTTAGGGCACTTGCCTTTCTTGGTATCATGACCAGCAGATATCATTAATGTAGTAGCTGTCAGAGCTCTACTAAATATTAGTAAATAGTATAGATTAATTTGACTTGAGCATACAGGAGTACTTACAAGCACAGCTGTACCAAAGCAACGCTGTATGCCGTGAAGCGTGGAAATCCTAGGACTTGCAGCCTTAGCTCACTTTCTGTTGAGTAAGTTTGGCGCAGTGCACCCGTGGCCTCACTTAAAAAAAAAAATCATATTTAATATATATATGGATTTAAATTTGACTTTGTGGGTGTGTTGCACTTTGATTATACTTGTGTTTGCTGCGATAAGAGTCGTCATGGATCCATTAATCTTGCCTGATACAAATTTTTATCCAGAAACGTGGGATACTGGTGGGCGGTAGGAAATGTGTTAAGTGCCTGTGCCGTCGAGATAACGAACAGTATCAACACCATTGCGCATTAGGTCAGCGTGCACTAGCATAGTCAGGCATTCTGTTGTGTCTGACCAGGTAACCTCAGTTATGGCAGCCTTCTTGGCGTCTTCAGGAGAGCAGGATTTTTTCCAGGTTGATTGACAGCTTCAGTTCTGTCCCAAGGCATTTCACACTCCAACATTCTCAAGCTGTGCCAAGGAAATTTATCCTCTATGTGTGCATAGATGTTGTAGGGTGGTGGTAGTGTTGACTGTCTGGTTGTTGTGCACGAACTGTGGGTGCTTTCAGGAGCTAATGAAACATGGGTATAAGCCTGCCACAGTTCTAGGAGAAGTAGGGTGCCTCACTGGAGAGAAAGGTGCACAGTACTCATGCCCCCAGTCAGCTATGGAATACATGTACTTCCAGCATTTAATACAATCATGTGGTAATGCAGTTGGGCGGCTTGTGGTTCCAGCTGTCTGCTCTTCATAAATCTATGTGTGACACTTTCTGATTTGTGAGCAGAAGTCAATTTCGCAAAGCTCGTGGGATTTGTGCTGGACCGGTGATTTTAATTCAGTATGTGTACACGATTCAGTGAGAAAACAAGTGGTGTTCAGTTCATGGGGGAAATATAGTTGATTTCAAAGAGAAAGTTCCAAAAGAAAGGTGCAGTTGGGCCAGCTGACAGGAAAGTATAGTTTACTAACCCAAATTACTGTTCACACTCAGGCTTCTGAGTGGTTTTACCCCTGTCAGTTTGGAGGGGGCTTTTAGTACACACACACACACACACACACACACACACACACACACACACACACAGGTTGTCGTTGGTCACATAATATTTAGATAAACAATTCGGTCACTGCCCATGTCCGTCATATTATCTATGTTGGTTAAAATTAGGTTGCCGCTGTCCTGAAATAGTCACTGAGTACAGCCTCCACCATCACTGTGAAAACATGGGCAGCAGTATGCCTATGAGTTCATGTCTGTGCATAATTTCACTTTGACTGTGTGAGCATACCTAGGTACGGTACAATGCATCAGTTGTGTCCTGTCATTCTGTCACGAAGGTAATGTTGCAGGCACTATCATGTATCTCAAAAACAAAAAGTGTGTGTTCCTTTTACAGTCGTTTTCAGAGCACTTTGCTATCCAGTCCTGTCAGTGGCAGGTTTACTGATTTTGGATAGTTTGTTAAGTAAAGGTATCAGATATATGTCAGATAGTTCTAGACTGATGAACAGGCCAAAGGCCTACAACATCAAACTTTTCAAGTTCAAAGACTGGAAGAGTTCATCACTCCTTGGTAGTGTACAACTGTAGTAAGCACGGCTTCATCTTTGTCAGACTTTGGCCATTCATTTCTGATATATATATATATATTGTCTCAGGGCTTAAAAGTCTTCCAACTTTTTGCGAATTTCCACGTTTGGCTAAAAAAATTTCCTCACACCAGAAACGCACCAAATTGCGCAGATTTTAGTCTAATTAAAAAATATCTCCTCAAAAAAGAAAGAAAAGTGTTACCTTCTCTGAAACACTTACAATCATGCCAAACTGCACAGATTTTAGTCTCCAGACACCCATAACATAACGTGTGGCTTTGTCACTGAAATGCTACATGCTTTTCCCTCCTTTTCGATGAAGCCATGATGTCTTGATTACTTCCTTACAAAGGCAGATGTAATTGTGTCATTCCATTTCTGTGCCACAGCGAACAGGATTCAGGACAGTGGTCCGAGATACTATTAGTTTTACAGTCAACCAGGACATCTCTGTCATTTGTCCAGTTAAAGTTCCCATGAATGTGAAGCCGGGAGTAAGAACATGTGGTCACTTTTGAGTTATCAGCGAACCTCAGTGAGCTGCTCACGCTAATAGTGACATTTGACGAGCTTTACCGGGCGCCTGTACCGGATTCAACAGTGGTACCGTTCTTGTGCAGATGCTCAGTCCAACCTACAAGTCACGCAGTGAGGACTTCAGGAAGACATTCAAAGATGTTCCGAACGAGGAGAGACTCATAGTTGGTGAGTAAGCTACTGGTATCTTGTTTTTACTTTGTGTACTTGGCTTAGTTCCTACAGGGCTTAAAATCTTCCATCTGTTGGCAGATTTCCACCTTTGACTAAAAATTTTCCTCCCCTCAAAAGTGTGTTTCCTCCTCATAGTCATAAGCACTTAACCCTTTCACTGCCAAGCGCGTTTTGGTTCACTCACCAATAACATCTCTTCATGTCACTCTGCTGTAAACACGAATCAATACCTGTACTGCATCAGAGCGCTTTTTTCCCCCTAACTACTGGAAAGCACAGATTTAACATTTTGGACTAATGTAACAGGTGAGCTACTGGTGCCATTCATGAAATCCTGCGACAGCGACAGTAAAAGGGTTCAAATCATGCCAAAAATGCACCAAGTAGCACACGTTTTAGTGTAATTCACTCCAGAAAAACAGTTTCCTCCATCTTAAGCACTTAAAATCAGGCCAAAATGCCTCATAGTCACTAAATGCTGCACACTTTCCCTCCTTTTCATTTTAAGCCCTGCTGCCAGTATTCCTGCAGGAGCATCAAACACTCTAAAGGAGACAAGACCCCCCCCCCCCCTCACCCCCAGCCCCCAATCCCTATCCATCATCTGTCTTATGTAAGCTACTTCAAGGGAGCCTTTAGGAAGGTGTGATGTAGACATGTAGTGTAGTGACCACATCTAGCTGTTTATGTATTCTTTATCCATTCACTGTATACACACATTGTTGAGTGAGTTACATGTATTGTGACGTGTGAAGAAGTTCAGGGGGGTTCGCCCACATATACATGTATAAAAAGCCCCACTCATCTGCTTTCTGAATACAGTGGAATTAAAATGATGTATGAAGCAGGTTTGTTTATGTTGTGTGGTCAGTATCATATGCAGACAATACAAGACATGTACTAGACAAATAGTTGAAATGGTTGTGTTTGGTTTTAATAATAATGATGATAACTTATATTGGATACAGCGCTTACACTCAGTAAGCTCAAAGTGCTTACAAAGTTAAGAAATGTAAGATAATATAAAATAAAATAAATTGGCATGAAAATAATGCCAGAGAGAACAATAAAAGATACAGCAATTGTGGCACACGTGCGCGCACACACACACACACACACGCACGCACACACAGAGTCACAGTTCTGTCAATCCATCATTACTGCTGCTGGTTCAGATACCCCATGTACTAAGAGTCATATTACATAGTACACTACAATGTGGTTTCATGTTCAGGCCACTCATCTGCTGTGTTTTTCTTTGTGATTTCAGATTAATCGTGTTCTGTGTTTTGTTTTATATTTTAGATTACTCATGTGCTATGCAGAAAGACATCCTTGTTCAGGGCAGGATGTACATTTCACAGAACTGGATCTGTTTCTACGCAAACATTTTCCGCTGGGAAACTGTGGTTAGTAAACCAATGTAATGTACGTGTTTGCATGCATGTTTGTATGGGAGTGGGAGTGTGTGTGTGTGTGTGTATGTGAGTGAGTGAGTGAGTGAGTGAGTGAGAGAGAGAGTGTGCATGTTCGTGTGTGTGTGTTCATGTGTGTGTGTGTGTGTTCATTGTGTGTGTGTGTGTGTGTGTGTGTGTGTGCATTCAAATCTGCCAGTGTACCAGAGGCTGGATTGTCAGTGGAGTTGTACATGTAGTAAGGACTCCTAAGAGTAAGACCAATGGTTGGGGGTTTGACATGAGGCATAGGAATTTTCACCTCTAGAATGTGACACTGTCAATCGTTGGGGGTTTGCTCCGGGTACTCCGGCTTTTTTCCTGTTCTGCTTCGGAAATGATCAGCCCTAAAAAACTTAAACTGAATGCAAATCTTAAGTGTGATACCTAAATAAACCGCTGAGCTTACCTTTGCACGTGATTTTAATGTGTTTGATGTCTGCTTAATGAGAGAATACGTGCGATTCAGGTTTCATGCATGTGGTTTCAGTGCTTTGGACCAGTCAGTTTGGTAAAGTGCCTACAGAGTTAGTTAGTTTAGTCCCTTTGGCTCCTAAAGAAGCATAGGGCCTCAACAGGTCTCCTCCATCTCACTCTGTCCCTGGCGCAGGTCTTGGCCTCCTCCCATGTCAGGCCGGAGTCTCGCAGCTCGCAGGGCAAGCTCCTCCTCCAGGTCTGCCCACATTATTAAAACTAAACACATTTACTCCTATTATCATTACACATATTAACGTATTTGGGATCCTGGTTCTTTCAGCTGACGATCCCATGTAGGGACATTACAGCCATCACGAAGGAGAGGACAGCCCGCGTCATCCCCAATGCCATCCAAATCACAACGACCACAGAGAAATATTTCTTCACATCTTTTGGGGCACGTGACAAGACGTACATGATGCTGTTCAGAATTTGGCAGAATGCTCTCCTCGACCAGGTAAACTTCATTTCCACGTGTATTTATCTCTGTGTGGCTGTTAGATTCTCACGCTGCGAAGAATGTGTCTGATTCTGTCTTCCTTCCCTTTGGAAAGTGAAAAGAAGCGGACAAAACTTGATAAATTGAACACTTGAAAAAAAAGAAAGAATAAAATCAATTACCTCACCACAGTCAATCAATTGATTACTTTATTGTCCACACGGGAAATTCGTGTTGTTTGGAACAACGTAAGAGCATCCCAAATCAGCGCTCATGCCCCCAGAATGTTCGTATCAGTCTCAGGGCTTAAAACCTTCCACCATTTGGCAGATTTTCACCTTTGGCTAAACATTTTCCTCCTCCAAAATAGTGTATCTCCTCCTCTGAAGCTCGTAAAATCATGCCAAAACGCACCAAACTGGACAGACTTTTGTCTAATTCTAAATATTTTCCGTGAAAAAAGTGTTCCCTCTTATTAGGCTCGTAAAATCATGCCAAAACGCACCAAACTGCACAGACTTTTGTCTAATTCTAAATATTTTCCGTGAAAAAGTGTTCCCTCTAATTAAGCTCGTAAAATCATGCCAAATTGCACAGATTTTAGTCTACTTTTTTTTTTTAATGGGGGGGGGGGGGGGGGATGCCCCCAGACAACCCTAGCAAAGCAGCAAACGTGCTCTCATGGCGTTCCCATTTCGTCACTAAATGCTACACGCTTTCCTCCTCTTGAATAATGGGCCATTTTAAGCTCTGCGGTCTCTCAGACAAGTAGCATTTCCCTGTTTCCCCTCACAAGATCACGTGCCACATCCCACACCTCCACTTCTGCCAGTGATGACTTTCTATCTGCATGTTTTCTGATCACAAGATGGACTGCGACCATCCCAACACCTGTCTCCACCTCCCTTCCCCCAAAGCTGCTGGGGTCTCTGGCGATGATGACAAAAGCCAGACCAAGGTTATTGCTTTTTGTTGAAGTGGGAGGCATCGGGTCCATTTGTCTGAGATGTCTGTCTTTGCCATACTTTCTCAGTGTAAATAGCCGCGAATTAGCCTTTGTTGCTTGCATGGCGTTAAGCCCTAAATAACTAACTCTGCGTGTAAAATACTGCACCCATGGTGTTGCGCCATCCACTATAAACATGCATGCAGTCTGTTTCCACTGCACCGTCCATGATGCATCTTCTCAACACACACACACACACACACACACACACACACACACACACACACACACCGCATCACAACTAAAACAAAACAAAAAATCGGGAAATGGGATCTTTAATCCATTCCAAGTCTCACGTGTTCTGAGTTTATGCTAACCCTGGCTTAGCTTGCCTAAAAAAAAAAGCAGTGGAAAACTAGTATGTTCGACGTTCCTTTGAAATGATAGAAGTTCCACACTGGGGTCTTTGTTTGTGTGCACACGAACAAAGGAAGTGCATGAACGGCAGTAATGCGGAAAACATGGATCTGTTGTAGAAATAGTTGCATGGTAGCACATATTCAAATCGTACCCACTGTTCCGAGTTATCACGTAAGTCATCCCTACACATGACCGTCTTGTTCTGAGTTATCTCGTGACGTGTCCGCAGTGGATTAATTCGGATGTGAATGCTGTGTATGTGAAGACAAGGCAGGTAGCAGTATATAAGTCTGGACATGAATTTGACTTGGTAAGGAAAAAATCCCAGGCTTGTAAAGGAGAAAAATCCCTGCTCAGTAGACGGTTTAAAAATCCCATTCCTGTAGGGAAATTTCCCATCCCTGCTCACCACATAACTGGCTTGATTTCCTGCATGCTTAGCAGTAGATTCTGCCCCTGTGTTGACTGTACCGTCAGTTACAATCTAACACTGTTGTGACACCTTTCTTTTGTTTTCGACACAGCCAATGCCGCCCAAAGAATTGTGGCAGTGGATTCATTACAACTACGGTGACGAGCTCGGCCTTACATCCAGTGACGATGACTACGTGGCGCCACCTGGCATGGAGGACCTCCGAGAGAAACTGAAAGACGACAGCCTGTTGCAAAAGGTGAGTGGCTGGTTGAGATCAGTCACAGAGCTTCAGTGATTGGTCGAGGACGGTTGTTGCTTTGGATACTGGAGAGTGTGTGTGGTGCCTCTCTGCGTTGAAAATTATCTACCGTAATGACCTTAAATTTTCGACTGCCTTTTACACTGAAAAATCTTGAATTACCGGCCCCCGGAGTGTAGTGGTTAGCACTTCGGACCATGGACCAGGAGACCCGAGTTCAAGTCCCAGCCAAGCCAAGCGGGATTTTTCTTACCTAGGTCGGCTCCTACCCAGAGCGGGTGTGTTATGGGCCCGGTGAGGAGGCTGTTGCCACACAGCCGAGATTCACCCACTTAAAGGGTGTGACTTCGGGGGTGCTTCCCTTAGTATGACACGTCTTATGATGTGGATGATTACACCGCCGGCACCGCAGGTGTTGTAATTCCCAGGCCTGGTTAATGCCGGGATATTTATGACAGGGAGCGTGGAATCCCGCAGTCCCAAACCACACGGACTTCCATAGTATCATCTTACCATCATCCTCATCTCCATCATCATGCATAATAAAAATTGCCCCAGCTTGCGAGCCCTCCATGGATTCCACCCATTACCAGGGAGGAATACCGCTGGAGCCGGCAAAGAGTTGTGGCAGCAAAAAAAAAAAAAAAGAAAAGAATTTGAAGGTCTGTTTGAAAACCAAGGAGCAAACAACAACAGAAACATTCCAGTTTTGATGTTCGACCATCTTCACTGAACACCATGTGTGCCGATGGGGTAAATAACACAGTATCTTGTGTCAGAGGGCCTTGAAATGTGCAAAAAGTGTTGTAATCCTTGCCTAGCATTTTAATCACCACATTGTCCTTGTGATTTTGATGGCACATGAGCATTTTCCATCTTCCAAACTCTCAAACGTACCACAGCTCATAAAGAGAAACTTACAAGATGGCGGAAAGGGAAGTGGTGAAGGGAGACTACTCTGTGCTTTTGGCCTCACACACTGGTGGTATCAACAAAGCGATCGAATGCTGGACTGGCAAATCAGCAGAGTTTTATCAGTTTGTTTGATTTTTCTCTGGACATTTGGCATTATCTTCAGGTTGCTTCATAGTTTTACCGGTCTGGTTGAAAATTTAGATTTTTGGTGCCCAGTCGAAAAGGAAGGAGGTTTTTTTTGTTTTACCTAATTTTCCTGGATTTTGCACTGTGGTTGAAAAGTCAAGGTCATGAAGACATAAAACCAACCTACAAAACAGTGAAATAGTCGTCGTTGCTTGTGCGATGTCAGCCCTAAATAACTGACTGAAGACCCACCTCTTCACAGCCCTCAACCAATTACTGTTGCCACAGCAGCGTCATGTGTGTGCATGTGTGTGTGTGTGTGTGTGTGTGTGTGTGTGTGTGTGTGTGTGTGTGTGTGTGTGTGTGTGTGTGTGTGTGGAAGCCGGGGCCAGCCTGCGTATGATGCTGCACATTATATGTTTGTAGCTAAATGTATGTGTGGACGCATGTTGCGTGTGTTTGTGGGTGAGTGAATGTGTGTTCATTATAAGGCGCCGTGAGCTCCCCCGAGAGGGAGGGCATCCCTTAAGTATTAAGTCCTGTAATTATTATTAATTATTATTATTACAGTGCTCCAGTTTCACCCCTAGGGTAACACGTCAGCTGTGCCACTTTGTCACTAACGGCTCCACACTTTGTCACTAACGGCTCCACACTTTGCCACTAACGGCTCCACACTTTGCCACTAACGGCTCCACACTTTGCCACTAACGGCTCCACACTTTGCCACTAACGGCTCCACACTTTGTCACTAACGGCTCCACACTTTGTCACTAACGGCTCCACACTTTGTCACTAACGGCTCCACACTTTGCCTCCTTTTGCGTCATGGACCATTCCTGTTATTCAGGGATGGATTTACTCAAATATGCCAATGAGACATTGTCTCCTTGACCAGTCATTTTTATGAGACATTTTCATTTTCCATGAGACAATCAAGTTCACCCGCATCACTCTGCCACATGTCTGTGCCGAGAGCCTGTTCCTAAGTGCAGTGACGTTCAGGTTCTGAACGGAAAAGGACCTCTCGATCGCAGAGCTGAGAAAACTGATAACGCGCCAATATTTTTTGCAACTCTTTCGAGTGAGAGTTCCTGACAGCGCGCGCGGCGAGCGGGATAAGTAACTTGCCTCATCACAAAAATTAGATTAGTGTAACAGACTCTATGACTGACACAGACAGCGTATCTATCTTGCAACTCTTTCGAGCGAGAGTTCCTGGCAGCGCGCGCGGCGAGCGGGATAAGTAAGCCTCATCACTAATATTAGATTAGTGTAACAGACTCTATGACTGACACGGACAGCGTATCTCTGCTTCACCTTGTCAAGTGCGCTTGTGATGTCATGTTCGTGCGACATATGACGCATTTTGCGAAATTTCTATGCGACATTTTATCAAAATATGAGACATAGTCGCACGGCGCGCGAGAAAATCGATCCCTGTGTTATTATTATTATTATGATTAATATTATTATTATTATTATCTCCACTGACAGTGCCATTCTGTACAGGACTTGACAGACTCCTCAGACCATCCTCCAGTGAACGACAACTTGGCAACGAACAGTAACGAGGATACAGACGCCCTGGTGTCGGACGAGGTTTTCAACCAGTCGCCGTCCGGTTTGGAAGCTCCACCCCTTCTTGTAACAACGAACCCCACTCCAACAGACTTTGGGGATACCTCTGAGGACAGCGACAGTATGTGGCTTTGGCCGTTGTTTGTGTGGTGATGGTTCTGGTAGTGTCCATGGGGGTGAAAGAAAATGGATGTGCGTTTTTCCGGTGCTATGCAACACTGTCCTTAAGCGGGATCCCACGCCATAGCACCACGTTTTTTCCAAAGTCTGAATGCCATAGCAATGGAAAAACACTTTTGATTTTCAGTTGTCGGTTAGAATTATTGAAAGGGGTCATTTACCTGCCAGAAACGGACTTGATCAGTACATCACTACAGTCTAAAGATGTATATATATATATATATATATATATATATGAAAACATGAGCATATATATATATATATATATATATATATATATATATATATATATATATATATATATGCTCATGTTTTCAAATAATGGCTTTCAATGAGAGCAATCATTGTTGAAACTTTAAAAGCGGCATAGCAACGGAAAAATGTTGTCCCTATTGATTACCCCCTGTGGTGATGGTTTTAGCACTGGTGGTGGCTGTTCTCAGTTATTTCTTTCAGTTTTTTTAACTCGCGTGCGTAACAAAGTAAAGCTCTGTAATAACCCTCCTTCTTCTGTCATCTGTCAGGGAGTAAAATGAAAGTTTAGGAAGTTGTTGTTCCGGCAGAACATTTGCCTTGGGGCGGTCGGTGGTCTAATAGTTAAGTGACTTGTCACCAATGCGAGAGGTCAGGGGTTCAAGTCCCACTTGGGGCAAAGAATTTTCCCTTCTCGTATGTGGCACCGTTCATTCGGGCCGATCATCGGGGGTTCTCTCCGTGTACTCTGGCTTCCTCCCCCTCTGCTTTGGAAATGTTCAGCCCACCAAACTTGGAAAATAAATGCAATTCTAAATTCCGAAATTTAAATAGCTGAGCAGACCCTTCGCACCACGTGATTGTAATGTGTTTATGTTTAGTGTGTAAGAGAATGCGTGTGATTCACGTGAACGTGCGTGTTGGGTTCAGTTCGCGGCGCTTTGAGCCGATTCATGAAATTGGGTAAAGCGCCTATACAATACTCATTATTATTATTATTATTGATGGTTAGTAACAATGCCTTTTCTGAGTGACCTCTAATAAGGTCACACATGAGTCGTGAAGGCTTTGGTGGTCTAGTTTGTTGTCAGTTTGGCCGTTTTTATCATCGACGATGCTTGACTGACCTGTCTTTCACGAATGTTGACACCCTGGGTTCCAGGTGAAGTGGCTTGTGCTGGACATGACCACCTGGAGAAGTTGTACCTGGACGAGGTGTTCAACTTGAACGTGGACAAGGTGTTCGAGAACATCTTCACCGACTCCGCTTTCTTCAGAACCTTTGTTGGGTCTCGCAAAACATTTGGTGAGTTTATGTCCGTAATGAGTCCTGAGGGGAAAAACTGCCGTTTACAAAGCTCTAAGGTGGTTTATCAAATGGATAGATGTTCCTTATGGCCATTGCGACCATTTTCGTGACTTTGCGGATTCTAATAATGGAGAAATAATACATGTTATAATAATAATGTGTTATAATAATAATGTGTTATAATAATAATGTGTTATAATAATAATGTGTTATAATAATAATGTGTTATAATAATAATGTGTTATAATAATAATGTGTTATAATAATAATATGTTATAATAATAATGTGTTATAATAATAATGTGTTATAATAATAATGTGTTATAATAATAATATGTTATAATAATAATATGTTATAATAATAATGTGTTATAATAATAATGTTATAATAATAATATGTTATAATAATAATATGTTATAATAATAATGTGTTATAATAATAATGTGTTATAATAATAATGTGTTATAATAATAATGTGTTATAATAATAATATGTTATAATAATAATGTGTTATAATAATAATATGTTATAATAATAATATGTTATAATAATAATATGTTATAATAATAATGTGTTATAATAATAATATGTTATAATAATAATGTGTTATAATAATAATATGTTATAATAATAATATGTTATAATAATAATATGTTATAATAATAATATGTTATAATAATAATGTGTTATAATAATAATGTTATAATAATAATATGTTATAATAATAATATGTTATAATAATAATGTGTTATAATAATAATGTGTTATAATAATAATGTGTTATAATAATAATGTGTTATAATAATAATATGTTATAATAATAATATGTTATAATAATAATATGTTATAATAATAATATGTTATAATAATAATATGTTATAATAATAATGTGTTATAATAATAATGTGTTATAATAATAATAATATTTATAGAGCGCCTATCCCTGGGGAACGAGCTCTAGGCGCCTTACAATCTAAGACCGAAGTAAAAAAAACAACATAAAAAAACAACCCATTCACTCAATGTACGCTACGTAAGAACAACTAAAAAAGTAAAAGAGTACACACTCTCGCGCGCGCACACACACACACACACACACACACACACACACACACACACACACACACACACACACACACACACACACACACACACACACACAAACAAACAAACAAAAACAATGCAGCTGAGTAGAAGTGATAAAGAACAGGCAGATACAATTAAAAACTAAGAACTTGGTACCAATGATAAAACCCAAAACAAAAGGATAGATTGGAATGAGCCAGATAAAACCTTAAAGTTAAAAGATGGCAGTATTGAGGAGCTAAAAGTATGACTGACACTATAAGACTTGCATATGATGCCACCCTTGCGCATTTTGAGATCACAGCTCAAAAGTATGATCATGCAGATCAGTCCAGATACTTCGGCCTAACGCTTCCATACCTGTACTACACGTCGATACGACCAAGTCGCTAAAAATAGCCTCCAATCGGCACTGTTTAGTTGTGTGTTCAAGCCGCAACCAAATAACGTCATCTGCTCATAAGTGGTACGCTTCTGTGTATGTAGAACAAGATATATGCCAACCCGATTCACTATAAAGCCGGCTCTTAACTGGGCACTACGGAGCGCCACAGTGCTGTCCACAGTTGTGACACAGTTGTGATTTTGGGAGTTTCTGCCGCTGTGGCATCATCACAGCAGCCTGGATTTCAAATAGCCGCAACTGTGACTATGGTTTCCACAACAGATTCTGATTGGCTGTACTACGTCACTCGGCGCGCAAACATGGCGGACAGTGCATCTTCAATCGGTTTGTCACCTAGCACAGCTGTGATCAGTTTTGTAGTAGACACACCGAGCGCAACGTGTGTTTTGCGCGCTGTGCCCAGTTAAGAGCAGGCTTAGTGGTTTCAGATGCTATAATTATTGTGTCTCAAGTGACTGATTCTGATGCACGCATTGAGTACATTCGATGAAACGTTTTCCACAGTGTTGTTGTATGTATGCCTGACAAACTTATTGAGACCTTGATTTTTCTAGAGGTTTGATAAGGTCTGACGTTCAAGAAGGAAAAAAGTTGTGTTCCATTTATTGTATGATAATTTGTCAGAAACCCATCCTCTATTATAGTCTGTTGGTTAGTAGACGTTGAAAAACAGAAGTCACTTCATCTTCTTCGGCGTTCCACAGCTACGCAGCTACAGTCGCATCTGGTGAAGATCGCCCGCATTCCCCCAGAGCTTGGTATTGAGGTCCCCCTCCCCCTTCCGGCCAGAAATGTTGCCGCATCTCCTCGTGTAGGGGGCAGTTCTGGAAAACGTGGGATGGGGTCTGGTCGGCCAGGCCGCCCTGACACTAGATTGCAACATTAATAAAATAGTTCAAATTCACATTACTACGTCGTCTCAGAAGGTGGTGCATGAAATAGTGTAAAAATGCAGCTGCACAAACGTGCACACACTCTCGCACACACATGCACACAAGTCGAAACTGCTTGCTTGAAGACAGGCCTGCGATGTGGTCATTCTGTTGATGTCAGACTGTTTGTGCATTTGAGATCAGTGGACGAAAGGAAAGGTGATAAAGTTACACAAAACATTTTGTTGCATGCGTAGGATTCTTGTCTGTGAACGACAGCTCATCATTTTCAGATCTGAACTTACCTGGTTGGTTGGAGGAAACGGACGAGGATGGGAACAGAGTCCGCACCATCAGCTACACGCTGACGCTGAACAACTCCATAGGTCCCCGCACGTCGCCGTCCACTGAGAGACAGGTACAGTGTACTGTGTGCAGTATTTTACCAACAGAAAGAATTGGGCCATGAAGAGCTTTTTTTTTTGTTTTTTTTTCTTTTTTTCTGTCCCAACTCTTCACCAGCTCCAGTGGTGTTCTTCTCAGGTCATGGATGGAATCCACGGAGGGCTTGGAAGCTAGGGCAATTTTTATTATTTTATTATGCGTGATGATGAAAATGAGGATGACGGCATGGTGATGCTTTGGAGGTCTGTGTGGTTTGGGACTGCAGGACAGGGCCGCATTCCACACTTCCCAGCATTTGCCAGGCCTAGGCACTACGGCAGCTGTGGTGCTGGAGGGGGGGTTGGGGGAGGGGGAAGTGCGTCGCCGTAAACTGGTACCACCCATTTTTTTTTTTCCTGCATGTGTGTGTTTGCGGTGTTTCCAACCCACTGGCCATTTCAGCCTACTCCTTTTCGAATGATGGAATTGGGACCTTTATCGTGCACACTTGATGGTACGTGCATGCGTGTGTACCGGGGCCAGCAGCACCCGGCCTGTACCCAGACGGTCACCCATCCAAGTACTAACCGGGCCCAGCGTTGCTTAACTTTGGTGTTCGTGTGAGAACCGGTGTGTCCAACGTGGCACGGGCCATTTGCATATGTATGACAGGCATACAGCAGTGTGTGGTCAACTTTTCGTCAACTGCGCTGACTCAATCACTTGGGTGACAGTAGAGTATCTGAGACCACTGTGGTGACTCTGGCCGGCATAGTAATTGCTGTACCGCATTCTGAGCAGACAGTGTTATTTGGTTGCGGACCGTGGACTAGCTAGATGGGACTGATAAGTGGCTATTTTTAGAGGCTTTGTCCAGTCACAGTCTGTTCAGGAATGTAGGGTAGGCTTAAAGAAAATCATTATTCATTAATATTAGAAATAATAATATAACATTCTTATATAGCGCAGTATCCCCACAAGGTGAGCTCAAGGCGCTTCACAATTACCGTCTAAACTAAGAAGAGTCTGCAACACATACTGTCATAACACACACACACACACACACACACACACACACACACACACACACACACACACACACACACACACACACACACACCCCTTGCTGCCCTTTCACCTGCAACGGGGCTCAGAATGGGTCAAAATCTGTGGTGAATCTAGTTGTAGGACAGTCTGAACAAGAAGGTTTTTAGTTTGGCTTTGAAATCAAGCAAATCAGATGCATAACAAATGCATTGGGGAAGAGAATTCCAAATGACAGGGACTTGGTACTGAAATGATCTTTGTCCAGAGGACTTAGTGTAGGTCTTAGGTACGACAAGAAGGCGTTCGGAGCTAGAGCGAAGAGACCTGGATGGTTGATAGACAGTTTGTTATGAGGACAGGTAGGCAGGCAGTGTGCCATGAAAAAGAAGCCACAAAGTCACGAAAAAAGGTCACAATGCCCAAATGAAACTTCCTTTTATCTGGCCAACAGCCTTAGAGCTTTGAAAGCGAAAAGTTTTCTATTTCAACGGCAATATGAGCATAGAGGTTTTAAAGATACATATATCTATGTAGAGATGTGACAACAAATCGGTAGTGGTGCAATGGTGGGGTGAGATAGCGAAAAATGCATGGAGTGCATTTATAAATATCACCACTGGCAGCATAATGTATGTATTTTGGGGTGAAGCTGAATGCAAATGCAAAGTACAAGGTGTTTGTACTGATCCAGCCTTTTCCATCATGGATGACCTGAAACTAGTCGGAGTGCATATCGTTGAGGAGAAATTACCAATAACAAGGGCTCTACTTGCTAAAAAGGTTAAAAGACAAGGTGTTTGCACTGATCCAGCCTTTTCCATCATGGATGACCTGAAACTAGTCGGAGTGCATATCGTTGAGGAGAAATTACCAATAACAAGGGCTCTACTTGCTAAAAAGGTTAAAGGACATTCATTACGGCTGGTTCCATCTTGTTCGCTCTTCGAACACGTGGGAAATTGGAACAAAGTAAAAAGCCCCTATTTTGCTGCGAATGGTGCGTGCCAGCGATTCTTTTCGCTCTTGAAGTGAAAGAAATTGCATCACATTGCCGTCACATCCGATACCAGCCATGTTGCTTTGATGTTGTGCATATATGGATACACTCATCATTATTTCTTTGATAATATTGATTTGAAAACCTGTCGCTGTCACCGCCGGTGTGCGTCCACTTCGTTGTATGTATGCGCAGCTGAAGGTTCTTTCAAAACGAACCAAACGAAAAAGAAATTATTCCTGAACTAGGATCAAAGCAGTGTATCTGAGTAATTCCCCTTCAGGTGAATTGTGCTAAAAGTGTCGTTGGGTGCAGAGTTACAACTGGGTGTGGAAGCCAGGAACAACTGCTTGATAAATCATTAAATGTCATGGCAGTGCTGGTGTCCTGTCAGTTTCACTGTGGTATGTAAAGCAGCTATTGATTTTTTTCCCGCAGCAGACATGTTTACACTCTACCCACACCTTGCATCTGCTGCTAAGGGGCGTCTCGCTTAAAGGCCCATCTACTAACATCTCTAATTGACTTCTTTTTTTTTCCTCTTCAGTGATCACACTTTTATTGCACTTGGCAATTAAGCAGTGAGAAACAAAATGCAATTCAGGATACAAAAAGTAACAAAATTTCCAGTCTGGCATTCAATGTGCAGACAGGTCAAGACGTTTGTGTTCAGTGTACATGTATCTGGAAAACGAAAATAAAGTTTCACAGCCTTTGAGTGTCCAAACAGGGACATTGGTTGAACATAGTTGCGTCTGAACAGAGCTGGACCAGTGGTATTAGTACAATGTACAGTTGACATTAATCGTTACGAGCTGTTATGTTGTGTCAAGCATCATACCCATTTTAAACACATTAACAAAGCCGTTGCGACGACTACAAGGCTTTATATAGGATGGCTTAAAATCTTGCACCTTTTGGTAGATTTCCACCTTGACTAAAAATTGCCCCCCCCTCCCCCCCACACACACACGCACGCACACACACAAAGTGTATTTTCTCCTGTGAAGTACTCAAAATCATGCCTACATGCACCAGATTGCACAGATTTTAGTCTAATTTTTATTTACTGTGCATGTATTTGTGCATGTCCTAGTGGTTTAAGCTGAACACCACCAACACAGCTCAGAACAATGTTTGAGCCTGAAGTTGGTGGCATTGGTGCCTTTAAGTTACCACACACAGCCCGGTTCTTTGCCAACAACACTGTAAAATGCAAGCAAAAACAAAAAAACAAACAAAAAAACCCCGAAAGCATGCACCACTCATGCAGACAAGACCAGCATCACTCTGCTGCAATTCTTGTTTGCATGGCCAGCAGACGTCACTGTACTGGATTGAGAGCTTTACATAATGCTGATTATTTGAAGCGTGTGGGTGCCCTAACAAGTGCAACTGTTCCAAATGTATTTAGAGCTAGTATTACAGCGATCGTCAAGTGTGTCAGGACCATGGTAGCCAATCGGGCTACCGCCCTGAACAAAACTGATAGCCTGAAAAAAAATTCTGGAAATTCTGGAAGGAGTGGCTGCTAGGTTCTGATTCATCTCAGAATTTCTGCTCGCCATTCGGGCTACCGCTACCGGAGCTTTCACTCGCCCGACGGTAAATTTGGTAGCGAAAGCGAGCGGGCGAGCGCATTTGAGAATCGCTGGTAAACATCAGTATTATTAAAGGGATTGATGCTACAGAAAAAAAAAAGTGTTAGGTTCATGGGTGATTCTGGGATATTTTGGTGATGTCTAGTATCGCACCACTAAGACACACACACAAACATGTGCAGACAGGCTTGCGTTCAGCTAACTGAGGCCAGAGTGCAGTAGCCGTTGGCATCATTGTAACATGAATGGGCCTGGATTCTATAGTGCAGTCCCCTTTCACCGAGCAGCCGGCAGCACATTTCTCTCATGTGATTGTCTCCCGTGACTGCTTCACTGAGCAGCCAACAAGGGAAACACGTTTTTAACAGCCATCAAACGTCGGTGTGTTTCATTCAGGGAAGTCTACTAGAAGACTGTTTTGTGGATGGGTAGGTGGGTGTTTGGGAGGTTCATCCTTTTCTGCCACGCTTGGGTGATACCAGAGACGGGCCAACAAGAAAAAGGCCAGGACAAATATTTGGCCCCAGCTGGGATTCACACTCACAATTGGAGCACGGCTATTTCTGGAGCGTAGGCGTAATCACAAGAGCGACTGTTCCAAAACAGATTTCTCCCTACATAAAGCCCAGTTATGGTAACAGTAGTAACTTTAAAGGGCCACATAGGACTGATTTACCCATCGGTCACTCACTAGCAATGGCAGCCAGTCATAGGAAAGTGGCGGTTAGAGTGACTGGTCTAGGCGAGGCTTGGCTCCGCCTCTCCTGCGAGGCGTTTTTTTGTTGTTGTTGTTGTTGTTTTTAAATCAGCACTACGTCAGGCTCAATTTTTTCCAGTGAAATACACGCTTATGAACTTCGTTGGGTCAAAATTTTGGTTGGCCTTTGTTAGTCACTGCACAAAACATCATTCTACTGAGTATGGAACACCTAGGTAATCTCTAAGTATGATATGTTTGTGTGCAAAAAAAAAAATTGATTGGAGGCCATCATTCCAGGCACACAGCATACACAAAGCAGGCACACATTGCAGACAAAAAGTGAACAGACCACACCTCTTTTAACATAGGTATGAATGTGGCCCTTTAAAATGGAAGTTTCCTCTATGAAGCCAATGTAATGTTAGTATTTTGGCCTTTAACAAGGGCAAAACCTGCATTGTGGTCTGCAGATCTAGGCCAGCAGGCTCTTTCTCATTGAGTTCTTCACATTTCTTTTATTTTTGTGCAGGTGTGTTACAAAGAGAGCAAGCCAGGCAGGAACTATTGTGTGGACTGCGAATGCTGTAACGGCGGTATCCCTTACGGCGACTCCTTCTACGTGGTGAATCGATACTGTCTGACACGGGTGTCGCTTACCAAGTGCCGCTTGCGTGTCACCAGTGCGCTGAAGTTCAGAAAACATGTCATGGGAATGTTTAAAGGTAAGTTAGCAATTTCTTTTGACTACCAGTGTGTGTTTTCATTCATTTTACCAAGTCGATTTTTGTTCCACAAAATGATCAGTGTCTGTTCTTTGAGGATGCTTTTGCGCTGGTCGTCAACGTCAAGGTAGCTGAAGAGCTTCAGGTTTTGTTTAAAAAACTAGATCTGAGATCTTTCGCACCAGTAGCTGCAGTTCTGTGAGGCATGTTGCAAAGATCAACGCTAAAAGCCACGTTGAAATGCTGAGAGTTGGGCTAAAGAAAAAAGTGCTTTATCCTGAACCCCCCCCCCCCCCCCACCTCCCTCTCTCTTCCTGTGACACACACACACACACACACACACACACACGCTACACTACACTACACTACACTACACTACAGGTAACTTATATTCAGCAGATAGGGGTACAGTGTGGATACCCCCTTCCCCCACCCCCCCTTATTTCATTAAAGTCAACTTACATTCAGCAGAGTATAGGCACAGTATGTTTGTTTTTTTCATTAACCACACACACAGACACACACACAGACAGACACACATTCTTGTACAGTGGATTGAAATACAGTATCACAAACAGTATAATTTGTGTGTGTGTTTCTTTCGTTTAGAAAACACGTTGGGTTTTCTGTGTCAGTGTTTGTTTTTATTTTTGGTGGTGGGGGGGGGGGGGATGGAGTTGGTTGCTGCTGTGGTTTGTTTAAAGATGAAGTTTATTAATCCCGTTATCCCATTGCTGGAAAATTATTTCTTTGGTCTAGGCTGTCACAAACATTAGTGTAAATAATTTGAGTTAACTAGTTTGTTAATTGAATTATTGATAAACACATTGTCACTTCTTTTTTTTTTTTTTCACAGGCATGATTGAAAAGAGTGCGGTGAACGGTCTCACGGACTACTGCAGATCACTGTGTAAGTGTTGCTGCTCTGTCTTAACTTTTGCAAAGAGGAACGATTGATGAGTTAGCAGAGACAGTTTACGAAGGAAGCTGAGAAAATACACCTCTGTCAGGAGTGGCCTGCACATTGTGCTGTACAGCAAAAAGCACATCGTGGTTTGGCTTAGTCCCAAGCCTGAGAGAGTCTGTTCACCTGCTTAACTAGCTTATTATTTTCCGTGTTGTGGAAGATTTTGTCTTTCTTGCAAAAGAGTGTGTGTCTCGTCGTTCATAAGAGATTAAAAATCTTTTTATCAAACGCAGAACACACAGCCAAACACACTTTAGTTGGCTAGCATTTTATTGAGCATTATTTGTGGTGGCGTGTCTTATCTTGTCTTGGCTTTCTGTTCCTCCTTTTTGTTTTGCCCTTATCTAAACAAAGTGAAAGCACCCGATAAGGGGCCGTATCTTTGTAACCCAGTTAGCAAACATCTTCGACGCCGTGTACTGTTGTTCCTCAGACCTTGTGCTTATCACAACCCTGCTGTGTTTTGAAAAGACAAGACAGAAAAAACAGAACCTAGATGATTTTTTGTGGGCAAGGGGATAGACATACAGCTACTGATTTTGTGCTGCTGTGAGAGGTAATGTCATTTGTGTGTGCGTTTAATGGAACAGCCGCTCACCTGCGTCGAGAAGCAGAACGACAGGAGAGTCACCTGCCTTGTCATCCGTCGAAGAAGAAGCTGCGGCGACGTCGGAAGCCTCATGCGAGCGTGTCGGACACGTTAGTCCAGTCTCGCGTTGCTGCTGATCGGCAGGCGTCTTCTACTCCGCCCTCGCCAGTTAGAGGTACGTCAGAGGTCAGATTGGATTTGGTCAGGAAATAGGTGATGGGTTTTGATGTTGGTTACTGTTCATTTTGGGGTTTCAGTGTGGCATTGGGTGTTGATGGTGGTAGGTGTGTTCGAGTTCATTAACCCTTTCCTGACGGGCTACGAGTATACTCGTAACAGCCATGCAGCAATCAGCTCCGGGCTACGAGTATACTTGTAATGACAACTAGCGGTCCAAATCATGTCCTGATCCAGCTTTAAAGCACCCAAAACCAGGTTTATGGTGTTGTCTCCCTTCCTATGAGACCACTTCCTGCATTTGAGTCTTGGATGGTGGTTTTCGCTCGAATTTTGGACGACAAATGGCACGAAAGCGACGCCTCAAGCGCGCCGAAGTTTTACACGAACTTGCGCTTGATAGCAGTAGTGCTAGCGATCCAGAGTCAGACTCCGATGATGTTGATTTTGTGCAAGAAAGTGATGAATCTTCGCCTGAAAGTGAAGTACAGTATAAGCTCTTTTGGGTGACCATCCCTTTGAGAGACCACCTGACTATAACGACCAAGGTTATAATGATACTGGGTTGCACTTCTTCACTGTCCAAGGCTTCTTTTGGGTGGCCACCTCTCTTTTAAGACTACTTTTATCTGACCAAAGGAACGGTCGCCCATAAGAGGTTTTACTGTAGAAGCCTCCCATGCGGCTTGTCCGAGACATGCCGGTCATGGTAGGGCCAGCACTCGAAATAATCGAGGGAGAAGTCTGCCGCCAAGCCGTAACCACGGTAACCTCAACAAGAAATTACAGTAAGCTTCAGTAGGGTCTTACCTATTCAAACACCAAGTTTCATGAAAATTGCTCCACAAATAAAAAAGTTATGCCCGTTCAAATAACACTACCCAAACTTCTGTGTTTTCATCACGGCAGCCCTAGGCAGCAGGGGTACACTGCACTGTGGCTGTGTTAGGCAGAAAAGGGTTAAACCCATCCTGTAGCAAGTGGCTTACTCTTGTCTTTGTGCGACCTTGAAGCATATTTTAAGAAATAGTTTTATGGTACATTTTGCAACTGTGAGAGAGGAGACTGAGGGTGTGCGGAATGAGTGGGCGGGCGGAAGATGCAAAGCTTTTGTGTGTGTGTTTTTTTTTTTCTTTTTTTTTTTAACCCTGTTCATGTGTTGTTTCTCTCTCTTTGTACAGCTCTCGGCTTAAAGGAAGATGGTTTGATAAGACTGAATGCAGACTCCTTGGTTCGCATTATTGCCACAGTGTGAGTATTTTCCGTTTTACTTCAGATATTGTCAAGGTGACGCATATAACACAATTTTAAAAAAGTCATCTTTGTTTCACTCTGAAATGTGTAAAATGATACTGAAGGTGTACTTTTCATGCGTACCATATGAGCTTTTATTTTTATTTCAGCGTAGTGTGTGCTCTATCGCTTTAAAATAATAATAATAATAATATCGTATAGGCGCTTTTCCCAATTTGTTGAATCAGCTCAAAGCGCCGCGAACTGAACCCAACACGCACGCTCACGTGAATCACACGCATCCTCTCACATACTGAACATAAACACATTACAATCACGTGGTGCGAAGGGTCAGCTCAGCTATTTAAATTTCGGAATTTAGAATTGCATTTATTTTTCAAATTTGGTGGGCTGAACATTTCCAAAGCAGAGGAGTGATTTAAATAAATATTACACCTGAAAATGTGAGACAACCAACATTTCTCAAAAGGGCAATAACCAAAATCAATGCAATCACAAATCGCTCGGAGGCTGTCTTAAAAAATCTTGATATATTTGGAGACCCTAAGTTTGAAGCCATTCAGCCGAGTATTTTCGGAGATACAGGTCTGCACACACATACACACTGACACACACACACACGCACCAGAGAATGCATTCCAGTGCACCATGCACGTCAGTAATGATGATGTCAGTTTTCCTACATCATTTCTATGCAAACAACAAGAAAGAGTTATTTGACTGGAAAGAAGAGATTGACTGTGACTTGGCGTTTACAATGTGATGTATGTATGTGGTCAAGTTATCGACATTTGCTTCAGGTGTTCGTGACTGATTTTTCTGTGTATTTCAGCTTGATTTTGCTGGTGGTTTTCAATGCTGTTCTCTTCTACAAACTGTGGGCTATCGAGGCATCAACTGGCGGACTTCATTCTGTGTACACTGAAAGAGACATTGACAACTTGGTGTGAGTGTATCATCACAGCTTTTTTTTAACACATTTTGCTTCATGCATCAGTATCCCGCGTTGTCCTTCTCTTTACCGGTTTTGGCCTTTGTGCAAATCAGGCAAGATAACGGTTCCTTGATGGCTCTTATTGCAGCAAACACAAGTATCATCACAGTACAACACTGTAAGCCAAATGTAAATCCACGCGTACATGAATTATGAATTACGATGTCTTTAGTGAGGCCACTGGTGCCCAACTCAAAACTTACTTGGTAGGAGTTAACTCATTTGTGCAAAGTGCTTCAGCATGTTTTGAATCCTTGTACAGTATTTATTTATATTTTTCCAGTAACAGCCTTATGGTTTTGTAATTTCAGGTTTCTGAGACATACCTGCAAAACCACTAATACCTGTGCATGTCATGTATGCTCAGAGTTATTTTTATAATGTAGTTGTTGTATGGAGAAGGTACTGTAGCTAGATAGCTTGCAGGCTGGACCTGTCTCTCTCTCTCTCTCTGGGTGGCCAAATGGTAGAGCGTTGGACTTGTAACGCTTGGGTTGTGAGTTTGTATCCCGGCTGGGGCCATATATTTGTGCTGGGCTTTTCATCGTTGCCCTGTCTTTGATATCTGTATGTGGTGGAAAAGAACGTCAAACACCCCCCCCCCCCTTCTCTCTCCCCCCTCTCTCCCTCTCTCACACACATGCCTACACACACACAAGCAAAAGAGTATGGAAGTGCAGTTCATTTATTAGTTTTCTCGCTTTGCAGAAACTCAGACACCACAAATGATTTCCTTTCATCATTTCCTGTTTTTTTTTCTCTTTTTTTTCTTAATTCCATTTTGATATCTTTAGTCAGCAGCCCCGCAGCCAAGAGGAGTGGGCGCAGTTGCTACGACAACAGCGGTCATTACACGAAGATGAGGTGATCAAGTGGCGGGAGATTCTGCAGACATCTGTACAGCTGATGGACCAGGTATGTAGAGAGGGATGCCAAAGATTGGGGAAAATGAGGGGACGGGGAGTGAATGAGCCTAGGGGGATGTGTTAACAATGGCAGAAATAAGGGGGTGAGGGCAGAGGATGGGTGGGAGGAGAGGAGTCAGGGGAGGGCAGTAGGGTTGGAGTGGACAAGGGTAAAGGGGGGAAAATGGGAGGGGCTGTAGGAGGAGGGTGTAGTGGGAGGAGGCGGGTGTAGTGGGAGGGGTTTCAGGGAGGATGGGGGGGGGGGGGGGGTTTCGGGGGTGGGTGTAGTGAGATCTCCACTGTCTCAAAACTTTTGTCCACTGCTTCCTTATTGCGCGGCGTTAAGCCCTAAATAACTAACTCACTCCACTGCTTCCTTACTTTCCTCCCTAACTCCCCCCCCCTCCCTCTCCGCCCCCCCCCCCTTCCTTTCCCCTACTTCCTTTTCCCACCCATCCCTCCCCTACCCTCTCCTTTCCCCCCCTCCCAACCCTCATATACCCCCCCCCCCCAACCCTCATATACCCCCCCCCCAACCCTCATATACCCCCCCCCCCTTCCCCTCATATACCCCTCCCACCTCACTCCCCCTTGTATACCAACCCACCCAACCCCACACTTCTGAACCCATTATTTACATCTCCCAGACCCTTCCCTCCCATGTACATTCCCCATTCTAACAACAGAAGCTCCTGCTTACCGCTCATCTTCTCCCTCCCCAGATGAAACTATCCTTGATGACACTTCAGACCAGTCTGGAAGTGCGACTGGCTCAGTCCTCTTCGGAGCCAAGCGGCGCATACTACTCGGATGGACAGGACGACGACATGCATCCCCAGTCGGCAGACCTGCACAACAAATACAGTGCACAGAAAACACCGTCGTGACCCTTGATTTGCTGAGGAGTGATGCTTAGATCTGTGATGTGGTTGTAAGGAATTCCAGAGTGGTTGGTTTGTGATCAAGTTTGGAGGTGGGGGGAGAAAGTGTTGGGGGGGGGGGGGGGGGGGTGAAAAGGAATGATGTGTTTGCTCAAGACTGAAGTGGTTATCAGATACTTCAGTGTGTACGCAAAATTTTTTTCTTGGTGGTTGTTATGTTGGATTTTCTTTGACGGACATCAAAATGGCTGAATTGTTGACCATGCATGGCTTTTTTTTTTTTTTTTTTTTTTCCCCATTTTACTTGTGTTTTGGCTGGCCCACTTTTACAAACCAAAGCTTGTGCACGAACAGGTGAAAGTGGTGAATTAAACGTTTGCTTTTTGACTCTTTGGGTAGACTCGCTTTTGGAAGATCATCAGAAGTACAGTTTCATTTGCTTGCTCGTGAATTAAGTATGTGTATGATGTAGCCGACATTTTTAGTACACACAAATGTTTTCTGTTCACACACTTTGGATGTAGTTATTGTGGTGTCAGCTAAACTTTGCTGATTTTTCCCTCTATCAGTTACATGAGTTTTTTCAAGTACATGTGTGTGAAAGGTAGGCTGTATTTTTTTTTAATTTGTTACCACAGAACCATAACATACTATACAGGGTGATTACATGTACTTAATACTGCGCCAGCAACAACATGCTTATGATACAAATAGTATTACATCATGTGGGTTTTCAGTCATGCAGTGTAAGAAATACTTGGTTTGGCCAGTAACTGCCAGTGCTTATGCATATTATGAAACTGGTCTCCCTTTTTTTTCTTTCTTCTTTTTGTTCCATATTCTTGTAAAAAAAGAATGGAATGTTTCCACAATTCAATGAGTGAGTGTGTAACTGACTGAATCACTGACCAACTCAGCATCGTACCCACGCAACTTAGTACAGTAAAACCTCTTTTGGGCGACCACCCCTTTCGGTCAGATAAATGAGGTCTTAAAAGAGAGGTGGCCACCCAAAAGAAGCCTCAGACAGTGAAGAAGTGCAGCCCAGTATCATCATAATATTGGTCTGTAAATTTATAGGCAGGTGGTCTCTCAGAGGGGTGGTCACCCAAACAGAGCTTCTACTGTAAGGCTTGAACACGCGACAGTTGCGCTTCCCAGCATGAATGAATTTATCAGTGAAACAAATGAATGTCCCTCTGCGAGTTGTGCTAGTTAGCAGCAAGACTGGCATACTGGAATTGTTATGTATACAAGACTGTATTTCTCAGGGTCCGACTACCTGCCTCCTCAAATTGTCTCCCCTGTGTTGCTGTTGTGTCCTAGGCAAGCTGGTCTTGTGACTCCCTAGTATGTTTTTTTCGCTGAAAAAATCAGCTGATGATGTATGCTGTGTTTAACATCTTGGTGTAAAACTTGAACCACCAGCAGTATTTGTTGAATATGAATTGTATTGTGCTGAAAATGTATTTGTGTGTTTGTTTCCCTGAAAAGCAACATATGAAGGTTGAAGTGTTATGATGGTAGTGAATAGGGGAAAAACGCTCTAAGTTGCTCTTTGGCAATTGTGATACAGCTTTTTCCTGACAAGGGCAGTTTCA
Source organism: Batillaria attramentaria (assembly GCA_018292915.2). Taxonomy (NCBI): domain Eukaryota; kingdom Metazoa; phylum Mollusca; class Gastropoda; family Batillariidae; genus Batillaria; species Batillaria attramentaria. The sequence continues at coordinate 977,564 of JACVVK020000061.1, forward strand.
TACAGTTCAATTTACTTTCTATTTGAAAATATCCTCTGCTCATTTTATTTATTTGAAGGTGATATCTCTTTAGGATTCAAACACATGTACTTGAGACAAGGTAGATGTATACAAACTGCCTACAAACATCTGCTAAAAGCTATGCAAAGAGGGCATTTTAAATAAGTAGTGGCTTGCCAATGCATGCCAATCTTATTTATGTTTTAAGGATATGCCCATGCATTTATACCGTCATTAATTGGGTTGGGTTTGTTAGCAACAAGGACGACATATTGATTGGTACTTCCGTTTACAGCACATGCTCTAACGTTTCCCCGTTACAGGGTCCGTACTAGGTCATGGAATCCTGGAAAAGTCATGGACTTTGAAAACAGCTTTTCCAGGCCTGGAAAAGTTATGAAATTATCTCAAGAATCATGAAAAGTCATGGAAATTTGGAATTTTGTGGAAGCCATTTTCAACAGTCAGCTTGGTGATTACTCGCTGGACAGATCGCCAAAAATACCAACAAACTGCCTTCCCATAAGGCTAATGACTAACTCAGAACATTGGTCTTGCTGACTGCAATAACTGGGATATGGTCAGAATTTCTACCCTCATGTGCATCAGATGAAAGAGAGTGAGCAAGTTGACATGGAAAACAGGAGAGTTGACCTGGAGAAGTCTTGGAAAAGTCCTGAATGTTTGAGACTGTGAACCTGTACGGACCCTGCCTTTAGTACAGTGTGTGCATAAAAGACCCAGTCCCGTAATTACGCAATTTTACGTGTCATTGCATTTTTTTCAGTAAATCCAACATTTATGGGCGCTGATCTTGTGTGTGCGCTTTCAGACCTTACGTTTTCTTGAATTTTATATCAGATTTGAGCACAGTTCTTTTTTTTATGATATTTCTGGTGGTGAAGATATCTGCATAAACCAAAGAGAGTGAGCTATATTTTACAAATGGATACACCCAGTAATATATATCAGGTGAAGGGTGGCCACTTGTCCATGTACAGAAATGTTGATACTAGCGCGTGTTTCTTTTGTGTTTTTGTTTGTAGTTTTTGTGTTTTTAATATTTCTGTTTTTGTTTTTGGTTTGTTTTTCGCTGTGGTAGAACCTGTGGTGGTGGTGGTAGTTTCTCATATTTTTTTAGCCCTCCATTGCAGGAAATGGAGATGGATTTCTTCCACTTGAATCAGGGATCGATTTTCTCACGCGCCGTGTGACTATGTCTCATATTTTGATAAAATGTCGCATAGAAATTTCGCAAAATGCGTCATATGTCGCACGAACATGACATCACAAGCGCACTTGGCAACGCGAAGCAGAGATGCGCTGTCCGTGTCAGTCATAGAGTCTGTTACACTAATCTTAGTGATGAGGCTTACTTATCCCGCTCGCCGCGCGCGCTGCCAGGAACTCTCGCTCGAAAGAGTTGCAAAAAATATTGGCGCGTTATCAGTTTTCTCAGTTCTGTGATCGAGAGGTCCTTTTCCGTTCAGAACCTGAACGTCACTGCACTTAGGAACAGGCTCTCGGCACAGACATGTGACAGAGTGATGCGGGTGAACTTGATTGTCTCATAGAAAATGAAAATGTCTCATAAATATCACTGGTCAAGGAGACAATGTCTCATTGGCATATTTGAGTAAATCCATCCCTGACTTGAATGCATGATTACATAATCAAAAACTTGGTCCTTGGAGTGAAAGGAATACATGCATGAGAATTAGATGTATCATAATCCAGTGATATAATATATTTGATACAGTGCACAGTCTTGGTCAGACTGTGACTGGAAAGGGTTGCCTAGATTAATTTGATCTCAGCAAGACTGTGGTCGGAATCGGTCATCACGGGCAGATGCAATCTCCCTTTTTTTTCTGCTCTGTGATTTAACTTGTACGTGTATGTTATTTTTGCTTTTGCTGTCTGCAGCGAAGAGCCTAATCGCCTATCACATTGGTGGCGCTTTGATCCTTTTGAGTGTATCGATGTATTCACTGGGCGCAGTTACTGTTACTGCACCCTGGCACTGTGAAACACGTTTGCCGAGCGACAGTGGCATAAGTTTGTCGACGTGTTATACATTGCCACGTTAAAAAGTGTCAGTACATACAGGCTGTTTTCTGTATTCTGTGGTTTACTGTGGTCCGAGACAGATCCACGTTCATATCCCTCAATTCTAGTGCGTGTTTGCTTTTTTTCTTTTGGTTGATTCGCATAGAAGTAATTTTTTTCACAGATTCTTCGTTTATATTTGGATAGACTGTAAGGCCAAATCGGTTTTGTGTGTATTTCAGTCCCTTACAATATTCATTCGCTGTAAATTAGTGAGCATTCCAGTCTGTTGTTTGGACACGACAGTCCTTAGTATTGCAAAGTTTAAAATTTGATCAGTAGCTGTGCGTAATGTGTGTATACTTTTGAAGCAATCATCATAAAAGTATTGACTGTATGTAGAGTCGTGTAGCTCATATCACTTGATTCATGCATTTTCCATATATATATATATGTTCTTCATGACAATACTTCATGACAAAATCTTCTTTGCTGTGCAATTCTGCCTCCTAGGCGGCAGTGTACTTTTAGCTTGGTCCTATAATATACTGTGTGCAAATGACGACTGTGTACTTTGGAGCTAGAACAAATTGTTGGGTGAATGGGGAGAGAACTTTGACATATGGAATCCTATTGTCTCCCTTGGCTTGAGGGCTATTTCGCTCATGAACATAATACTGTGAATCTCTGTAAAGCATATTACGTCTTCTTCGGTCTGGGAACCATTATCCACGTGACGTTTTATGTAAATGTTTTGTCCGAGTAAAGATAGCTGATCTGTGATCTACTGGATACATGTACTTCTATCACTGTGTACATGAGCCCAACTACTCTGTGCAGTGAACACTGGCATAATATGTAATGCTTTTGCCAAGGGTTGAAAATTGTCTGAAGCACCATGGTTCCAAAAAAAAAAAGAAAAAAAAAAGGGCGTCTTGATACATTTCTTGCACATAAATTTTGTCAAGGCGTCTCTCTGCTTGTGAAATGTACACGCACACTGGACCGAATCTCAAGACTTGAGAGGGATTCCGTAAGATTGCAAGTACATGTAATATTCTGTGACGCAAATGTTGTGACATGAGATGTTCCTAAAACTTAACTGACTTGTTAGGCTTCTGATGCTGTTAAATTATGGATATTTCCAAAAGCGGTGACCCGAAACTGTTGCAAATTTAGAAAAATTAAGTTTCATCTGCTACCGTACGGATAGGATTTAAAATTGCCTGTAATTATGTTTCAGTGAAGCTTGTTTCTTAGTTTTTATTGGGGAGCTCTCTAGTTGTTTTAAAATGGAAAATGTTACAGTAGGATATGAACAGTGTTTGTTTTAACGATTTTTTCAGAGTGCATGTAAGTCAAGTTGAATGAAACCATTGTGTGAGCTTTAGTCCAGAAGCCGCAGTTGCAATTTTGCACAGAGAAGTTGGGTTCATGTACTGTGATGTACTCTGTTGCTACTGCTGAAATGGTGACTGTCATATAGTTTTGATGATATTAGTGAGTGAGTTTTTGAGGCGTAATGCCGCGCAAGCCGCAGTGACTAATTTGCGGCTAAGTGTGTCTGCACTACCCGGAAAAAAAAAATGTAACGTTGGGCAGCCGATGCAAACTGATCTACGGGGCAATATAAACCTAGGACATGCAGGAGACGCTGCACCTTCATGCTAATTTCTCGAACTCCCGGTTACAAAAAAGCATAGAAAACAAATGACAATTACAACTAGGTAAGACAAAGATAAATACCAAGTGCATATACAGCAAATATTGCAACTTATCATCTCCTAGGCGCAATAAACCAGTTCACAGCATATGCCCAACATCACTTATTCCTAACCACTGGTAGTGCAGACATGAGTGAGGGGTTAAAAATAAGAAATATAGATGAAAGGGCTGAACCTAGAAATCAGCTGAGAGATGAGTGGAAGGACAGAGCGGCTAAATTCGGGAGGTTTTATTTGATGATATGGTAAGATGATATGGTAAAAAATTCCAGAATAACAATTTTTTTTAGTTCAGTTTGAAATGATGCTCAGCTTGGAAAAGCCCCAGTTCACAATAATGCCCGCAGTGTCATCATCAGACAAATAGTTCATGATCCAAGACTCCTGACTGTTGCCGATTTGATGAGAAATCTTGCAAGTTTCAGAAGGAGCCCCTAGCATGCTGTGGACAGTGCAACTCTTCAATGTCCCTTCTCTTTATGAACATTATGGATTTAGTCGCATGACTCGTTAAACACTCACATTCCAAGATTACAAGGCTTCATGCGCTTGTGAGTGCACTTGTACTTGCAGATTAGTCTGTCTTAATAATAATAGTAACTGAATATTGTAGCCTAAATCTTTGAATCTTTGCGAAACCTTGGGGAGGGGACCCAGACAGAACCCCTGATGATTGGCCCGAATGAACGGTGCCACGTACCAGAAGGAAAAATTCTTTGACGAAGTGGGACTCGAACCTGACCTCTCGCATCGGTGACGAAGCCTCCTAACCACTAGACTACTGACTGCCCCAATGATGAGTATTGATTAGTGATGAGTAATGCTCTGAATGCAACACCCTGCCAACTGCAGGCCGTGCGAGTCGACAAAAATTCAAATCCTATACTCAGCGGTCGATCATGCTGTGAGCTTCTAGCGAAGTCCTTGATAGTCATGTTGTGTCAAAGCCTGCTGGCTTGGTGCCAGCCTGTGAGATGCTGTTACTGTGGAGGTGCCGAAGAGGTGCGATGTTAAACACGACCAAAAGAGAAATTCAGGGTTTAAAATCTTCCACTGTATGGTGGATTTCCACCTTTGGCTACAAATATGCCTCCCCTCAGAAAGTGTTTTCTCCGCTGAAGCACGTAGTGTCATTTCAAAATGCACCAAGTTGCGCAGATTTTAGTCTAATTCTAAAAATTTGCGTCCACAATAAAATATTTCCTCCTTTGAAGCATTTAAATTCACCAAACTGCACAGATTTTCGTCTGATTTTAACAAAATTGTGGGAGCATGCCCACTGACAGACACCTACAGCATAACGAAAGTTCCTGTGCAGACATGTGCTCATGCTGTTTGCCACTTTGTCACTACATACTACACACTTTTTTTGCATCCTCCTTCTCCTCCTTTTCCACCACACACGGGTGATATCAAAGACGGGGCAGCGAGAAAAAAGGCCAGCACAAATATTTGGCCCCAGCCGGGACTCAAACTCAAAACCCGAGCATTGAAAGTCCAACGCTCTACCATTCGGCCACCCTGGCTCCCCTTTCGGATCATGGACCAGTTTAAGCTCTGGAAAATGATTTGTGAGCATAGAAATAGCAGCAGAGCGGTTTCCAATTGAGATTTTGAAATTGGCGTTCTGTATCTCGCGATACGGTACAGAACATGCACAGCATCTCCGCCACAACTATATGACAGCCATCATTTCAGTGTTACTACTTGTATGCCCTAGGGGTGTCACCCATTACCCATTTTGCCTTCTGAAGGACTTTTTCAATGTATAGTTTGATGTGAACTTTGTGGTCTTTGCAGACTTTCCATAGGTTTTTTTTTTTTCTGTTTTGTGTCATCAGACAGGTGTCAGAAGTTCACTTCATTCATTGGAAAAGTTGATGTGGTAAAGTGAAGAGTACTGTGAGAAACTGGCAATAAGTTTAAAAAAAAAAACAAAAAAACTATACTGGTACTTCATCTACTTTTTTAGTGCTTTGTAGGCGGTTTTTTTTTTTTTTTTTTTTTGGTGGTTTTTTTGGTTTTTTTTTGGGGGGGGGGGGGGGGGGCACATAATTTTTCAGTAAAAAAATTCTAGCATTTGGGAACCATTGAGGCAAAGAGAGAAGGATTTAGTTGTTAACCTAATTTGGTATGTAGCTGAATTTAGGATGCATGTCTTCGATACTGGCGAGGAAGTCATCCAGAAATATCTTTCTTGTTACAGTGCATAGACTACTGTCAATATTTAGCACAAACCATGTCATAACTGTTTACTCAATATTAATGTCACTTCAGAACTCAGTATTGTTTGAATACCTACATCTCAGGATCTGTAACTTCTCTGAACTGCTCACGTGCGTTTACCAAACAGTCCTAGATTGAAGTACATGTAATTTGCACACTGTTTGCATAGAGTTAGATATGCATTCCAGGCAGTTGTCATCTGACTCTGTGACCACTCCATGTGAGAGGTTCATGATGCAATTTCAGACTGTTGCTGATGACACAGAATATCACTAGTAATTACGATAATAGCACGTGCTTTCGAAAAGCATAATGTAACAGTTTGTGCTGTAAATGTACAACTTGGAGAGCGAAGTTTTGAGAAATTGCAGATATGGGATGTTTGGACCTCTGTAAGCAAAGACAGTGTTTCTGTTCTGGATAAAGGCATAAAAACTGATACTTTACAAAATGTGTCGTGTTTTGCACTGACGTACGAGTGAGACGAGGTCTTTTTTCTGGTCTGTCAGTCTGTGTGTGTGGGTGTGTGCGTGTGTGTAATAATAATTATTCTTACATAGCGTGAAATCCCCTCCATTGTGGGCTTTGCTTTACAAAGCAACATTTAAGATTAAAGTATAAATGATGATGAATAAATTGAGAAAATGAGAAAAAAAGGATGATGAATTTATATAGTACATGTATGGAGAACCAATAAGCGCACGTGCGCACACACACACACACACGCACAGAGCCATGCTGTACTGTACTGTACTCCAACTGGCTATGGGTTACAGGGATACCAAATCTCTCCGTCAGAGGGATACAGACTCGGCTAATCGTAGGCGGCGTGGAACAAGTAAGTTTTCAGCTGGGATTTGAACGAGAGCCGGTAGAGTGGGGATATTGCGGAGGTAGAGGGGAAGAGAATTCCAGACAAGAGGGGCATGATGCTGAATTGCCCTCTGACCGAAAGAGCTGGTGTTAACCCCTAGGCACCCGTGAAGAAGTTCGTCGTTAGAAGATCTCAAAGACCGAGAAGGGGTACAAATATCCAGGACAGCAGCCAGGGTGGGTGTTTTGGGGTTTAACGTCCTTTTCAACCTCATACGGGCGATATCAAAGACGGGGCAACGATGAAAAAGCCAGGTAAGGTGGGAGAGAGCCGTCAAAGCGACGAGAAGCCAAAATGGCGATCTGTAAGTCAGTGTGTGTGCGTATGTGGTGATCTTATCATATCTGCAGTACAGCTTCACTTTCTGCGCAAGAGACTACATGCGAGCTCACAGTGATGGTGGGGAGGGGAGGGGAGGAGATACGCCCGCAGCTCTGACCCTGCACGCTTTTCAGCCATTACCCAGATACAGACCTTGTGACACTTACGATTCGATCCATAGCACAGTTTCAAGACACAAATACCACACATACCGGCGGAAAACACTTCTCTCCAAAGCACATATTGCTCGTTTCAAGGTGCTAATGCTACCATGTTTATACTCACAGATCGTTCTGAGCTGTTTTCGTTGCATCACACCACTCACACACCTGCACAGCGACAGCGCGTTTAATGCTGGCACTCAGCCCAAAAGAAGCGTACTCGATAACGGGCGGCAACCCCACGGAACGCCCCAGTCATGTAACACTGAACAGTCGTAGAATGTGTGTGTTTGACTGATGGTTGTATTTGACAAGGTCCCGGTGGACAAATCCAAGCTCATCCCAACGCCACAGAGGCAGAGAAGAGGACATCAGACTGCAGTTCCAACAAATACAATGCCGCACCATTTACCGCCAGTCCTCGTTCTTCCCCAAGGCCATCAGGGACTGGAACAGCCTACTGTAGAGGTAGTGACGGCCACCTTTGTCTCAAGAGCCGGTTCAGTAAACACCCCCCCCCCCCCATCCCCCCGCCTGCACCCCCTCCCTCTCTCTCCCCTGTTGCGCAGACCCCAACACCCTGCTAGAATAATCAACCAGATGATTGTGAGCAGGCAGAAGAAGACCGATCGAAGTGTAACTACCATTGTATCGCATGGTACCTGTACTAATCATCAAGATAGAGTATTTCTGGCATACACTGAGGTGCACTCCCGAGCGAAACTGACTGTTCCAGAACTTACGTTAGCTCAGCAAAGGTGGAATCAGCCCGTTGAAACTCTCCAACAAGTCAATGTGGGTCGTCTAAATAGTAAATGGCTTCCAGTTCTAGCTCGTGTTAAGGTGTAACAAGAGCCGAACTACAATGGACAGACAAGTCAATGGACAGATTCTGTTGACCAAAACACCACAGGCGTAAGGACACAAACTGGCAGTGGAGGTCATGGATTTGTGCTGTGTTCATTCGCCTGTTTGGCGAGAGTGCTAGTTTGTAGTGGACTTCAAGTTGTTGTCACGAAAAAGCGTGATTTTCGTGATTTTTATAGTTTGTAGGGCAAGGCGCATGTCACAGGGGGGCTGCAACAAGGGGCAAGCTACCAGTGAAGCTGGGACTATTTTAGCAAGAGTAGGGCAAAAGTGACGTGGGTAGATTTAGTTGATGTGGCTATCTGGCCTAAACATAAAGTAGACTAGCATTACTCCAGTGAGGCCTGAGCGGAAAGGAGGCATTCAACATTTTGTCAACACCCGCCAGGTGTGTGCCCTTGAAAGGTCTGTGCATGGTAAATTCTATTTTTAGATTGAAGCTTTTTTTTTGGGGGGGGGGGGGTGACTATGATGCCTGAGGCTAATAGGGAATATATAAGCATTCTGAAGCCTCGTGCATTTGTGTTCTTTGGCCACACGGCTGGCAGTACATAATACACCATACTCGTCGTCTTTTTAACCGCATACTGTATCTGCAGTAACTCTGAAAACGGACGGTTTGGTACATTGAACCTAAATTATCGGCCTTCTCTTGGTCAGAGGCACCCAAGCACTCGCACTAATTTATTTTGTTCCTAGGGCTTTTGATGTCATACATGCGTGATGCGATTTGGTGAAAGGCCGAGTGAGTGAGTGAGTTTTTAGGGCTTAAAGCCGCGCAAGCCACAAAGACTAATTGTGAAACCTCAATAACAGCAAAGGGCAGCCTGATTTCACAGCTCAGTTTCCGTTTTGACACTGAGCGAGAAAGATCGTGCAGCACTCAACATCCGCTAGACACTGTAGCGATGTGTCTCGCTCACTGACCAAAAGCCAAATAATGTCACGGTCATCATCATTAGCTTGCTTTACGTCCTATGGCTTTTGGCCCTTAAGGACAAGTTGTTCCTGGCGTGTGTCTTTGGCTGCTTGGCTAGGCGAGTGTCTTTGGGGTGTGTGAGGGCTGTTTTGCTTAGCTTTGGGCGACGTCAGAGGATCTCTGCTTGGCTTTTAGATGCCTGGTCTGGGTTTGTTTTTCAGTGCCTCAGTCTGTTCTGTCATCCGTACTTTTGCCTTTTAGATTATCACTGGGGTGTCCCCTCGCTTTTTGGTTTTAGAACCATTTTGTCAGATCTGATCGGACGATCGCGTCGGCCAGGGTTCTCATTGGCCTATCACCTAGGGTTTGGTGTGGCCTGAGGAAGTCAACCGTCTTCAGTGAAATGTCACGGTGTACTCGTGCTCTGGTTTTATAAGGGTCCCCGAAGCGCTGAAAACTCTGCAACTGTGACAGAGTTGCCTGGCTTATGCACAGTCGAAGGAGTCGCAATGTTTGCGGCTTTTTGCTGAGATTGCAGACCTTTAAAGGAGCTTTGTTTATTTTTACACTATGTTTCCAACACCTTTCCCCTGTGATTTTTTTTTTTTTTAAATTCGGTGACAATCAGCCACTTCCATCTTTAGCAAGACTAAAAAGGAACACTTAGAAAAACAGGAACACCACTGCCACCGGTTATATTCTTGTACGAGTGAGAAAAAAAAAACCCCAAAAAAACAAAAAAACCACCTCAACTCTCATGTTCTTGAAAGATGAAGAAAACGTTCAAAATTCACAAAGACTGTAGATAAGTAATGATATTTCAAACATAACACGCTGTCTGGGCAGAAACTCAAGCGAAACAGCTCAAATGAACGGCTGTCCGTACGAAACTTTGTCCGAAAACGGTCACAAGGTCAATGAGCGCCGCTACGCCCAATAGACGACTCCACTCGGCACGCCGCGAGGCTAAAGACTCGCCCATTCACTCTGACGTGTATTGGCAAAACACAGTACGTCCATGACGTCATTGTACGGGAAAAGGGGTGATTTTAGGATGAAAGACATTGACGTAATGGTCTTTTTTCTCAATGACGTCAATGGACTTACTGCTTTCTTTCCAGGTTTCAGTCGTATCGAACTACACGTGCTTCCCTCTGTGTAGTGTCCGGCAAGAAAGTTTGTTGTGCTCAATGTTCAGCGGCACGGACCTCCATAGCACCATCTTACCATCATCCTCATCTCCATCCTCATGCATAATAATAATTTTAAAAAAATGCCCCAGCCTTCGAGCCCTCCATGGATTCCACCCATGACCTGGGAGGAACACCAATGGAACTGGCAAAAAGAGTTGGGGCAGCAAAAAAAAAAAAAAAGAAAAGTTCGAAGCAAAACCATATGAAAAACTGGCGCTGGACCAACTTGCCCCCCCCCCCCCCCCCCCAAAAAAAAAAAGAAAAAAAAAAAGAAAAAAGAAAAGAACAAAACAACAACAAAAAACAACAACAACAACAAAACAGATCAAACTGGATCTCCTTCGTGTATGACAGCCATGTGTCGGCAGATCGTCTACAAAAAAAAAAAAAAAAAAAAAGACATTAGAAAAAATGGCGGACAAAACCACGACTCTCTGATGAACTGATACATGGCACCTCGCCAGGCCTCTAGTAAAACCTGTTGACGTGTGCGTGACCTACGAAGTGTCGTCTGCTCGTAACTCCAAGGGGAGATTATAGCGAAACTGTTTTCGCTGTCATGTGAATCCGAGACGAAAATGTTCCAAAATGGAGAGTACTCACACGAAGGGATGAACGACTGTAATTTAAAAAAAAAAAAATCTCGTACAATTCAAATCGTACACTGCTCCAAAAAAGTCAAGGACCTCCTTCAATTCTACATGCTGTTTTTAAATGGTCATATCCCCCCCCCCCCCCCCAAAAAAAAAGGGTTAATATAGATGAACCAAACTCCGCAGCTGTGTTAAGAAGTCAGATGATGCTGTGAAAGCAAAAAATCTTCCACTTCCGGTACATCGGGCCGGATGCTTTATTCTTTTTTTTTTTTTTTTTTTGCTGCCCCAACTCTTTTTGCCAGCTCCAGTGGTGTTCCTCCCAGGTCATGGGTGGAATCCACGGAGGGCTCGAAGGCTGGGGCAATTTTTATTATGCATGATGATGGAGATGATGATGATGGTAAGATGATGCTATGGAGGTCCATGTGGTTTGGGACTGCGGGACAGGGCCGCATTCCACGCTAAATATCCCGGCGTTCACCAGGCCCGGGAACTACGGCACCTGCAATGCCGGCCGTGTAATCATCCACATCATAAGACGTGTCATACCAAGGGAAGCACCCCCAAAGTCGCACCCGTGAAGTGGGTGAAGCTCGGCTGTGTGGCAACAGCCTCCCCATTGGGCCCATAGCACACCCGCTCTGGGTAGGAGCCGACCTAGGTAGGAAAAATCCCGCTTGTCTCGGCTGGGATTCGAACCCGGGTCTCCCGGTCCATGGTCCGAAGTGCTAACCACTACACTACGGGGGCCGGTGATGCTTAATTATTCAGCAAAATGCCGAAAATTCTATGCAAATTAACTCATTTGCAAACGCGCAAAAGCGTGGTTTTTTGACATAATGATGACATGGGATTGGAAGAATGAATTTTGGCTTTGATTTCTGCTCATTTGTTTCCCTTTGGAAGCTGGCATGGTTCCCTAATATGGCAACATGCTGCCTGTCAGCTGAGTGGTGAATCGTGCAGATAAAGGGTGAGCGATTGTGTGGCGTCACGATGGCGTGACGGTCCATGAAGATGCTTGGGGACTGGTTGTGTCCAAGTCCGTCATAATTAGGCCACGACAGTGTTTCCTGGCAACCATAAGTGTCAAGGAGCTACCATACCATACTGGCCAAAAACGACTACAGACAAGGAAGATTTTGTCATTTAACGCCAAGCTCAGAGAACAACAGCAACCATGGAAAACCACTCCAGCAGGCAGTTTAGGTGGTCACCAACGCCAGCACAGTCAGACTTTACACGATGTCCAGCTCAAGTTCCGCCACCCTGTGGTGCACTGAAGACTGACGCGGCCGCTCGACTCATCTGGTGAAGACCTCATGTTTTTGGTGGACCAGGCAGCAGAGTTTGAGGGGAAATGTTCACTGACAAATCCAGCTTCAGTCTGAACCTCACAACGACCGTATGAAGGTCTGGAGATGATTGTGCCAAAGAAAAGACTTTGTAAGGGACGTCTGTAACAGCTGATGTTGCTGCTGCATCTGGAGTGGCAGTGCATACCCTCCAGGGTGTGCTGAGGACTCTGCGTGGCTCTGTCGTCGTCACTACATTGAATTAAATGCCTGTCTTGGAGACACCACTCGATACTGACACTTTCTGTTGTCAGGAACCAAATATCAGTGTTTTTCATAGGTGACAAACTATAGATGATAACACCGCCGTTGGTGCAAATATTTTGTGTGAACATGCTTTGGTTCGTGTTTCCCGACATAATACTGAACTGTATTTCCCTAGACACAGCGTTTTGAGGCACGTGTGTCACCGGGGTCCCTTTTCCCACGTGCGACTCGGGCCACTGTATCTGGAGTTAGCTGAGTAGTGCTCACGGGTACAGGTATATAAACTGGGGCAGTTGGCAGTGATATCGCCACTGCCACAGAGCGTTCCTTTCTGTTGCTCGATTTACGCAGGACACGGTTGCCCTATGTTAGGGGTAAGCTTTTAAATTGTATTTTGCTAATACGTTGATGTAAGTAACTGTTGTCACTTTGGTTACTTTAAAGGTGCATGTTTAACTCTATGTAGTGTAAGACTTGTCATTACTGTGACGGTAGTTTTAGCTGGTGGCTCAGCGAATTGTAAGGCAGTTGGGGATTGCGTTTGAGTGTGTATGCCATGCATATCTGTCAATTTCTGATGAAACGTCACGGACTATTTTATATCAACAGCGGTCTGGCTGGGGTCCGGAGTGACGGGTGGAGGCTGCATTGAGGCTGCCGTTGGGTCGTGTCACCTCCACGCAAGCAGGCGCGTATCGTGTCAACGCCACTTGGTACCCGTGGACCACCTGACGAGTTGGGACGAGAGTTCTACCTACGTGTGCCTTCTCCACCTTGAAGACGGCGGCGTCCGTTCCGGGAGGAAGGACGTATACACTCTGTTACGTACTCCTCCAACTGTCAGAGAGCAGGCCACCAGAATAGTTTTTGAGTTTAAAGTGCCAAAGACTGTTGTAATTATCACGTTTTGCATTGTCAACTATTTTGGTAATTAGACAGTAATTGCCATCAAGTCGCCCGTCACGTTCCGCGACAGACGGAAGTGCTGGTGCTATAATTATTATTGTATGTGTTAAATGTGTGTGTAGGTAAGTGTTGAGTGTTTGTGGTAAAGATTTCGTATTGTATTCTCAGCGTTTTCTGCGTCTGGTGTTCAGTTTTGCTGCGAGCGGTATGGGAGCGAGTGGTTATCTGCGTGTGTGAATGTGTGTGTGAGATGGAAGTCAAGACTGGGTCGTGACATCTGTCAGTGACTTCCCTTGCATTGAGCGTCATGTAAATTTAAAAATGCCACCCAGTCGTCTTTGAACAATGCCTTCTCAACAGTCCATGGACGAAATTCTGTAAATTTTGAGGATGTTAAAGCCATGTGTTCAAGCTACGTTTTGTGAAACTTTCAGAAAATTTGAATGAATTTTTTTTGTTGTGCTAAGTTGTGCATGTTTTTGCAAGTGGTCCTTGACTTTTTTTTGAGCAGTGTATTTGTATGACTGATCGTAAACACGCCCTTCAAACTCTGTAGCGTTTATTTTTTGGAAAAAAACGAACCACCACCACCAATATCGACGTGAAAAACTGCGTTGTAGACATGACAGGCCGGGTATGCGGTTCACGGCACCACCGCCTCCGTCTCACCCCTGCGGTGCAGACTTTTATGAATGCCTTCAGGTGCAGAAGGGTGAACGCTGTTTTACGATGGGTGAGTTTGCATAAACATCCGCTTCGTCAGCGAATAACAAAACGACGGAAAAGCAAACCCGCGTGAGGTAACATCTGTTGAGGTGAGACAACTCTATCACACGGAAACGGAACAGTGCTGTCCCCTTTTCACGCCCTACCTGCACCACAAATTTACTAGATAAGGTCCCCGAAATCTGTGACTTACACTTACGTAAGCAAGATTGATAAGTAGTCGGATGGGTGGGTGTGGGTGTTTGGGGGTTTAACGTCCTTTTCCACCACATACGGGTGATACATGTATCAAAGACGGGGCAACGATGAAAAAGCCAGCACAAATATTTGGCCCCAGCCGGGATACGAACTCACGACCCCGGCGAGCAATAAAAGTCCAACGCTCTACCATTCGGACACCCGGGCTCCCCGGTAAGTAGTCGGATGAAAAGAAAACAGGAGTTGTGCCGTAAAATGGCTGCGTACAGATATTTCGTGATTATTATTATTACAGTCACACTTAAACTAAACTTGACGGATTTATTTTTGGTATTGTAGGCAAGAAAACGGTCACAAGTTCCCATTTTTTTTTGGCGTAGTAAGTCACAATAGGCTAAAGAGGGGTATGGCACGTGAAACCTCCCTGTTTTACCAAGTCACGTGACGCACGACTCAAAGCCGGGTTCAATTCAGTTTACGACATTCACGGTTTCCGGCCGAGTCTAAACGATTTAGAAATTAATTTTTGTATGGTCATGAGACAATGTAACCGCCTTTCCAACACCCCCCCCCCCCCTAAAAAAAGGAAAATCAAAATTAAAAAAAGGATTACTTCCATTTGTGGAAATGTCACGCTTGGATGAACTTGAGCTGCGACGCGAAATTTTCTGTAGGCATTCTTGTTTTTTAGCACTGCGCGCAAGAAAATGGCCAAAAAGGGCAAAATCTTTCGCAGAATAAGTTACGAGGTATTCAAGAAGCGTATGGTATGCAACATGTTCCCAGTATACCAAGTCATGTGATGCACGACCCAAAAGTTCAATCGTGGATGTTCCGGCAAAAACAACTGTGTGGAGGTCGTGCATCACGTGACTTGACTTGACCGGGTAAAATAGGGAAGTTTCACGTGCCATAGCCTTGTTTAGCCTTTTGTGACTTACTATACCAAACAGTGTGAACTTGTGGCCAAAAACGAATTTGTCAAGTTTGTTGCGCGGCAGTGTATATTCTCTGAACTGAGTGGACTAATCTCTCTCTCCCTCTCTCTTCTTTTGAATTTTCTTTTTTTACGGTAGTGTAGCAACGGCAAGTTTGAAAATGGTCTTTGTATGCCTATAACTTCTTCCGTTGTAAAATAAAGGATCGTTATCGTTATCGTTCTCTCTCTCTCTCTCTCCCCCTCTCCCTCTCTCCCGCTCCCTCTCTCTCTCTGAGAGGTGGTGAGCATTCACACACGAAGCTGTTTGAATCAACACTGGTTTGTTGTTGGTGTTGTTGTTATTGTTTTTGTTGTTGTGGTGGTGGTTTTTGTTGTTGACAATAATAATGATAATGATTGGTGATTTTCGTCGAAAGACGTTTCCCGTTTGGTTTAAAAACAAACAAACAAACAAACAAACAAAACGATTATTTCGTTTAGTCTCTGCCATCCCATGAATTAAAAAAAAAAATTATTTATAGGTGTTAGTGCTTCATATCGGTGTCGATTTATTGTCGAAGTGTCCGATTACTTTCTTACGAAGGCGGTCACTTGCACCGCTCACCAGTGCAAACTTTCAGTGGATTAACTTCGAGTGCTTTACGTCCGAAAATAGTAAGGAAACAGAGAGCGATAGTGTGAGTTATGACTTTTCATAACCCACTCAGTGGCCTATTACGAGTTCACAAAAACACACTCCAGCCGGTTACGTCATCAGTCACAGACCTGCAAAAAGTGCGTCATTTCAAACATTCGTCAAGGCCGGTGCCATAGTTGTTTTGTTCACTTTGGGGGGGGGGGGGGGTAACATTTTATTTTGCTTGGATCGCATAAAAATTGATAGCACAGAAAAAAATCTGCGAAATATTTTCGAGTGCACACTTGAATGCCAGTACATGAGCACATGCTTTGAATGAGATTCTTAACTACAAGCACTTTCAACTGCTCTACACATCATTTTCTCACAAATCAGTGCACAGAATTTTGAGGGGGTACATAAGTCACTAGTCACCCTACCAGAAGAATAAAATGTCGCAGACCATGCATGCTACTAGAAGTAAGAGTCTGAATGCTCGTGGTATGAACAGCTTACATGATTAGTTCTCGTGGTTTACCTCACAAGAAGGCTCGGCAGCGTAGCTACGGCAAAAAATTGAAACATCTCGTGGTTTCTTACGTGGTAAAGAACGAGACCTAATCATGTAAGCTCTACATAATTTCTGTGCCTAAGTGGACAATATTCAGGACAAATCTCCTGTGCTTTTAAAGGTCTGCGATCTCAGCAAAAAGCCGCAAACACTGCGTTATTTAAACCTGCGACTCCTTTGACTGTGCATAATCCAGGCAACTGTCACAGTTGCAGAGTTTTCAGCGCTTCGGGGACCTTTATAAAACCAGAGCACGAGTTTGCCGTGACATTATTTGGCTTTTGGTCAGTGAGCGAGACACATTGCTACAGTGTCTAGCGGATGTTGAGTGCTGCACGATCTTTCTCGCTCAGTGTCAAAACGGAAACTGAGCTGTGAAATCAGGCTGCCCTTGGTTTTTACTGGGGTTTCTGGGACGCTGAAAACTCTGCAGCTGTGACCGAGTTCACTGTGCTTGCACGATCAACTCTGTAAAAAATTTTCCCACTTCGGAAAGCTTTTTGTTGGGAGCTTAGATCTTTAAGGTCAACTAAGACATTTGTCCCGTTTAGTTCCGACGGATATGTAGTGCTGGGCCTGCATGTAAAAGTCGAGGTTAGTGATTTTAGCCCCGGGTTAAAGTCTATCCTCGAACTAAACTAGATCTAGGGTTAAATTTTCTGTTTTTATTTTAATCAGGAAGCGGGTCCATTCCACCATGGTGCCTAAGCCGTTATAGAAGGATTTTTTTCTTCCTTTCTTCGCTTCCTTTTTCTATTTAATTTTGTTTTGGGGGTTTCTTTTGTCCTAGTCTGGGTTCGGCCCGTAGCCGTGGGTCAAATTACCTCGAGTTTTACATGCAGGCCCTGGAGTACTGACCTCAGTCGACATAAATCTACCTCCCTTTGGTACAATGACCCACTCGCCGTGAATCTGGTAAATACTTACCCCCCTTTACCATTTGGCAGTAGAAATATGAGCAATGCCGATCTCTATGAAAAAAAAAATATATACCAAGAACGTGTCCTATTATAAAGTCAAAGTGGCAAAAATGTATCTGAAATACGCAGAAATGTGCATTTTTTTTTTAATTCTATACGCACGTGTGTTCGGTACATACGGAAAACAATCACTCTGAATGTATTGTTTTTCATCTCAATTTTTCATTCGACGTTCAAAGTCTGCATTAGTCACAAAAGCCAGACGGAGTCGCACCTGAAACGGCACACGAAAAACACGTATCTGGTAGATCGCAGACACGACAAAATCACATTTTTCACGTGCTGGCGACAGGTACAGTCACGGCCTCATACCAATAATTACAATTTGTAGCGTTGAGTTGCATCCGTCTGTTAGTTATTGAAATATAATATTTTTTAAGGGGTGAGCAGGTGCGTATTCCGAAGTGAAACCAATTTCAGGGGGGGGGGGGGGGGGGGGGCGCGGAAGTTATCTATTGCAGTCAAACTGATGCTGCTCTGGGTCAATGCCCAACTGAAACAGGCAAAGGCCGGTAAGCACAATACAGCCACGACGCGACACGAGTGATATTCCCTGGTTGTATTAGCCGTTTTCTATTTTGCTTCAACCTTGGCACAGAACTGAAGTCCTGCTCACCGATTTTTTTTTCCCCAACGAACTTCGTACTACTTTTTATCTTGCTTCAACAGCGGTAATGGATAGAACATTATAAGACGCGCTGATTTTTTTTTTACGTCCAAAGACATTTTGCGGTACAAACACACGTTACTGGCATGCTCCGCAGAAACACTCGCCCAGCCAAGCAGCCAAAGACACATGCCAGGAACAACTTGTCCTTAAGGGCCAAAAGCCATAGGACGTAAAGCAAGCTAATGATGATGATGATGCTCCGCAGAGACAGAATGACGCAAATCTGACTGAACGATGAAAGAAAACTTACCGGTACATCATCATCATCACTGACACGCATGCTGGGATGAGTGCTGTCTGTGTATGTACGTATGTAGGTGCATGTGTCTCCGAAAATGCTCACCCGAATGGCTTTAAACTTGGGGTCTCCGAATATTAAAGAAATCCGGCATCCGAGCGATTTGCGATTGCGTAAATGATTTTGGAGTTATCGCCCTTTCGGGAAAAGTTGGTTGTCTCGTGTTTTCGGGCGTAAAATTTGTACGAGTTACTCCATACTTGGGATATTAAAAGCGTGAATACGGACTCTGAAGAGATTAAATCAGTTTTGGAAGTGGTAGCTCTCATGCTTTTCGCTTAAACTGCACCTCATCTTCAGCAAATTTGAATCGGGACGACTGTGGGTGCGGATAAAAATGTATTTGTGGCTCTCCTAACGGCCTGACGGCGGTTGATATGTAGAGTCGGGAAGACCGCTTGGGCTACGTACCATAGATGCAAATCTGGAGGAAGACGCTATGTATTCCTCTTACACATAAGGTTGCAGATGACAACCTAGAAACGCTTTAAAATTCACCCCCCCCCCCAAAAAAAAAAAAAAAAAAAAAAAATCACAAAAATCGGCAGCATTAGACTCGTGTAGATAAATTTCAACAAATTCCAATATTCCTTTTTTGTGCAATGTTGGCAGGAACCACATACCCCCTCATTCCATTGTCGTCTGCTGGCTCCTGTGCCAGCCGCGCATGAATACAAATAGTCCACAAGCCAGGCTCATTTTCCCCTAATTTCATTATCACCTGGCACGAAACTTGTTTACAAAGCCAACAAAAAGCACCACATTGCCATTTTTTTTTTTTACTCTGCAAACAAATTTTAAAAGGGGCAAAAATTTTCTACTATATTTAGCGTAGTTCTTACTGCATCGCCCGGAAGCTATTGCTGGTCTGTAACCTGTTAAGATTTAAAGAAGAAAAAAAGTGTGCCCCTTCAGTATTTTGTACCGATTCCTTATGAGCGGAGGATCATCGTGGATCGATTTACCCTGCCACTGCAGTACTGTCACAGTGTATTTGTTCCATCCTGAACATTACCATAAGCTGTGCTTGTCCATGCTCATTCATTGTTACGTTTCTACAACCTGAATTCCTATAGACTTGTTTAAACCAAAAGCAAATCTGGAGACTGAGAAACATGCGTAACTGACCGTCCATTTGTGAACAAAATAATATTGTTGGAATTACTGCCCGATCCCAAACCGCAAATACAACAAAATGGAATCATGTGGCCATCCCGTAAGTTGTTTCCATTCAGTGAGCTGCTGTTGTCGTGCAGAGTATAAAGTGTCTTCCTCGCCGTTACACTGTCCCAGCAAAGACACTGGCGCAGCCAGGCAGCCAAAGACACATGCCAGGAACAACTTGTCCTTAAGGGCTAAAAGCCATACTGAGGACGTAAAGCAAGCTAATGATGATACATTGTATTGCGACGACCGCAACAGCTGACTGAGTGGAAACAACATACTGGACTGGTCAGACCATCTTGTTTTTACTACTATTATGTCTCGTCTGCCTAAAAGCAAGCTGTTTCCAATGTAAACGTGACGCAGACACATCATGACACGTAGATCAGTGTCTCAGTCGGCTCAGTCGCCTGTGCAGTTTGGATTTAAATTTCGTGCAGCAAGGATCACGTTCTCGGAGAGACGCGGTGACAAAGCGTCCTAGGATCTCCCCTTCTCTCAGTCTCGCCGTGGAGCCGTGACGTGGCGACGGGCCGGGGTCTATTTCTGGCCCTGGCCCGGCCAGACTGACATCTCGCGACTTCGTCGCGGTCATGTGATCCCTGGAAACCACGCCAAACTGACGACTGGCTCGAGTTTTTTGGCACTCACTGAGCGCGGCTCCGCCACTGTACAGGTACACAGGAGGAGCGCAGACAACAACCCAGCGAGCAGTGGCGTCTAGGCTACGTACCATAGATGCAAATTTGGAGGAAAACGCTATATATTCCTCTCACACATAACGTTGCAAATGACACCCTAGAAATGCTTTAAAATTCACCCCCCAAAATCACAAAAAAACAGGCAGCTATAGACTCATGTGTAGAGTAAATTTCCACAAATTCCATTTTTTTTTTGGGGGGGGGGGGGGGGGCAATGTTGGCAGCGACCATATACCCCCTCATTCCACGGTCGTTTGCTGGCTCCTGTGCCAGCCGCGCATGAATACAGTCCACAACCCAGGCTCATTTTTCCCTAATTTTACTATTACCTGGCATGAAACTTGTTTACAAAGCACCACTTTGCCGGTTTTTGTTTGCTTTCTTTTTTACTCTGCACACAAATTTTAAAAGGGGCAAAGATTTTCTACTATATTTAGCGTAGTTTCTTACTACATGACCCGGAAGCTATTACTGGTCTGTAACCCTATGTGCACTGCCAGCGTATGCAGAACGCAGGATTAAAGGTCTGCAATCGCAACAAAAAGCCACAGTGGTGTTTTATTTTTTTTTTTTTCCCAAAAAACTAAACTATCCGACTGTGCAAAATGCACAGTCAACTGTCACATAGTTTTCAGCTTCCCTGAAACCCCCATAAAAGCCAAGGGCAGCCTGATTTCACAGCTTGGTTTGCGTTTTGACATTGAGCGAGAGAGATCGTGCAGCACTCAACGTCCGCTAGACACTGTAGCGATGCGTCTCGCTCACTGCCCAAAAGCACAATAAAGTCACCGCTTTGGTTTTATAAGGGTCTCCGAAGCGCTGAAAACTCTGCAACTGTGACGTTGCCTGCATTCTGCGCAGTTGCAGGAGTCGCTTTGGGGGGGGGGGGGGGGACAACAGGAAAAAATGACAACAGCAGCAACAAAGAAACAAACACCGTTTGCAGCTTTTGCTGAGATTGCTGACCTGTAAGGATGGATGATACACCGACTGATTACCTACCATGACCTGTCAATCAGGAAGTCAAGTCAAGTCAAGTCAAAATACTTTATTTATCCCCGTAGGGCAATTCATGCGGGCGAGCATAAGACACATAAAGAAGTTAAGATCACTAAATCCATATAATTGTACACTCTCTCTCTCTAGGTACTAGTACTAGGTACATACCAATTAAGACAGACTATTTTGAGGCGGTCTCCGTCATGAGCGCATTCGTCGCAAGATGGCTGCGAGATAGAGCCACTGTCGATTTTAAGTTTCGAAGACGATTCATCTAGAATAAATCATCTATTTCAACATTATAGCCTTCATTAATTTTGACCATCTGGTTGAAAATTCACATCATGAGTTGAGAAAGGACTTACAATGCAATACGTTTAGTCGGAAAGTTTGGGAGGTGAGTGAGTGAGTTTTTAGGGCTTAATGCCGCGCAAGCCACAAAGACTAATTCGCGGCTGAGTGTGCCTGCACTACATGAAAAAAAAAATAAAATAAAAATGTAACGTTGGACAAAGGATGCGAACTTTTCTACGGGGCGGTATAAACCCAGGACATGCAGGAGACGCTGCACCTTCATGCTAATTTTTCAAACTCTCGATTACAAAAAAGGCGTAGAATGTACACGTTTACATAAGAAGATACAAAAGTTCAAACTTTCCGGAAAGTGTGAATACCGATAGGGAGAGTAGTAACTTATTAAAAATGTACGATTTTTCTTTACAATAGACAGTTACGCGCAACTTTTCGCTAATGGAGAGGTCAATACTTTCAAAACTCCCGCGTAGATATTTGTCGGTCGTTTCTTTAGAAAAAATATCGAAACACAGCAGTGTAGAATACTAGGATAAAATCCAAGAATTTTGGCATTTTAAGGTCAGGTACACGTATCAAAATGGTAGTATGCGCACAGCTAGTACGGAAAAAAATAGAAAAGATACGGATTAAAAAACACACAAGGTAATATTACATTTTCCAGCAAACAGGCGTTTTATTTGTTCGTTTGTTTGTTTTTTTGGTTGTTGTTTTTTGGGGTTTTTTTTTATGTTGTGACCTTAAAAAATGTGAGCAAGCAGTGGCCAGTCTACTCAAAAAAAAAAAAAAAAAAAAAAATCCGTCGACTGAAATAAAATGTCGAATCTCCTACGCTGTGTCCTTTGCCCTGTTCCAAGTGACTGAGTCCTTTACATGAGACTTCTTTCTGACCGACAAACAAAAGAAGAAAAAAAGAGACCATTTTCAATCTCAGCGCCATCAGTGTCTTTTGTCCGGGCTGCTCGTCAAGGGGGGGGGGGGGGGGGGGGGTTGCTCCGGGTTATCCAACTTTCCTCCCCCAGCAAAACTGAGAAATAGGATAGGTATTGGGTGGCGCTGCACCGCGGCGACGCACTTCCCCCAGGGGGGAAGCAGCCCGAATTTCCCGGAAGGGGCAATAACGCAATGAACACCTACCTATTCTTTTTGAAAATGGACACCAACCTATTCTCTTTGCAAACGGACACCTACCTATTCTCTTAAAATGGACACCTACCTATTCTCTTAAAATGGACACTTAGCTATTCTCTTAAAATAGACACCTACCGATTCTCTTAAAATAGACACCTACCTATTCTCATTGAAAATGGACACCTACCTATTCTCTTAAAATGAACACCTACCTATTCTCTGAAAATGGACACCTACCTATTCTTTTTGAAAATAAACACCCACCTATTCTCTTTGAAAATGGACACCTAGCTCCTCTCCTAAAATGGACACTTAACTGTTCTCTTAAAATAGACACCTACCTATTCTCTTTGAAAATGGACACCTAGCTATTCTCTTCGAAAATGGACACCTAGCTATTCTCTTCGAAAATGGACACCTACCTATTCTCTTTCAAAATGCACACCTACCTATTCTCTTCGAAAATGGACACCTAGCTATTCTCTTAAAATAGACACCTACCTATTCTCATTGAAAATGGACACCTACCTATTCTCTTAAAATGAACACCTACCTAATCTCACTGGCGGTACCAGCATTGTTTCTTCCTTTTTCTTTCCCGCAACTGTCTCGTTTTCTCCGTCTCATTTTCTCCACAACTCAAACCTCGACCTCCGCAGAAGTGCCCCGCATTTCCGTTCAGAGATTAAAAAGTCTTAAAAAATAAGGTCGATCAGATGTTCTGCATCAATTTGCGACACACGCAGTCCCAGACAAATCAATTTGACAAAATGGAATTAACCTGACAGTGATGCTTTCAGCGGAAGATTATACAGTAAACTAATACGTTCGACTGAAACTAATTCATTTGGTTTGTGGTTTTAAATTCTTTCTTTTTTTTAAGGATGTGCGGGCGGTTCGCGTATTTTGTCTGTGAGAGAGAGAGAGAGAGAGAGAGAGAGAGAGAGAGAGAGGGGGAGAGAAACTTACCTGCAAAGCTAGTGTCTTCTGGCCAGATGACGCTCTTCTGTATTGCGCCTCATCCTTGGCGTCTCTCCGATTCTAGTCGAGTCTTTCCACAAACCTTGGCAGATAAATTGGACCTCGTTAAGTGCTTGGCCAGCGATTGCTCTCATGCGTTTGCTGTGTACATGTTACAATGCTGTCTGCACAATGCGTGTGTGTGTGTGTGTGTGTGTGTGTGTGTGTGTGTGAGACAAGCGGACCCCTACAAATCTTCTTTGATGGAGCCAGGATTGTTTGCAGCCAATATTATTTTGCCCGTCACTAATTTCTTATTATCTCTCTCGCTTATTCTTTTCTCTTCCTTTCTCCTAATGCGCTGTTGCACGTTACGTCATCAATGATGATGCTTTTCCTATGGGGAACGTTTTGTTTGCCCACCAGGTACCCATTACTTACTTACTTAGGCCCTTGGCTCCACGTGGAGCATAGGCCATCGACAACCCTTCGCCATCGCACTCTGTTCTGGACTAGTCTTGCCACTCCAGTCCAGTTGGTCCCCTGCTTACATAGCTCTGCCTCAGTGTCCCGCCTCGAGCTGTTGCGAGGCCGGCCTCTCTTCCTTTTCCCCTGCGGGTTCCATGTCAGGGCTTGGCGTGTGGTGCTGGATGCTGGCTTCCTGAGGGTGTGTCCAATCCAGCCCCACTTCCTCCGCAGGATCTGCTTGGCCACTGGTTCCTGCCCCGCTCGCTCCCACAGCTCTTCATTCCGGATCTTCTCTGGCCATCGGATGTTGAAGATGCGCCTCAGACAGGTGTTGAGAAATGTCTGGATCTTCTGCTGCATCGTCTTCGTGGTCCTCCATGTTTCGCATCCGTAGAGCAGAACTGACTTCACGTTGGAGTTGAAGATGCGAAGTTTGGTTCTTATGCTGACAACTTTGGATGCCCAGACGTTCTTCAGCATGACCATTGCTGCCCTTGCCTTGCTGATTCTGGCTGTGACGTCTCGGTCTGTGCCTCCCTGTCTATCAACCAACCAGGTACCCATGGTACGAATCTATTGTCCTTGCCAGTACGTGTACCACGTGATACGAAAGTGAAAGACATTGCGTATCACGTGATGCACATTGTGCTCTGCTGACCAATGACACAATAAAGAACTGCCGAACAAACAATAGCTCGCAGTAAGAGAAGCACGGCACCGGTTACCACGAACGTTTTGGTGGCGTAACGTGCAAGAGTTGTATTCCGAACGGCTGTCGTGAGAATGTTTACTGTCTGGACGTTTTCGTAACGCCCTATATACATGATATGGCCAGTCGTCGTCTTTTCTCATTTTCTCCAATGTGATAGAATCCACCTCGATTTACACAAAACTGCCCAGCACTTTCTGAATTTCCTTAGTGAAATTGTAGTGATTAAAAACACTTAAAAAATGTATGTTGTTCTACATTAATAATTAACAATGGCCTAGACAGATTGATTTTGACAAAAAGGGAGCTAACCTGGCAGCAATCCTTCGGTACGCGGCCTGTCAGTTGATACGTCCAGGGTAATCTACAATTTTGTTAGCAATGTCTGTCCGTTTGGCAAACACAATCAAAAACAGCGTTTGGGGGGGGGGGGGGGGGTGACTTTATATTACTCAGTCCTTTCCCGCACTTCAGCACAGCTTTCAAGTCAGACCAAGTCCAAACGACACTATCTGTACTCAAAATTCATACATGTACTGCAACAGTCTGTTGTGGGTCCCTCGTCGGCCACTTTTAGAGTGAGCGAAGCAAAATGTCGTCTGCAAGTCCGTATACGTATCCAGCCACTGGTTTCCATCAATTGCTAGGTGAAATTTCAAAATGGCGTAGTGGGCTGACTGTTGCTGCTGTTGTTTTCTCCAAAGCATGTGCGCAGGTTCACACCAACTTGCTTTGCACGATTTGCTTAAAAACAGCTCACTTAGCCCGTGCTTTGTGTCAAAACGCGTGAAATATGAAACTGGACGGAGTCACTTTGGGTCCAGCACACTGAGCTTGATCACATCCCGTTGCAGCTTCTCCGTTTTAGTTCTATGCCAGTGTGTTTTTGTGCGGACCATAGAGCTACAGCGTAAAGCAATCTGGACGTCGCCAAACTATGTGGTCAAGTTGTCAAACGATTGCATCCAGTGAGCCATTACGGATACTCTGTGTGGGGAAGAGTTCTGCACCTTTGGGTATTATTTTCAAAGCAGAAGGGGCACAACTGTTTCTGACATCACCGGGATCGCTGATGGGTCAGTGGGTACGATCGCCTGCGGTTCAGTGCGTTTAATGGGTGTATTGTACTCGAGTCACCCCCCTTGATGTCAGTCTATAATGGTGCACTGTTAACTCTTTCTATGCTATGGTCCGATTTTTCGGCCCTGACGCGGTTCACAACGCTTGGCTGCGGAGCTCTGATTTTTCGGATCGCCAGCTTTCTATTTTCATACTGTCATTCACATCATAAAGTGCAGAACTGATTGCAGTGCTAGCAAAATGGGTTTCTGCCTGTCAAAGAGAAGCATTCTCTGTTAGTGTGCTACCGCTATGGCCGTTACTATATAGTTATAAAGCAACAGCATTGTGTCGCATTAAGAGCTGTACTAATCATCAAGTTAGAGTATTTCGAGCGTACAGGCGCACCTCACGAGCGAAACTGTTCCAAAATACAAGCTGGCTTAGCAAAGATGGAATTAGTTCAGTTGCTGTATTTTCAGTTGTTTATCAGTCTGAGGCCCAGTTTCCTTCTACACTATTCAGACTGCACTTTAAAATCAGACAAGTACTTTGATTGAAACTTGGAAGATTGGAAACATTTGGTGTGAGCCAAATTGAGACATTATTTCATCTAAAAAAAAAAAAAGGGGGGGGGGGGGTCACATTTTGGAGACCATTTCAAACTAAGGTAGCTAAAAAATAAACAAGAATACACAGCATAAACACTGCTTTTATTCAGGTATGCCAACAAGTTCGTTTGCACGTATACGTTTGCTTTAAAAAAGAAATCCCAACGTGGCCGAACCAGCCAGCAAACGTGACCAAAACAGCCAGCACACAGCTTACATAAGTGTCATTCGGACATACAAATACCACAAACACGTCCTCTGTTTAATTATTTGTTATTTGGCATGTATGAACTCTACCTCGCACATCCTCGGATGTGCTCGCACGTCCTCGCACCATTTGGACGGACCGGTCGGAAAAACTTTCAGTATAAGAGAGAGTTAAAAACTGTACTCGTGTTATGGGATCTTCACAACTACTGTTTTTAACATACGATTTTTATCTCGCTGTTTTGCCGAGAATGTTCACAGCAGCTGACGTAAAATGATGTATTCGATTGTGCAGTTTTGGTTAAAATCTAGTTATGTAGATGTCAAACGGAATTCGTTCGCTCCGTCATCGATCAGGCTTCTCCGATCTTTCACCCTTTCCCTTTTGCTTCACGGCAACCTGCGGCTTTGGATGCTGGTGTGTGTGTGCGTGCGTGCGTGCGTGTGTGTGTGACTTTGTTGACACTCCACTCCTCCTATGATACACTGTAATACATATTTGATAGACTGATTGATGAAAACCCCTCCAACAGAAACGAAGCGAGGGGAATTAGTGAGACTTAGTAGGGCTTCGTACGGAGAACTTCGCTGAGCAGCGTAACCCACTTGCATGTATATTAGACACGTACGGGTACCATTGGCTAATCGCAGCGCGTTAGCAGCTCGCGGCCTCTGCCGTGTGAACCTAATTTACATGTAAATGGGTTACGCTGCTCAACGAAGTCCTCCGTACGAAATCCTACTAAGTCTCACTATTGCTGAAATCATGTGTTCGTTCATGTTTGAATGCAAAAATCGGTCTGTAGTCTCAGTTCAAGGCCTAAAATAGTCCATGGTCCAAAAAGAGGAAGGTGGGTAGCATTTAGTGAGTACTGCAGACACGTTAGGCTAGGGGTGTGCCAGGGGGCATGTTCCCTGGATCTTTTTTTTTTTCTTTTTAAATTAGACTAAAATCTGTGAGGTTTGCTGCATTGTGGCATGATTTTAAGGGCCTCAGAAGAGGAAACACTTTTGTTTGGAGGAAAATGTTTAGAATTGACAAAAATCTGTGCAAGTTGGTGCATTTTGGTATGATTTTATGCGCTTCGGAAAAGGAAAGAAGCTTTTTTTTTTTTTCTTCTTTTTTTCACGGGGGCGGGGGGTGGGGGGGGTGGGTGGGTAACCAAAAGATGGAAGGTTTAATCCCTGTCACTTCATGACTGGAAACGGTAATCATCACCAAACTGTCTTGTTGCGTCCTTTGCTTGTAGGTAAAGTTAACTTCTTTATTGTCCTACTAGTGAGCTTTAGAAACACCAAGGAATTTGGTTTCAATTCATTACGGGTTTGCGGGCAGAAGGAAATAATCATGACGAGACAAGAATAGCATAATTACAGTCACTGTTATTTCCCTTCATTGGTAGACTGCGGCAAAATGTCATCTAGTTGCAGTCACGTGTTAAACGAGACGAAACGAAACGAAATTCGTTGCTGTGTGTAAAGCTCACTAATAACTCGCCTGAAATGGAGGATATTCGCTTTCCTTTTCAACAGGGTGTTTGTATTCGGATGCTTTGTGGTGAATATCGTAAAAATATCATGCACACTCTTTGTGAATCAAGCACTTCTTGTCATTGTTAATCCAACCGCCTAACCACCTTTACATAAACGGACACACACACACACACACACCGACACACACACACCGTCACACACACACACACACACACACACACACACACACACACACACACACACACACACACACACACACACACACACACACACACACACACACACACACACACACACACACACACACATTTTCAAAGTCAGCATTTCGTTTGTCTTTATTTATTTGCAACCATTACATGTACTTAATAAAATACATGGACACATCTTTCATTTCTTCATATTCAACTATCAGTGAACTGTGCAGCAGAACTACAGCAGCAGACGACAGTGTGTTTAATAAATGTAATAACATAAAGTTAATAAACAGTTAAAACGAAATGGTCTGTGTTATACACAATACATACACGCAACACCAAAAGAAAACACTGAATGCTGATCATCCAACAAGAAAGCGAAATAAGAAGACAATGAAAAGCACCAGGATTAATGGGTATGGGGTGTGTGACAAGCTGATGCATGTACGAAAATCAGAGAGAGAGAGAGAGAGAGAGAGAGAGAGAGAGAGAGAGAGAGAGAGAGAGAGACTTTCTTTCCCAACGGTGGAAATTTTGGCACATGTGCCAATTTATAATTTGCCGTTGCTAAACTACTAAATAAAACAAGATAAAATGAAATTTTAAGCGAAAGAGAGCAAAAGGGACAAAGCAACAACTGAAAAACATAGTACGACTATTATACTAAGACACGAGAGAGAGAGAGAGAGAGAGAGAGAGAGAGAGAGAGAGAAGGGGGGAGGAGTGGGGGGGGGGGGGCTTTGCACCTCCTGTCCTACCTAATCCTCGTAATACACTACCCACAAGACCCCAGTCCTCACACAAACCCCAGGTGTACCCCCTAAACCAACTTCAAAGGCATGCCTAATGTACCAGTTCGCAAAGGTCTTACAAGCCTCTAGCTGTTAAACATGCTTAAATAATGCCACCCTTTTCATGCTCACAGACCGTTCTGAGCTGTGTTCGTGGTATCTATCATCACACCCCTTGCGAAACCTCGTCAGTGACAGCGTCTGTAATGCTGGCACTGAGCCAACAGTCGATGACGCGCGGCGACCACACACTGAGCGCTCCAGTAGAGTACATAACAATAGTCGCAGGATTTGAATGTTCGACCCCTCGCGCAAAGCGTGAACAACATTGTATCGCATCAACAGCTGTACCAATCATCACGATAGAGTATTTCGAGCTGGCTTAGCGAAGATGGAATTAGTCCGTTTAAAGATCTAATCTCCCAACAAAAAGCTTTCCGAAGTATGAAAAAAAAAAAAAAATTCAGAGTCGACCATGCAAGCACAGTCAACTCTGTCACAGTTGCAGAGTTTTCAGCGTCCCTGAAACCTCGATAAAAGGCAAGGGCAGCCTGACTTCACAGCTCAGTTTGCGTTTTGACACTGAGCGAGAAAGATCGTGCAGCACTCAACATCCGCTAGACACTGTAGCGATGTGTCTCGCTCACTAACCAAAAGTCAAATAATGTGACACGGCATACTCGTGCTCTGGTTTTATAAGGATCCCCGAAGCGCTGAAAACTCTGAACTGTGAGAGAGCTGCCTGGATTATGCACAGTGGAAGGAGTCGCAGTTTGAAAAACAAAAAACAAAAAACCCAATGTTTGCGGCTTTTTGCTGAGATTGCATACCTTTAACACGAGAATCGGCAGCGGCGAGTTTCTCATTAGCTTGTGGTCCGGCAACCTGAGACTGAAGACGTCTGCTACACAAGTAACTCCTACAACACGGTTCTTAAGGAAAATGATGAACTCAAGAAATTTAGACCGCGAGTCGCGATCTGGGTTCAGACGCATGGAGAGAAACTAGTACAGGACCTACGTCCAAGATTGGACCAGAGACTATCCACACTCTGTGTAACTATGGTCTCTGATTGGACCGACCAAGCTGCGGGACTAAAACATCAGTACGAGATGCATGAAGGGAGAATAAGGCAAGTTTACGACTATTTCTGGGACTAAGCGGCAATACGCACCGACGATAGTCCCGACGTAATAAGTCTTGAGACTACTAAGAGCTAAGTCTAAGACTAGACTAATCGTTTTTCATGCATCAGACCCTAGGTAACCTGAGACTGATTTCGTCTACTTCACAAGTTGAGACAAGATTTCAAGGAAAATAATTAACTGAATGGTTCAAGGAAAACTTTTAACCGCCGTATTCCGTAAGACAAACCGTAAAAGGTGTTGAAGTCTCACGTATAAGATATTAAAGTCTCACTAGTGACATTTCAAGTGTCGGGCATACATCAACGCCGTGGAAACATTTTCATTGAATGCAACAGAACCAGTCATTTGGGGAAACATTACAGCATCTGAAACCATTGTGGTGACTGGTTGGCGTATATTATGTTGTTTTACGTACGTATATTATGTTGTTTTACGTACGTATATTATGTTGTTTTACGTACGTATATTATGTTGTTTTACGTACGTAGAAGCGTATTCTGCCGTGTAAGAGCAAAACACAGTACGTCCATGCCGTTATTTTTTGGGAAAAGGGGGTGATTTCAAGATGAAAGACATTGACGTAATGGTCTTTTTCCTCAAATGACGTACACGGACTTACTGTGTTCTGCCAAGACACGGCAGTATTGGATAGTGAGCTGATGATGTTAGTTGGTTGTGTGGAATGAAGATGAACTAGGCAGCGCCGATCGGTGGTTATACACGTATTAATTTTAGCGATTTTGTCAAGTCAAGTCAAAGTTTATTTCAAAACCCCGTTGGGGGTATATGAAACGAGAAATTAACATATAGATCAAGCTCACCACACCGGCCAACATACATCATGACCGCTCGCACGCAAGTTTTACAGGACTCAGGCATGCATGCATGCATACACACACACACACACACACACACACACACACACACACACACACACACACACACATACATACACACACACATACATACATACATACATACATACATACATACATACATACATACATACATACATACATACATACATACATACATACATACATACATACATACATACATACATACATACATACATACATACATACATACATACATACATACATACATACATACATACATACATACATACATACATACATACATACATACATACATACATACATACATACATACATACATACTAGGTTCAATTGGCGTCGATTGGCGTGCAGTACAGGTACGGAAGCGTTAGGCCAAAGAAAGTAAAATTTCTCTACTATATGTACTAAAAGCCACAAAGTCACGAAAATGGTCTCAATGGCCAATAGGAACATCTGTTCATTTGACAAACAGCCTTGTAAGCGGCAGGGTGTTTTTTTTTTTTTTTCTTTTTTCAAGCTCTCCTTCAGAACTCATTCCGAACATAATGACACTTTAAAGATTGTTAGATCAGTTGATTGACTGATCGTACGAATCAAGTTTGCAAGTCAGCGAATAACTGTTCACTTTTGGTCTGAAACACCTGCCCCCAAAAAGGTTTACACTTAGACAATGCATTCATGTTTTTCAACTACGACGAAGGTGACTGGTCGTTCTTAATCTACATTGTACTACAGAGGTCTCTGACCGACGTGCAACACAGAACGTAGTCAAGATCCCTTTCCATCCCCTCCCCCCATACACACCTCCCGTAACATTCATGCAAGCTATGACATAACTCTGGCGGCCATCTTTGAGCAAGAACAAGATCTAGACCCCCCCCCCCCTCACACACACACACACAAAGGTCTCTGGCCGACTTTTCAATGTAGACAAGATCTCTGACCCCCCCCCCCCCCACAACATTCTACTACAACATGCCCCATCCGCCCGCACACACACACAACTACTGCACTAGAGAGGTTTCTGGCCGACTTTTCATCCTAGGCAGAGTCTGTACCACCTCTCCTCCCCCCCCCCCCCCCATCACACACACACCACTCTCCCCCTCCTCCGCCCTTCCCGTGAGAGACATGCCGGATTTCGGTACACGTCTCAGGTAACTTTTGCGTTTCCAAGTCACGTCTCCGGTGTCCGATGTCGTTCTGCTTGTCACCACCTGGGCCACGTAATCCAGTGTTTGTCTGCGGTGTGTGCACTGGACGAACTTCGCGCCAGGAGGCAGACACCGCAAGGTTTACGATCTTTCGTATATTACAGCCTGTTCGGCCCATTGTCGGGGGCACGCCTCTTTGTAATAGTGAGGGTGAGTGACTGTGGGGGTTGGGGAAGTGTGTGTGTGTGTGTGTTTTGGTTTAAACAAGTTTATTGCAATACAGGTTGTAGTGACAGTATTGCAATGCAGACTAAATCGATCCGTAATTATGGTAAATCAAAACTACAAGAGAGAGAGAGAGAGAGAGAGAGAGAGAATGTCACCACGTGATAAAACCACCACCACCACCACAACAACAAGAACAAAACCCTCCGCTGGGTGTCGTATGTGTGTGTGTTTTCGCGTACTCCCCCCCCCCTCCCCTCCCCTTTTTTTCTCTCCTATTATTGTTTTGACTGTTATCATTATCATTCGAATGATAACGCAATCTCCTAGTTATTTCTTTTAAATTTCCTTTTTTTTTCACACAGGGGAGTCGTGATAGCCGACCTTTCACGGCCATGGACTTTCAATGCCATCTGTAGCAAACTTCACGCATACACTTAACACTACACAAATGAGCAATACAACTTGAATACAAATTTACACAGCACATCATACATTAGTAAGATTAGGGACAATGTGACAAGACGTACAGTTACAATTGTATAACCTTATCTTGCAAGTATGAAGTATTTCTGAAAATCTTACCCTCAGAATTCACCGCACTAAACTTTCCATCGTTGGCAGTAGAGCTTTCTCCTACGCTGGTCCTTTAGCCTGGAATTCTCTCCCTCATTCACTCCGCCAATCACCCTCCCTTGAAACGTTAAAGAGAAACATCAAAACCCAACTGTTTTCTGCCCTAAACTCCATATAACTGTTCCGGTTTGCATCATGTGTGTGCGTGTGTGTGTGCGTGGGGGGGGGGGGGGGAGCTGGGGGGCTGACCTTATGGCCTTGTATATTTTTGTATATACGTCTATATATCTTTCTTTTCACTTATTTTATTTTTAAAGCGCTTACAACTGTCATTCGTTAAAGGTTACAGCACTATACTATTATTATTGCGTTACTGATCAAGATCGAAAACGGCCCCAAAGACGCTTACAATACAACAGACAACACACATTTGTTCCCAAATTTTCAGCTGAGAAACCTTCAGGAGTCAATCAAATACAAGAAAAGCCGTACTAGTCTCATAGAGATCAGTGGCTATGTCTTTTGCATCTACCATCTCACTCCATGTACTTCCAGACAACTTGTAAGACGACTGACGATGCAAGCCAAGGCCTAGAAGTAGAAAACAATACTGAATTACATCTGTCTGGGTCTGAATCATGGACAGTGAGCACACATTTGGCATCTAATAATATTCTGCTCAAAACGGATCAAACTTTATCGACAATATTCTTTTATATCTGGTGATTGAAAGAGGGGGTTGTCGGTGATTCTAAAGTAGAGCATTCAGCACAACCATGATAGGACACTGAACACTTGCAGTCATACACTCGTACTTTACCTACAGTACAAAAACAACCCCACCCCAAAAAAACAAAACCAAAAAAACAACAACCAAACAAAAAACAAAACAACCAAAAACAAAACCCCCAAACAAACAGACAAACAAACACCCCAACAAAAAACCCAAACTCCCAAAACAATAGAAGCTGAAAAAGGTGCTGTACCTTACTTACCAAGACGCCATCGCAAAGACGAGACTCAGAATGCTAATTACATTAAAAACTTTACGAGGACTGAAACGTTAGAACAAAACCATATTGTTACCCACGTTTAAAACACCATGCCACCGTCTACCAAAACAAACGCTACAAATTCATTATTCATCTACTTCTACTGACTTCAAGTCAAGTTGACAGAACCTGCGGGACAGCTAGGCCAAACACAGAACCATCCTACACCCCTCTAGTCCCAGCAGTGAACTCGCTAGACAGACCATACCACCAAGCTGAAAGTCACTATCACTCACTACAGAACCAAACTGAACCCGGATAGGCCGGCAGCACAAAGCCGAAAGTCACTACCACAAACTGATCCCAGATTGGCTAGCGGCGCGTGACGGTCAGGTGGCCACTGAGGGTTGATTGGCTGGCGGGTAGCAGTGGGCGGGGTTTGCTGACTTGTGCACACCCACCTTGTTTCCCAAGGCCACACACTGGACGCTGGCGCGCGCACAGTTTATGGTCTCAGGGTGAAGGGAGGGGCACTCTGACCCACCGCACTCTATCTTCTCTCTTTCTCTCTCTCGGCGCACGCTTGGCCACTGACCGCCAGCTGACCGTTTAGCCACTGACTCAGTCTTGCCGCTAGCCGGCCACTCGCTCGCTCACTCATTCGCTCGCTCCACTCACTCAGTCATCACTGGACACCTGCCCAAGCCTTCGTGCAAGGGTCAGTCTAACCTGCTGTAGCTTGCTGGTCGGTGAATGGCCAGCGCTCAAGCAACAAAACCTCCCTCTTCACCTTCAACAAAAAGTACTTACTGAAGGCGTGACAGAAGGTACATATTGAACACTAACATTATCTAACAACATTAAAAAAAAAAAAAAAAAAAAATTGGTGTGTTTTCTTTGTTTTGTTTTTATAATCCCAAGTTTTCGCCTACTGTAGTTTCCTAATGAAAGCAGCCATGCGCTGAAATCCGAACCTGCCTGTATTTTTTCCAACAGAAGGTTTTCTAATAGCCATGGGTTTCTCCCCAATTTTTTTTTAACAGAAAGTACATCTA
Source organism: Batillaria attramentaria (assembly GCA_018292915.2). Classification (NCBI taxonomy): domain Eukaryota; kingdom Metazoa; phylum Mollusca; class Gastropoda; family Batillariidae; genus Batillaria; species Batillaria attramentaria. The sequence goes on from JACVVK020000061.1 coordinate 1,012,771, forward strand.
CTCACATACTGCAAACTGACAATATCTAATACCCATGGCTTTTTATAACCAAGTCTATCCTAGATTTTCTCTCAAGAGTGTACTGCTGAGCAATGTCTAACAGGCATAGATCTTTTCCCCAGTTTCAGCCTAGATTTTCTTCTTAGGCAGAAGGTTCATCATATTGTATGCTACCATGATTTTAGCCTAGGATAGCTGTCTCCAACCAATTATAGTGCAGATCATCATCAGCAACATACGGTAGGAAGCCTGGCCCTAGACCTCCCCTATAACACACTGCCTTTGTCACTACTACTCCTCCTCATGAGGTTTTCTATAGGCGCTTTCCGAGTGGATAAACAAAGACGGGGAAATAAATAAAAACATGAATAATAGACGGGTAAGTGGGTGGGTGGGTGTTTGCGGGTTTAACGTCCTTTTCCACCACATACGGGTGATATCAAAGACGGGGCAACGATGACAAAGAGCCAGCACAAATACTTGGCCCCAGCCGGGATACGAACTCACGACCCGAGCACTGAGAGTCCAACGCTCTACCATTCGGCCACCCCGGCTCCCCGAATAATAGACGATTAATCAGATACGTAATACAAAGAAACACACATACATACATACATACATACATACATACAAGACCCTTACAGCCTTTGACATGAGAGACAGTTTTGAAACTGATACGACATCATTCTGTGCACATGAATTTTCTGTACGAAGGCCTAGCTTTTTTTGTTCTCGAGATGATCAATGGAAAAGAAAAAAAAACCAAAAAAACCTCTACACTTGCTGGCTCTTTTCACAGACCCCAGACAACAACAACGTGAAGAATGCTTCAACAACGCCGACACTAACTGGCATGCTACAGCAATCCAATCTACGCACCTGACGATACACTCACTCAAGACACATACCTCCATTTCATATATCGCTCCCTATCCAATAGAAATCGTAAGTGAACACCCTCGATGAAACAAGTTTAAGCGTTTGATGTCAGAATATTTCGCCTGATACGAGTTAATATTTCTGTGTTTTCGCGCTAGACATAAACGTTTCTCTCTTTTGATCCCCAGTGTCTATGGCGATGTTGTCGTGTGTATGATGAATGATGTCTAGCCTGGTCTGAGATCCCCCCCCCCCTTCCCTGATCTCAGAACAAAAGTGAGTTACCCACCCCCCTACCCCTCCCAAAACACCACCACCACCCCAAAAAAACCAAACAAAACAAAAACAAAACAAAACAACAACAAAAAAAAGACCCCCCCCCCAACCAAAAAAAAGACCCCCCCCCCCCGAAAAAAAGAAAAGAAAAGAAAACAAACCCCAAGACACCCCCCCCACCCTCCCAAACACACACACAAACAACAACAACAAACAACAAAAACCAAACAAACAACAAAAACAACAACAATAACAACAAAAACACCCCCCCCCAAAAAAAAAACAAAACAAAAACAAACACACACAAAAACAATACACAACAGAACACCCCCAAACAAACACCACCAACACACACACACACACACACACACAAAGAGGAAAAAAAGAAAAGAAAAAAGAAGAAGGAAAAAAAGGACCCCCCCCCCCAAAAAAAAAGAAGAAAAAAAAAAAAGAAAGCACCAACTGCTCAGAGAATTAGCGACACGACATTGATGGAATGGTCTGCAATGGAGAGCGTAATTTCTGGAATGGACTGAAGACACAATCGGGTAAAGTATCCGACCTGAGGGAAGGAACTGTTTCTTCCTACATGGGTCTATACACATGGGGAAAGAAAAGGATAGGGCTACACAAATGCACAAGAATAAGACACATGCACACCACAGACTTTGAACCAGAAACCCACCTACTTGGAAACGTTCAGCCCACAAAAATTCAAAAATGAATGCAATTCTAAACTTCCGAACTTCTGAGCTGGCCCTTCGCACCACGTGATTGTAATGTGTTCATGCCCAGTCAGTGTGTGAGAGAATGCGTGTGATTCACGTGAGCGTGCGTGTTGGGCATAGCTAGCAGCGCTTTGAGCCAAAATATGTGATAAAGCGCCTATATTAATGCGCTTATTATTATCATTATTACTTTCAACTTGAAATTCGGAAGCAGCAAATGACACGGTGAAGTAATCTTCGTAACATGAATACGTATTGTGTGTAACAGTTTTGAAAACTAAAATCTTTCACGTGCACACCATTTTCTACGGCCACCCAGACAAAATACAAAACAAAACGCAAGTGTAGGTTACTAACATAATAAAAACGAATTAATCCTTCATTTTGCGAGAAACGCGTAATCAAAAGAGCTACATACAATGTTTTTCATTTTTTTCTTTTTCGTCCGTCTAACAAAGTATGCAATGGTGCAGTAGCACTGAAACATCTAGGTGTGACACGACAGAGAAATTTTCTGGAGAAATTAGCATCCAAATCCGACAGAAAAATGCCCCCCCCCCCCAACTCCTATGACCGAATAAAACGCAAACACATAAACATATTTAGCATATTTATACTTTATACACAAAATATTCATTTGAAAAAAAAAAGACTGAGAAAATCATGCCTGAAAACTGCCAAGTGAGGAAGACGCCAAAAAAAAAAAAAAAAAAAGGGGGGGGGGGGGGGCGGAAGCATTCTGGGCCCGTATGTAACAGTCGAGGTTAGGGCTTTTAGCCCAGGGTAAGAGTCTAACCTCGAACTAAACTAGCTCTAGGGTTAAATTTTCTGTTGTTTTTTTTTTTTTTTTTTGGGTTTTAAATCAGGAAGCGGACCCATTCCATAGAAGGACTTTTTTCTTCCTTTCTTCGCTTCCCTTTTTATTTAATTCTGCTTTTGAGTTTCTTTTGTCCTAGTCTGGGTTAAGCCCGTAGCGGCCGTGGGTTAAATTAACCTCGACTTTTACATACGGGCCCAGGTTTAGACAATATTCCGACCAGCATGGAAGCATTTACGTAAGTGACGATTAAGAAACAAACCACAATATTCACCTTCGAGCACTGAACATCTCATTTGTACATGGCTCGCCTAACCACCTACTGCCGCCCATAGCGTTGACAAAATTCCGGTGAAGTGCAGGTGCATATACATCGTAACGACATGATTTACTGACTTGCTGAAGCGTAAAAATATGTGTAAATCTGACGCCAGAAAGACGGCCAGGCAGCCGCGGAGAAGCCACAGTGCACATGACCAAATAAATTTTATACGAAATGTGGCAGTGTGAATGGATGGTAAGTCATACCGACAGGGGGGGGGGGGGGGGGGGGAGAGAGAGAGAGAGCCGATTTCTACACTCTTTGGCATTATTTTGTTCACCTTGGTCATGCAAGACACACACACACACACACACACACACACACACACACACACACACACACACACACACACACACACACACACACACACACACACACACACCAAAACGGAAACGAAAAACGATACGAAACTATGATAAGAGAATGAAAATATACATGTACAAACATTAACGAAAAGCACAAGAAAAGAAGCGCCGGCCGCCATTTCCCAAATCTGTCGCTTCTCTTGTCTCCCCTTAGTGCTCTTCAAACAACGAAAACCATGAATAGCAATGCATTATACGCACCTGCAGCCACTTTTAACTCGCTTATTTATAGCAAGTGTCATATGAGGGGGGCGCGCTACTCCTTGCCTCAGACAAATGTCACTGGAAGCAGGCACTGCACTGGCAAAACGCAAATCAGTTTTATCTGAAACGCTTTCTACCAAGTTTCAAAACGGACGTTAGCTTGTAAACTGCAGTAACGTAAAAGTAATTTGCTGGATCCTGTACCCCCCTTCCCCATCTCCCCCCCCCCAAAAAAAAAAAACCACACAAAAAACCACCACCCTAAGTAAGGAGTATTTTAATCAGATAAAATTATTCTATAATTCCGTTCTGTGTCAGCAGAAACCAGAGTCGACAAGCCTGCCTCTCGTAAAGTTTACCTCTGACAGCTCAGGGTAAAAAGTTAGTCCGTAAAGTAGAGCACTGTCTGACGCCACGGGCCAGAGAGAGAGAGAGAGAGAGAGAGAGAGAGAGATTCCCAGTCCTTCCCTTTTGATATATAGTTCATACGAACAACACGAGTGGAAAGGATCGGCTTGCATCAAGTTTCTGCAAGACAGAACATAGAGTCCGGAGACAAACCAGCCTAGAAACAAAACAACAAAAAGCCTAAGCGCGTATCAATTCCATGGCACTTAGTCCCCTTTTCCAGATGAGAGTAGAAGAGTAAGAGATAGAAGTGAGACGACAGCCGACACAGGATAACAGCGGTAGACTCTAGGAAATGACCCAGACACTAACCTGTCACTCGCTCACTCAACATCCACACACGTGTCGTCTCACAACTGGCGAACAGGGAACTTTAGAAACACCAAGTTTACGAAGTTCCTTAGTTCGTAACCATTCGTTCAAGTTTTGTAGCTATTAAGCGGCCTGATCTTTTTTCTTTGTTTCTGTCTACAAACGACGAACATTGAGAGGGGATTTGTAGTGGTTAAGGTATCCGACTTCGGATCCTGAGCTGCCAGGCAAAAAAAATCACGTGTTCTCTCACTCTGGGGCGCAGAAAGCAGGGCACCTCAATTTTTGAACTGGACTACTCGGGCTGAATTCTAAATTGCAACTTTACGAGGTTCGTGTCGTCTGAATTCGTTCAAGCTTTCAAGATTTGTTGTTGGTAAATATCCAGAACTTTTTAAAAATGTGTTTTAAGTTTATTGCCGACGGAAATACCAATACTTACATGAATGCCATTCTTATTCTTATAATCGTATCGCTTCTTCCCCCAAACTGGAATAAAACGAATCGAAATGACGCACGCTGGTGTTCAAAAGTACACTAATGAGGGAACTCTTGAACTGCGGTCCGGTCTGTACAAGTTCTGTGAGTGTCTGTAGTACAGCTTTACCAAATTTACACGTTTGATACCCCAGAACTGAGTAAGCCTGCGCACTGTCCCCTACACCAAAAAGCACAAGATTTTCGGTTTAGTTCTAAGGCTGTATAAATGAAATTATTTATTGATTTATTTATTTATTTGGTCCACACACTGGGGAACGAACAATGGTTATAATACTACTACTCACATTGCAACCATCCTTTTGTTCTAACGAAGCGAAACGAAATCAGAACGATATCAAATTCGATGACGCTCCTAAACTTCACTGTTCTCTCTCTCTCTCTCTCTCTCAAATGTAGCCTGTCTTTCTCAGGGGCATCCATATGGAACTCTTTACCACTAAGTATCCAAAACATTTCCAAATTCACTGACTTCAAACAAATTCTACACGACACGCTCATCTGACCATGTAGGTAGAAATGTGTTATATGCATGTTTTCGAATGTTAGTGACGACTTTGAAGTTCGTACTTGGCATACAGCCAATATCATCGACAAATGCCACGTGTGTTTTGATTGTTTATCATGTCTACTTGTCTTTTCTTCATTTCTTTTAGATAGTTAATACTTTTGTTTGTCTTTTTTCTCTCTCCCCCCCATCCCTTTTTCCCCCTTGTTTTGATGTTGTCTTTTTACCCTTTAACGTAGACTAGCAGGACAGCTTGTAAGACAGGCAGTAATGCCTAAATGCTTTATCCTGAATAAAAAACGTTTCATCATCATCATCATCTCTCTCTGCTCCTAGTGGTTTTGAGGTGGAGATATTTCGTCCGTTGCTGTCTGCGCTCTCAACCAGTCTGGCTAACTTGCACATCAGGGGGCAGTGGGTGTTGCTGGCGTTCGGCATACTGATAAGAAATGTGCACTAAATTTACACCTTGCGCTTGTCGGAGTTCATAGTGCTTCTTTGTTCAGACCAGGCCGGTCTCATGATGCATGAAAAGGGGCTAGATTAGCCTTGAGATTTAGCTGCAGTGTCAGACATTACACCCGGTGTATCATCAGCGTGTGTTCACAGTTTAGTCCCTGAAACAGTGGTAAACTTGTCCAAGTCTCCGTCTCTGCATCTCGTACTGATCTTTTAGTCGCAGCTTAGTCAAACTAGTCTCGGACTTGGTCCTAGCCTCTTTTCGTGCACCAGACGGGAAGCGACTAGAGTTGGGCAAATGTTGTTACAGTTTGAGGAGGGACGTGTGTAGACATGACGTAATGCATACGTCTCAGGGACAAATATTCTTATCTCAGAGAGAGAGAGAGAGAGAGAGAGAGAGAGAGAGAGAGAGAGAGAGAGAGAGAGAGAGAGAGAGAGATGATGATGATGAAACTTTATTTTTCAACGGTAAAAGTTTTGACAGAGAAGGTTCGTCAGTTTACAAACTTGCCGTTGCTAATGCTAAAAAAGTAAAAAGTAGAAAAGCAAAAAGTGAAACAACATGCAAATAGTAGTAAGTAGGAAAACAAAAAGATTACTCAGCAAACGAATAGTAGTAAGTAGGAAAACAAAAAGATTACTCAGCAAACGAATAGTAGTAAGTAGAAAAAGTTAAACAACAAACAGTGTAAGGAATCTACATATAAAGAAATGCGCATGTGCAGAGAGAGAGAGAGAGAGAGAGAGAGAGAGAGAGAGAGAGAGAGAGAGAGCAATATAGATGTTATTCGCACCTGTGCTAATTTCACCCTAGTCTCAATCACGTTTTTTTTGGTTTTTTTTTTTCTTGTTTTAGTTTTTGGTTTTTTCCTCAAGTTGGGGAACTGATTCTATGAAATGTTTTCAATTCGAATTTTCTGCAGATTCAGTATTATATTAATTCCCAGGCCTCCCGCCCCCCCTCCCCCTCCCCAACCCTAAAAGGAAAATACTAAAATACATCTCTGCTTCAAATCTGGCAGTTTTGATTTACTTGGTTGTGGATTACTCATGTCTGCCACATATTTCATCTGCCTCCGTCTTGCTGTCTGTCGGGCTTTCCGTAGCCTACTGCCCTATATTGCTGACTAGACAGTTCTGTCTATCCCGCAACGCAACGCGGGCTGATATTATTCTGCTGCACTTTCTAAAGGTCACACAAAATGAGAGAGACTGAGAGAGACTGAGAGAGAGAGAGAGAGAGAGAGAGAGAGAGAGAGAGAGAGAGAGAGAGAGAGAGTTATTGTGCTGGTTGGTGTGGCGAGAGAAACAGGATACAAATCACAAGTCTCCAGAACGGACTACGAGACAAAACTTTTAGGCAATCTAAAACCACTCCCAAAACAAAACCAGACAAAAACTCAGACAAAAAAACCCCCAAAAAACCCCAAGAGAAAGCACAAAAATAATTATAAGCTTAATATCCGAAACGCAATAAGAACGTCCATCCCGCGTACTAAAAAAAAAAAGAAAAAAAAAAAAGAACCTTTATCAGACTCAGTTCTAAATGTCACCGTCACAAAACTAAAAACTCCAGAAACGACACGTCGTTGACATACAGCTGCCTTTAAACCTTTCTCAAACTGTCTACACAGTAACTGTCTAGTTTTTTTTTTTTTTTCTTAGCTTTTATTGTGTTCAGAAGTTTCGAAACTAATTTGCCTGACCACACAGTCGTGAAGAGACTAAGGGCGTGTTCCGTGGATTAATCTTTTTTTTTTTTTTCTTCTTTTTTTTTCTATCTGTGAATACTATTCACCAGCCAATGTTATTTTTTTTTTTTTAATCAGGGGCATTGGCCATCTTTCTTTCATGGTTCAAGTTAAAAAAAAAAAAAAGAAGCTTTGGCATCAGTATTTTGATCAAGAGCGTAGGGTTTTCAATGAGAAGCTGGTCAAATTTCAGCAACTTGAAATGCCGGCAGTAGTATTTCAGGGGGAAAAATATGAAAGCGATCTGCCATAAAATAACAGTTTAATTCATCCAAAACTGGAAAAGGACAATTTTAAGACAAGTTTGTCCTTACTGACAGTATCACGAAATTTGAATTATTGATTGAAAAAGAAGGGAGAAAAAAAAAAACCCACAAAAAACAAACAACAACAACAACCAAAAGAAAACAACCAGACAACGAAAATCCAAAACCTCCAAGGATTTACACTGGGTCTACCCGTGAAAGACACGGCGTCTGCAGAAGGGAACCAGAGCGATACTGTTCAAGTCATCTACATGTGAGGAACATCTAACTCTAGCGGGTACAATCGTGCTACGCCTATTTTGTAGATCTATGTGTGCATGTGTACGGGTTTTTGTCCATACGGTGGGGAAGGGGGGTGTCCCAGTTCTACTGTGATTAAAGTCTTGACAACAAGTATTTCTGGCAAAGCAAGTTTAACATTAAAAAAATCGTTTACTTATTTTCTTTTTTTTGGGGGGGTGGGGGTGGGGGGGGGCACACTATGATGTTTGAAATTTAAGCATGCATTCCCATTATAGTGACGTTTGGTGTCGTTTTCTGGTTTATTAACTTTCCATTTTCGTCCACACCGATAAACCCGAAATCCAATACATAAAAACGCCGTATTTTTCCATTTTCAAAGCCTGGACTGATTTCGGCTGTCCAAGAACGAAACCGCTGTTCAACTGCCAGAAAGCCGCATCAGTTTACCGACACCGTCGGCGTAACTACAAGTTCAAGAAGTTTTGCATGTTCATATTTTAAACAAAGCGTACAGCTTTCACTTAGGGGCAATCGTTGTGATAACTTTTGAATCAAAGCACCGGAAAAACTCCAGCTATTTTTCAGTGGTATGGCACACTCTCTTACCTCTTACGACTGAAAATTTCAGTTCATCTCACATGACTCCGCTCGGAGGAGTTTAACACTGTTACCCTATGGTGGAGAAGGGGGGGGGGGGGGAAGGCAAAAGTACGGATGACAGAACAGACTGAGGCACTGAAAAACAAACCCAGACCAGGCATCTGAAAGCCAAGCGGAGATCCTCTGACGCTGACCAAAGCTAAGCAAATCAGCCCTCACACACCCCAAAGACACTCGCCTAGCCAAGCAGCCAAAGACACAGGCCAGGAACAACTTGTCCTTAAGGGCCAAAAGCCATAGGACGTAAAGCAAGCTAATGATGATGATGGGGGGGGGGGGGGGGAGATGTTACGAAAATGTTCTCAGTACAGATCTCCTTGAAACCCGGAATAAAAATCTAGAAATCGACCATAATCTAATTTTCAGGCGTGGTTCAGTCGCAGACAGCCTCAAGAGCAAAGCACCGAGGCAGGCTGGCACGGAAACGTGTTTACCTCCCTTGGTTGGCAAAGCTGGCGTCAGACTTTCAGGCTACGGAACGAACGAACGAACGAAACTTTATTTTACAAGGATAAAAGATTAGGTACGCAGACCTGTCTTACATCTGAGAGGACTGGTATTCTTATGGAAGACGTCCTCGATCTCTACACGAGAATAAACATAGGTACATGTAGGTTGCATTTCTCCGCCATTGTTCGATCGAGCCCCACTGAAACCGTTTGAATCATTCACTTCGGGGGGGGGGGGGGGGGGGGAAACTAATCTCTTCAGCCAGTCTGATGGCTCCAACATAAACTCAGACTTCAGCTGCAGACAGTTACTGCAAAATCACAGACTACCACCTTCATAAATGATTCTTTTTATTCACTGCAGACAAAATCAATATGGTACAGCATTACTTTTTTGTCTGTCTGTCATAGTCGACTGTCTTCCCAAACCCAATCGTTCATCCGGGAGTTACTGGAAAGACAGACAACCCTCGACGTATCGGAAGAAAGTGGTTTGTCTACCTTACCTGCGCAAAACTTTTTTTTTTTTTTTTTTTTTTTTTGCCATCAAACTAATGGATTCAACAAAGGAAGTTCAAACGATATCGTTCAGCATGGAATTTCCAGAAAGACAAGACAACTCTCGGCCTACATGAGCACAGTGATTTTTCTCGATTTACCTTCCCTGTATACAACTTTTTTTTTACAAGCTTAAAACTTATAGATGTAATGAACTTCACGCGATACTACTGTAAAAAAACAAAAACCAACCAGCCCAACCAAAAACCTTCGTCCTCAACTCAATCAGGAAGGCAGACAACCCTCGACGTATCTGAGCGCATTTGTCTACCTTACCTACGCACTTTTAAACTTTTCAATCTCTCAAATTCAGATTCAAGAAAGTCCAAGCGATACTGTTACTACACAAAATCACTTTCCCGAACTCAGTCGTCCTGAGTTCCAAGAAAGACAAGACAACTCGCGGCGCGTCTCGTGTGATTTGTCTACCTTACCTGCGCAAAACCCTTATGCATTTATACTACTTTTGCCTGTCATACTCAGTCTTTGAGTCTCTGAATCTTTTTTTTTTTTTTTTTTTTTTTTTTAAATAGCACAAAGCCTCTGCTATTAACCCAGTCGTTCGTTGGGAAGCTATCAGAAAGACAAGCATCGTTCAGTGAATCTGAGCGAAATGATTCGTCTATCTTATTCGTGCAACCTTAAAAAAACAACAACAACAAAAAACCCCACCTCTTTAACCCACAGATTTAAAGGGGCTAACGCTACCCTTTGTATTTACGCTCACAGATCTTTCTGAGGCGTTTTCGTTAAACTATCATCACACCACTTAGACACCTGGACAGTGACAGCACTGAACCAACAAAAGCGTACTCGAGGACGTGGCGACTACACCGAACGCTCCAGTAATGTAACAACAGTCGTAGAATGTCAGTGAATGTTCGACCCCTCGCGCAAAGTGTAAACAACACTGTATTGCACTACGAGCTGTACTATTCATCGAGATGGAGTATTTCGACCGTGCGGGCGCGATCATGCAGCGAAACTGTTTCAAAACTTAGGTTGGCTTTGAAAAGATGGAAGTAACCCGTTTAAGAAAGTTCAAGCGAAGCTATCTCTGCATAAGCCAACCGTTCCGAACTCAATCGTTCATCCGGGAGCTACTGGAAAGACAGACAACCCTGAAATCTGAGCGCAGTCGTCTACCTTACCTGTGCAAAAACTTTTAATTAAAAAACAACAACACCACCACCTTTATCTCATAGATTTAAAGGAAGTTCAAGGAGACTTCCTGCACACAGAAATAAGCTTTAGACAGTTTCGTGAGCCTCACAGACAATGACATCAGTCTCACAAAACACTGCTCAGACAGTGAGATCAATACAGAAAACATCAGAACAAAATACCATCAACCGAACAAAGACTACTATAGCAGGCACTTGCCCTTCTAAGGTTTCAGGGAAGCGTGTGCACCGGTCTCTCTCTTACGTGATTTTTATCTGCTGGGCCAATGTAACGGAGTACTTGGAGCTTTAGTTATGTGGCACGAGAAAACGTTTTCTACTGTTAGTCTGGGAGGTTTTTTGATCCCTTTCGGGGCGGTGTTGCAGACTTCTACAGACTAATGCCGTGATTTGTGGAGGTATTTAGGTGCTTTAGCGAGGCTGTTGGTTGTGGAGAGAGAGAGAGAGAGAGAGAGAGAGAGAGAGCCTTAAAGTGATGGCGGTGGTGGTGGTGGTGACAGGTGGGTGAGTGGGTGTACGTGAGCGGAGATACGTGTGCGTGTGTGTGTGTGTGTGTGTGTGTGTGTGTGTGTGTGTGTGTGTGTGTGAGAGAGAGAGAGAGAGAGAGGGAGGGGGGGGGGGGTGTTCGGAGTTTATCGTCCTATTCTACCACGCATGGGTGATATCAAAGACGGGGAAACGAGAGAGAAAAAAGAAAAGAAAAAAAAAAGCCCAGCACAAATATATGACCCCTGTCGGAATGGGAGAGAGAGAGAGAGAGAGAGAGAGAGAGAGAGAGAGAGAGAGAGAGAGAGACTGTTTGGGATGTCTTGTCGTGCAGCCGTGAAAGCTAGATGTAGACAATGTCTTATCGTACAGAAAGGAAAGCTAGCGAAATTATGTAGAATCTTGTCGTGCAGCAAAGCCGAAAGCGAGTGGGTGGGTGAGAGTTTTCGGAGTTTAACGTCCTTTTCCACCACGTACGGCAAGGATAGCGAGATGTAAAATATTTTCGAGCAACAAGAAAAGCTAGGTGTAAAATCCACACGTGCAACAACTGACGAAAGCTAGATGTCTTGTCGTACAACAAGAAAAGCTAGGTGTAAAATCCACACGTACAACAACGAAAGCTAGACTGTGTCATGTCGTACGTACAACAAGAAAAGTTAAATGTAGAATCTCGTGCAGCAAAAAAGCTAGATCTCGTGCAGCAGAGAAAGCTAGACGTGTTGTAGATGTCCTGTCGTGCAGCAGGGAAAGCTAGCTGGTTGTACAGTTTCTCCCGTAACTGGTGTAATGCTCAACTATACAACCGACTACCTCAACCTGCCACCACGACTCTCCACAGCCGTGTCGTCCTCCGCCAGAAGAAAGAGTTCCTGTGATGTTTCTTCCCAATGTACCCGCATCAGATGCGGTGTCACCCGAAACCACCAGACCTCCCGAGGCAGCCAAGAGAAAGATGGAGGCGAAAACACAGCAGGAGAAAGCTGATTCTAGATGAGTTTTCAAAGAAGCCGGTGAGACACAGCCAAGTTGGAGCAGACGAGGAAAAATGACGAGTCTCAGGTATCCAAGATTTTCAGCTGTCTGAAAGCAAAGGGATGGATCAAAACCAATACATCCTGTCTGGAATTCTGCCAATCTAGAAAGGTCGTTCCTCCCCCCCTCCCCAACCCTACCCCCCGCCCAGCCCCGCCCCTATCGACAATTCTATGCTTCCTCCAAGAACACAGTCATAATCAAAGCTGTCTTACAATATTACACTTCCCAAATAAACGGCATTTCAATCTTTGGCAAATTGCACTCTTAAAGTAAACGGATTAAAAAAAAATGTAAACGCTTCGAACAACAGTGGCAGAGAATATCCTATGCTAGGAAGAAGCCAGCAGCACTGCGAAGGAAGGACTGTGACAGACCTCTTTGACTGCTTGTTCTATTTGCGACACGGGCCGTATGCACGTGCGACACAGCGGTAAAACGATCTATACTAGAGATTGTCAGCCAACAGTCGATCACACTCGGTGTCGTCTGTCGACAAGCACCTGTCGGGACGTCGACTTCAGCCGAACCGCGCACTGCCATGACGCGAGACAGAGCATTCTCCGGTGGAGAGGATGCTGCACCTCGCTGGCTTGCACTGCATTCTTTGATGGTGTACAGGTACGTAGGGGTTTGGGGTTCGGTAACAAAAACACTATTCCTACACTGTCTCCCTGGTAGTACGATGATCCCAGTAAACAAGACTGATTTTATACCCTGATGTAATTCGGCATTTTGCTGCTTATGCACTGCACCGTGGCGAGTTGTGAGTGATAATAAAGAACAAAGTCCCGGCTCACAACGCCGATTTCATATCCACCCGATGTCACGTGTTAACTTTGTTAGGTAGGTATAAACTCAAGTCGATGGGACCAAAGGCATCTTTGCTGATTTCCACATGGAGACAGTTTTCAAAATGACCCAAATAAGTAATTAGGACAGTGCGCTAATCGTGCTCACTTCAGCAATACTAAATAAAATGCAAAATAACCCAAAACTGTGTTTTCCTGTGAGACAGGTACAATAATCCTCTCCGACGATGTCCTCCGTTTAAGGGGATACAACTCCCTCTAGCATACCAGCCATCTTCTTGTTCAAATTATAGGGGTGAGGGGTGAGGGGGAGGGATGTGAAAAAAGGACCCCACGAAAACTCCCAAACAATTTCTTCTGAAGAGCTTGCGGTGGCAACTAAAGGCAAAGCAGAACTACACTGAGCCAAGCTGATGCAGCAGACAGTATCGTACAGTCTACCGCAGCGCAGACCTACAGATTCCGTGCTTCACGTGCACAGAGCACGACACCGCCGCCAGGGGGCTAGAATGGTGTCAAGTTTCTTGTCAGTAAGGCTGACGCCCACCCGACCAGTGACGTGTGCACTCCAACACCCGACCTCGCCACCCGGAATTCTGGCGTCGCATGCCGCGCGGCGCCGGCAGCGCCCTCTAGGACGAGACTCACTCAGTCTTTGAATCTGTCACGTGGCCTACGCACCAGATAGCTGATTCTGATGGCACAAAAGGTATTAAGCTATGGATGGCGCGGAGAAGAAGGCTGCACTGTAGTAGAAGGTATGGGTTAAGTATTCTTACTGTCCTGCTTTCCTGTCTGCGTGTGAAGAGAAGCATAACGCCACGTTAAACTAGACGGTTGAATGGTGCACAGCGCAGCACGTGCAGAAGGTTCACGTGTCACTGAACTGCCTACATAGATCAGGCGTCAGTTTTCTGTTACGCGTATTTTCTAAATCATAGATAACACGGTGTCCCATTATCGGTCAGTTCATGCAGTCACCAAACAATGTCCTATTAGTAATCATTTAGCCAAATCACCAAACGATGTCCTATTATCAGTCACTTAGCTCATCCAATCACGGTGATTGTTTTCCCCTCTATCTGTCTTCTGAAAACCTTTCCCTAAGCTCCGTGAGCACCCAGTTAGGGTGGAACCGAGTCTTCATCACCATCATCATCATCCAATCACCAAATGATATCGCATTATCAGCCAGTCAGTTCATCCTATCACCAAACGATGTCCCATTATCAACCAGGTACTTCACCCAGTCGCCAAATGACGTCTCATTATCAGTGATTTAGTTCATCCAATCGCCAAACGATGTTCCATAATCAATCAGATAGCTCACCCGATCACCAGACGATGTCCCATTATCAATCAAATTGTTCTCCCAATCACCAGACGATGTCCCATTATCAATCAAATTGTTCTCCCAATCACCAGACGATGTCCCATTATCAGCCATTTTCATCCAATCACCAAACCATGTCCCATTATCAACCAGTCAATGAAAACTTCACAAATCCAGGGGTTGTTGCCCCTGAACCGGCAAATTCAACATGTACAGGATTTTGCCTTGTTAATTCACACGATGAACTTTTCTCTTGTCGTTTTTGCAAGCGACAGCCAATGTTTCTCGGGAAGACAGCCTGCAACGAGACACTACCAAACCAAAACCAGACTCCAGATAATTAACAAACAAAATGAAACCGTCGACCGACTGACATTCACGCAGAAAGTGTGTTAACTGTCTGATGGCCTGAACTACACTACAAGGGCACGACAACCCCTACACATGACCTACAGAAATTGAAAAAAAGGTAGAAGTCTGCCTACTTAAATCGCATCTGATCCTGGCAAAAAACAACAACAACAAAATCCCCATCAAATTAAGTCGTCTTGAAACGGTAGAAGATTGCGTCTCTTGTTCGGGTTCGCTCTTTCTGACTACCGGGTAAATTATACTACTGAAAACTTTGGGTATACAGTTCAGGTGTAGTGTATACACAGTCTGTTTCATTTCCTATCAAACTAGCCTGATGAACTACGGCGGTAAAATAAAAATAACCAGTCTAGACGGCGAGATGGCCAATGGAGTGTCGCGTTCACAGTGGCGGATGTTTTATGTGTGTGAGTATGTGTTAGTGTGGGGCTATTCTCGTCAAAGATTTCGTGTGTGTGTGTGTGGGGGGGGGGGGGGGGCGCACACACACACACACGTACTTTTGTTTGGAGTATAACAGTATTACACTGAGGCAGAGCTACGCAAGCAGGGGATCAACTGGACTGGAGTGGCAAGAGTAGCCCAGAACAGAGTGCGATGACGAAGGGTCGTCGATGGCCTATGCTCCACTTGGAGCCATGGGTCTTAGCTAGCTATAACAGTATTGTCTCCCCCCTACACCCCCTTTTCTTCAATAACCCACAAAATTTATCTCCCCCCCCCCCCCCCACCGTTCCATCAATCAATCAGTCAAGCCCTTGCTACTGGGTTTTGGGTTGATCCTTCTGTCTCCCTCCCCCACCTCCTTCCAATTTCCGTTTCCTTTACTCCAGAGTAAGTGCGGACACACCACTAGTGAGATTTAGTAGGATTTCGTACGGAGGACTTCGTTGAGCAGCGTAACCCATTTGCATGTAAATTAGGCACATTACGGGTGCCATTAGCCAATCGCAGCGCGTTAGCAGCTCGCGGCCTCTGCCGTGTGAGCCTAATTTACATGCAAGTGGGTTACGCTGCTCAGCGAAGTCCTCTTTACGAAGTCCTACTAAATCTCACTAATTTTAAAGCCTGTATGTTCGTAACGCCTCTGAGATGGGAAAACCGCCGCTTCCGAAGCTATAAGGCTGTTTCGAGTTTGACAGTATGTATGATTACTTGTTTTAAATTGTTCTCAAGTTTGTTTGACCTTTAACGTTGAACCCCATTTTATTTTGATGTTTTATATCAAGATCTTTAATGACTGTATTTACCTTATCTGTGACAGAGCATCAAGTGAGTCCAAAGAAGATTTTCTGTTTTTTAGAGTCTCTCTTAAACAGACCATAAAGTATTTTGAACTGAATTGAATTAAATTAAATTAAATTAAATTGAATTGAATTGAATTGAACTGCCAGATAGAAGGAAGTTTCATTTGGCCATTGCAACCGTTTTCGCGACTCTGTGTGGCTTTTAATATCAGAGAAATACGACTTTCTTTGAGCCTACGATCCATTCCTGAACAGACTGGGACTCGACAAAGCTTCTAAAAATAGCCACCAATCAGCGTCGTCTAGCTGGTCCTCAGTCCGCAACCACGTAACGTCGTCTGCGGTATGCTTCTAGAACAACTTATACGCCGGCAAGAGTTACCACAATGGTCTCAGATGCTGTACTGTGACACAAGTGACTGATTCGGATGCACAGAGTAAGCGCCTTCCGTGAACAAGTTTCTACACGCTGCTGGATGCTTGTCGTAGGTATTGAGACTGTATTAAGACAAATGAACGAACAGCATCACCCCCCTTCCCTCCTCCACACACACACACACACACACACACACACACACACACCGCTCTTCCTCTTCCCGGTCTGCTACAGTAATGACTGGGCAGCCTCAACCAATGAGAGGTTTCCATTACGCGTACATGCTATTTCCCATGGTGTCAGCAACATCGGCTGTCTCCACCTACTCCCTCTTCCCGCAGCATGTTTGATTACGTCTAGTTTACGTCGCGTTGTCCTTCTCGGGATACGGACGACCGGCCCCACATGGGCAGTCCAGTGAACGCCGCGCTTCCTTCGGTGTATGATGAAACCCGAGGCAGTGAGTGAGCCACCGATGTAGCACAGGTCGCGACGCCCCACCACTAGGACACGTAGAACTATTTACGTGCTTCTATAGCCAAGTGGCTCAAGATCTATGACACATTCTTAGACCCCACTTTTGTTGTAGTTCTTGTAGTAGTCTCCGTTCTCAGACTCCACTTTCGCTGGTCTGGTGGTATGCTATAAAACGGGGAGCCCGGGCGGCCGAATGGTACAGCGTTGGACTTCTAATGCTCGGGTCGTGAGTTCGTATCCCGACTGGGGCCAAATATTTGTGCTGGCTTTTTCATCGTTGCCCCGTCTTTGATCTCACCCGTATGTGGTGGAAAAGGACGTTCAACCTCCAAACACCCACCCACCCGTATGCTATAAAACAAAACTAAACAAACAAACAAAAAACACCCAACAAAAAAAAACCCGAAACATTCCTGTCGGAAGCTGGAGACTGAGGATACTTTTAAAGCACATTTCGTACCGCGCACGAGTACCCCACGTGTCTGACTCTCTTTCGGTGTTGACCCTGTATGCGAAAATCAGGCAACATTAACAGTTCCTTGGCGGCTCTTACTGCAGCACACACGAGTATAATCACAGTGAAACACTCCCACCAAGACAAATGTAAAGCCACGCAGACATATATTATTCATGATTTTTTTTTTCTTTAGTAAGGCCACTAGTACACAACCCCAAACTTACTTGGTAAGAACTGGGTTAAAATCTTCAGCACCTGAAGCGCGAGAATCACCAACAAGATGGCCACCAGCCCAATATGTTGTTTCCATTCAGTGACCTACTGTCGTCACACTCGTGATCGTTGTGTCATGTATGCTGCCCGCGCGCACACGTACGCAAGCTCTCTGACATAAAGAAAGCACTGGAAACCCTTTCCGTGCCTCTTTGCGCTCGCAAAAACCCCAAACACATGAGGTCGTGTTAGCTCGCCTAACTGGTTTACGTCACTAACGTTTTGACGTATGCGTTAAAGTCTTCAGCACCTGAAGCGCGAGAATCACCCAAAACGCCATTCTTGCGTACCATTACCGGGTACACGTAGCATATCTATCCAATCAAATAATACTATCCAATCTCATGATTATCCATTCATATAGCACAGAAGCCGGAGGTGCTCCATGAAACGACGGTTCATGCTTGACGGTCCATGAAACGACGGTTCCGCCCCTGAAACGACGGTTCATGCTTGTTGCGGTTCTGGTTCGATCCTCCCACACTACGTATCGGCAAAATGGCAGCACACACGAACACATTCATACGGGACTTTTCAGACATGTCAACTGTTGATGAAAGTTCCATTTGCACTCCAGCTTATCCTCACGTGGGACAGAAAGCCCATGGGGTTTTTTTGGCGTGCGCAGACATATCAACTTAAAGTGTACTGAACCGACCACACGTTTCCATCACCATAACATCACTGGCTTTGGGACACTGTCGGCAACTTGAAAACTCACTTCTGACAATGCTCACAATACACAGTAGATTAACCAGAAGGTTCTGTCAGACCGTTTGGAACTAGTTCGGTCCTTTCTTGAACATGTTTATCAGTCAGAATATTCTCTCAGTCTGGTTCAAGCTATTTCGCTCCTTGTTGAACACTGGCACCATTACTGGACACTTCACTCCTCGGCAATGACAGAGTAACAACACATCATTCTGCTCCTCTGTAAGTCCGTTTTGAACTATGTCGGTCCTTGTTGAAAAAGTTTATGAATTAGAAGACTCTCTCACTCCGTATTGAACGATGTCGGTCCTTGTCGAACCGCTGCCACCGACGCAGGACATTACACTCCTTGGCAAAAAAAAAAAACAAAAAAAAAAAACCCACGTAATTCTGGTCCCTACAAATCAAAGTTACGTTGGCAAGGGTATAACCAGGAACAAACCGCTCGATCACATCCCTTGTCAGAATCTCGCACAATTTCTTGGCAACGACTGGCAACAGACCGTGTCATGAATTGGGCCGAACTACAGTACTCCCCCCCCCCCCCTTCACTCGCCCCCTCCCATTCCCCGTCTGCCCCGTGCCTGTGATCAGCCAATAGAACAGACAATCACACCCCTCCACTCCGCCACCTCTTGTGTCTAGGTCACAGCCCCGCATCTCTTCCGCCACAAAGTCGTGTCACCTCTATGCCCCAACTGCTCCGCCACAACTTGTGTCAGCTCAATGGTCCGATTCCTTCGCCACAAAGACGCGTTACGTAGCTCAAACGGCCCGGTTTCTCCGCCACAAAGTTTTGTCAGCCTGAATGGTCTGATTTCTCGGCAGTAAAGCCCCGCATTGCGGTGGAGCCTCAATGGCTCCATCACAAAGTTGTGAAAGTTCAATGGCACGAGTCCGCCGCCACAGAGATGTGTGGGCTCATGCCCGTCTCCTCCGTCGCAAAGTTGTGTAAACTCAACATCGCTTATCCTCCGCCACAGAGTTGCATAACCTCAAATCGCTGGACTCCTCCGCCACAAAGTTTTGTATCCTCAACTGCTCAGTTTCTCCGCCACAAACTCGTATCAGCACATCCTCTGTAGCGAATCCGAAGTTACTCTCCCATGAACACAAAGTGGCTGGCACGAATCAATGTTAAAAGAACCTTTTCTTTTTTTTTGGCCTTTTTTTTCCCCCCCAATAAAGAATACAGTCTGATCGTAGTCATCGTGACTGAAACACCTAACCGCTAATCGAAAACAAAGTTGTTTTCCGGTAAGCTAAACCAAAACGATGTCAAACTTTACAAACTTTCATTGATTTTTGTCCACTCTTGTTTTCTCTTTGGTCGCCAGCTGTTGATGAACTTACAACAGTAACAGTCCCGATTCTCGAGTTTTTACCGGCCGACCTTTCAAACGACTGTGTAACCGACACGTCTGGCCTTTTGCACGCTGTTCGAAATTAGAACCCAAGCAACACTACCACGTGAACAGGTCAATCGTTTGCAACGGAGATTGGGCGAGACAGTGCGACTGACTTAGCAACCAGGCAGACACTGTGTGGGAGACGGAGAGCGAGAGAGTGAGAGAGAGAGAGAGAGGCAGAGACAGAGGGAGGAATGAAAGTCGGGGAGAGACTGAGACCAGTCTGTGTGGTCACCACAATGGCTGTGCGGCCAAGTGTCGCGGCGTCTGCATGACGGACTTTCTACCGAGTCGCCCGTGCGGGACGCATGATTCCCTTTCCCGCGCGACTTCTGCCCTCTCTGCCACTGTCTCTATTTCTGCAGCGGAGATACGCGCTGACGTTCTCCGACGCGAGTCGGACATCGCGCTTACACAAGACCGCGAGTGTTCATAGACAGAGACAACGTTAGGTTACTCAGGGGCAGCTTACACACACTGAATACGTAATTTTCGTTCTGTATCTGAGAATAGTGACACAAAAGTAAGCACGTGATGGTCGACTACCGTTTCCGGTGACAACTGTGTGTTCTTGTGTAAAGTGTTTTATGTCGTATGATTTTGTACCAGTCATTCACTTTGCACGTGAACCGTCGTGTTTCCGTCAGCTATCGAGTCTTGGGCGTAAGTCGAGCGGGAAAAGAAACCACGCGGGCGGGACTATAGTCTAGTCCGATAGCACGCCGACAACAACCTCTCTCCTTCGTCTGGAAAATATTGATTAATCGATTTCTGTCTTCCTCCTCCCCCCCTCCCCTCCCCCCCACCCCATTACTACCCGCCCCTCCACCTTCCATACCAAGTACTCATTGTCCCTCCAGTCCCGGCCATACAAAAGTTTGTTAGTAGGCACTGGGCATTGTATTCCGACAAATCAATATCGTATTCAGTAAGTATGAAGTCTCTTTTGTTTCCCTTTTTTCAATACAAACCACTACCACTAAGATTTCTACTCTCTCTCCCTCTCTCTTTTCAGTTATTAGGGCCACTAGCCTCCACTCAATAAAGCATTTGTCACAGTCTCTCTCTGTGCAAAGTTTCTTATTAACAAATATCTTGTAATAAGTTCAAAAAATAGTCAGCAGGCTTGCAAAGTTTAACCGTTGTTAAATAAAAGTCCCCTGCTCCCCCCCCCCCCCCCCAACACACACACACACTCGCAACCTCACCCCTTTTTCCCCCACTAGCCTAAAAACTAGAGGGATCAGTGACTGACAAACCTGTCGTCTGCTTTGTAAAATACGATTTCTCTCCCCTGCCCTACCGTTTCCAGCGTTGCACAGAGGACTTGTTTTTAAAGCCGGCAAACTATGAAAAGGCTGTATGAGTCAATTTACTAACACCACAATAAGACGTCCCCGCTTGCCGCAGGGGAAAGCATCGCAAACCGTACTTGAGAGCAGGGGAGAGACCCAGTTCTCAAAATTGATTTCCAGAAATTATCGCCACAACATCGCGAGCCTGCAGCCGAAAAAGCTTCCCGCCATAATACAGACGTCTGAGCCAGGCGCATAACTGCGCTAAATCTTTTATCACTGACGCAGGCCCATCATACAAAACTTGAATTTATTGCGAAGCGGCGCTGCAGAAGTTGAAAAAGTAACCTAAACAGCGGCCTTAATCTTCCTTGGCCGGGGAGGCGTGTAAACGGGCTTCGCTGCGCGTCTAGCAGGCTTATCGGTCTAATTTTCCATAACCGCTTGCCTCCCCTTGTTTTTATTATTTCCCCTTAGCGCGTGCGGGTTAAGACAGCGTTAAGCTCCCGTCTGGGCTGGGGAGAGCGGGACACAGCACTGGGGGAGATCTGCCAACTTGTCTATGGCGTCTGGACCTAGAGAAGTCATGGGTGGAATATCACTAGTGGATCAGGACTAAGGGGAAAGTGGATGGAAGGGGGGCGGGGGGGGGGGGGGGGTAGAAGGGGAGATGACCGGAGATTGTCCGTATGGAAAAAGTTGCTGGTCAGTAGCTGACAGTGAAAACTGTACCGAAGACTATATGTGACGACCTCACCTCCGAAAGAACTGGGACATTTATGTCACTAAGGATTAATGACAGGGAGGCGAAGTTTGGGACCTATGGACCAACTGCCAATCGCCATGTAACACACCTGAGGTCCATGAATTGTAGTGCTGATTACGCGTTTCAGTTAAAACCTAAAAGGACCGTGAACTGGGCATGCAAGTGTAAATTCCGAAATTCGAGAAGCTGAGAAGACCCTCAATGCACACCGAACAAGTGTTTATGCCGTTCCGTGTGAACGGATGCGTGCGACTGATTCACGTGAGCGTGCGTGCGTGAGAATTCCACCTCGCGGCGTTCCAAACTCAGCAACTGAGAAAAGTGTCTTTACTACAACGTATGATTTTATCATTATCACTCTTAATACTACCCGCTGGACCTTAACATTTCCTCTCGCTTATCTCCCCCCCCCCCCACACACACTGCTACCACTGAACTAATCGATCATGTTGTAAGCCGGACAGTCTAGACTTACAAGCCTGAGCGGTATAATTTTTGCCTTGCGCAACGGAATACTAGTTTCCGGCCAGACGTTAGCAGGAAGTGAGGAACCGGGAAAAGCTTTCAGACATTGATATGAATTTTTCTTTATCACCAGTTCTCTTCCCCGACCACACGGCCGTACTCAAAGTCAGACGGCGCGAACAAGTTCAGCCGGTAAAATTGAAAACTTCTGTTCACTTTACTTCTGTTCACGAAGACCCGCTCTCGTGCCGCAGACAACAGATAGCACTACAAAGGAAGCTCGTTAGGGAGGATGCCGTAATGGAGAGTCTGCAAGAGAGGCGATGGGCACTTCTGCGTCAGCGTGAAATAGAAACTAATAAAATAATAATAATTGATAAAACACTGCTACGTGTTACTGTACATAAGCGATCACCCACTCCAAACGTTCAGGCGCGAGTAGTTTACAATTGAATTCAAGCCTAACGTACGGTGAAGAACCACACAACAGCTCAGCAGACTGGTACTTCACGCATGTGAGGAGACTTCTAAGCTTGGGCGAAACGCATTTGTCCTTTTTTTCTCCCCATTTTCCCCTCGCATAAGATGCATCTTGTTGAATTAAAATGAACTTTACGACACCACCACACGCAACTTGGATCAGCGCTTACGGCGGCAACCGCGCTTCGTAGCGGGTCTCACACCCCTGCGAGCGACGGCACGTCTCGGGAGACTGGCGGCGGAGATGCGGAGCAAGAGTAAGCAGACGTGATGCTCATATTTGTGGCTGATTCTGACAGACACAAACTGCATTTCTATAGTATCGCGGCTAGCGGTGGCCACGGGGCAGGGCGCGAGACAGCGGGGCAGGGAGCGCAGGTCACGATGCAAGTTAGATTTTTGAAAAGCAAAACAGGAGGAGGGGCCAGGGGTGTATGGAGCTGGGAGGAGGGTTGGGTCGGGAGGGGTGAGGGGCAGGTCGACGACATAGCAGCGTCTATTCGATGACTCAAACCAGAAAGTGCTCTGTTCGATTCTTTTAAAGGATGTGATCGTCGTTCGTACGAAGGTTTTAAAGTCACACGTCGCTTTCCGTTGCAGTTTCTACTACCAGCAGTTAGCGCCCCTTTGCCTACGACTGACGTCAGAACTGTAACGCAGGCCTGGTCACTTTTACATGACTAGTTCTCCTGGTACTAATACTGACGATGGGAAAAATCAAGTAATCGCTGAAGTCAAACTCATGACAAGGGGGCAGGCGTTAGGACTGAGAAGGCTGGACAAAAGTGTTCTGGTGTTTCCATTTGTCTTTCGGTCGCTTTGGGGAAGACGGACTTAAAAATCCTATCAATTCCAACAGTCTGAAAGTGAATCACGCGTACCAGTACATACGTACTTTTACCGTCCATGGCTACGGCCCAAGAAGCTATCGTGGTTCCACGTCCCGCCGTTTCGCACGGAGTTACCGCCCTTGGGACTGAAACGCGACAAACGCATCTCGTGATCGTTAGAAGCACATCTATTTGTCATAATTCTGTGTACGGCATAAACAGGCCTTTTGACCGTCTGGTTCAAGCTTATTTTCGAGTCTGATGCGAGCGTCTGCGAAAGTTTTCAGACAAAGTATCCTGAGAAGAGCCCTAGATATCGCGCTCGCATCAGATAGCGGGCCTGATGGGTTTTTTCTCTTCAGTGATAAATAAAATCTCTAGTTTCTTCGCTGGAATTTCGCTTAATGGCCTTTTGCTTCGCTGATAACAGAACGACCACTCGTTTCAGAGTACAGTTCTGAAAACTGAGCCCCTGCTGTCTGCTCTGTCTGTGTGTGCGTGTGTGCTTATTTAGTCGATAAAATGTCATTGTTTTTAATCTATAACAGTGTATTTTTCTCTCTTTTTTTTTCAGAAGCCCCCCCCCCCCCCAAAAAAAAAAAAAAAAAAAAAGCAGCCGATTTTTTGTTGTTGTTGTGTGTTCTTGACTTTCAAGAGAAGAAATAAATCATCATAAGTAGCAATGCCCAATTTACTTATTGTTGTGACTCAGTGATGTGTCCAGAACTCACACTACAGTACCCCATGACGAGCCAATTGCAGTCACAACCGATGTCGACTGACATATCGATGAAAAACTGAAATTGACTGTCGTCGGGACTAAACAACTCCGTGCCCCCCCCCCCCCCCCCATGAAGACCTTGTTTGGAAACTTCAAAATACTGAAGAACCCGCCCACTGTTATCACGACCAATATGAACTGACGTATCGATTTAAAAAAAGAAAGAAAGAAAAGAAAAGAAATTGACTTAATTAGACAACACTGTGCTTCCAGCTTCACGTGCCCAACTAAACATGCGGGAGGGGCTTTCGTGCCCGGACTGATCGGATTTATGAGTCACTTCCGGACAGACCACAACCCGGCAGCACTAGCGGTGGAAGTCGTGGTCCTCATCGACACTCATGGACAATCAGCACTGGAAGACACAGTCCTCTACTAAGTACCAAACGTTCGCACGCCAGATATGAAGTGACATATCGGTGAAAAATGAAATTGACTGTCGTCTGGACTAGACAACTCCTTCCTCTTCCCAGCCCTCCCCCCCCCCCCCGACTGATTTCTCAATGGAGACCTTGTTCGATAACTTCAAAACATAATACTAACTTCACAAAGACAGTACCCCGTAATGTACCTATCGTTATCAAACGCGACATCATGTGAACTGACATATCCATGAAAAAGAAATTGACTGTCGTCTAGACAAGACAACTCTGTGCCCCCCCCCCTTCCCCTGGCTTCCTCCTCCATCTTTTCCACGGACACCCCCCCCCCTTCCCCAAAACCATTCCACGCAGTCCCAGACAATTTCTATCTACTGATCTCTTCTCCGAAACAGAGCAGACGGACTATGAGACATAGCGATACTGCAGACACAAGGAGGGTTAGCGGGGGGAAGGGGGGAGGTGCAGGAGGGGGAGGGGGGGAGCGGGGGTTGTGAAGCCAATCATTACGCGGCCGACAGAACAAGATACAACTGATTTACTCAATCAGACGAGAGTTCTGTGTACGTCGCCCCGCCGCGTTAACAAGTCCCCGGCCCGCCGACAGCTTGCGCTAAATTTTATAAAGAGGCTTAGATGCAGGGGTAGGAACCGGGAGCAAGTGCGAAATACGCTGTTGGAAGTGTGTGTGTGTGTGTGTGTGTGTGTGTGTGTGTGTGTGTGTGTGTGTGTGTGTGTGTGTGTGTGCGTGCGTGCGTGCGTGCGTGCGTGCGTGCGTGCGTGCGTGCGTGCGTGCGTGTGTGTGTGTGTGTGTGTGTGTGTGTGTGTGTGTGTGTGCTGACTGTATGATACTTTAACTCAATTCCTACCAAGTCCGTTTGGGGTTGTGCATCAGTGGCCTCACTAAAAAAAAAAAATAAATAAATAAATAAATTGTACCTGCATGGATTTTAAATTTGGCTTAGTGGGAGTGTTGCACTTTGATTATACTCGTGTTTGCTGCAGTAAGAGCCGACAAGGAACCGTTAATCTTGCCGGATTTTCGCACACAGGGCCAAAACCGACAAAGAGTGAAACACGTAGGATACTCTTGCGCGGTATGAAATGTGTTAAACTATTCCACATGAATTTCCCACTGAAGACAATGAAGTAATTTAAATTGACCTGAATCGAAACCCATGGATATGAAGACAGTCTGACGAACACCACAGACAAAACGTGTGGGACAGTGCGTTCTCTAGTGTGTGCGCGCGCGCGTGCACGTCAGTGCCGGCAGCCGACCTCGCTCTGTCACGCACGGATACGAAGACAGAGTGCCGAACGCTGCAGACAAATGTGACAGAAGTTCTGACGCAAACTGAATAAGTTTCCTTGTGCAACTTTCACCGGGAGACATGCCTGTCATGCCGACAGTGACATGCGCGCGTGGGTAAGCGAATAAGGAACGGAGACTTGTC
Organism: Batillaria attramentaria; assembly: GCA_018292915.2. NCBI lineage: Eukaryota > Metazoa > Mollusca > Gastropoda > Batillariidae > Batillaria > Batillaria attramentaria. The sequence continues at coordinate 1,039,103 of JACVVK020000061.1, forward strand.
ATCGGCGATCGCGAGTGCCGGTCACATGGAAGGACACCTCCCCCCCCCCCCAAGAAATCTATGCACTGGAGAGTGGCAACAATACATACACGGGGAAGTAAGTATATCTACCTACTTACCTAGGCACGCACACCCACAAGAAGGGTGGATGGGGGGTTTGGGAGTTTAACGTCCTTTTCCACCATGTATGGGTGATATCAAAGACGGGGCAGGGGGCAACGAGAAAATGGCCAGCATAAATATTTGGCCCCAGCCGGGATTCGAACTCACGACCCGAGCATTGAAAGTCCAACGCTCTATCTACCATTTGACTATCCCCCCCCCCCCCCCCTAAGAAATATGTATACCTGCCTATTTATCGACCTAGCTACGTACCCACTTATTTCAACACACACACACACACACACACACACACACACACACACACACACACACACACACACACACACACACACACCCCGAAAATAACCCTAACCCTAAAGTAACTAACCTACCTGCACACACAGACACATCAGAACACAGGCACACTAACCCACAATGAAAATTTATCCCCCCCCCCTCGCACACACATACAATCAACAAACTTCCACGCCAGCTGCAGTCAAACTCAAATAACGCCCCCCCCCCCAAAAAAAAAACAAAAAAAAACGAGAAGATAAGGTAACGCTGTTTGGGTGTCTGAAGCGACTCTTTCTCTTCCCTTTTCAAGCGACACGGAAACTCAAGAGAGCGCGGAGGAGAGAGGGCGGTGGTGGGGGAGGGGGGGGGGGGACCACCAAAAAGACGCAGACAGCATTGCGATTCCCATGGTGAGCCTCGCCCGATCAAAGGCCGCATTATTGTCTCGTGGGATGAATATAGCAATGGTGATTTGCAGACTCATTGCCTCCTCTGGACAGGCAGTGACATTAATGTATGATAAACACTCACCCGAACCGTCTGCTGAGGGTATGAATGGGGTGAATGAGAAAGAAGGAAGCGACGGGTCGGGTGTGAGGGAGGGGGAGAGAGAGAGAGGGTGGTGGATTAAATGAAACTTTGTTTTCCCAGGATGAAAAGATAGAGGTACAAAGACCTGTCTCCAAGCTAGCCCGTGCCACGTTACGGATGCTCCGCTACGACAGACAGACAGACACACTGTGACACACACACACACATCTACAACTAGAGAAACTGACTGACTGTAACTTTATTTTTCAAGGATGAAACACCAGACGCACAGGTCTCTCTTCCTATCTGTCCTTGCTACACTGAGAGAGAATGAATGAATGAATGAATGAGAGAGAGAGAGAGAGACAGAGAGAGAGAGAGAGACAGAGAGAGAGAGAGAGAGAGAGAGAGAGAGAGAGAGAGAGAGAGAGAGAGAGAGAGCGAGCTGCGTGAGTCGTTTTCTTTACACCTTTCTGTACTCTAAAGTTCAAGAGGGGAAAAAAAAAAAAAAAAAACGAAAAAGAAAGAAAGAAAGAAAGAAAGAACAACAACAACATCAACAAAACCCCTGTTACCCCTGACCTCACACAGACACTGTCTCAGCCCAGCCACCCCACACCACGTTCAAGTCTGCGTCACAGACGGCCGGACCGCCAGCATCTGTCTCGTCAATCAAAAGTTACACAAATTCCCACAATTCGCCGCTCCAGACTTTCGGGGGAACTTTATTTCACCGCCATTCTTGACTGCTGGTGAAGTCCCAGAAGTCGTCCCGTCGCCGCTGCTCTCATCACGGCGATGGTGGCGAACTTAACCCCTCGGGCCAGACACAGGGCCAGGGATTCCCAATAAATATGACTTGTTCTATAAAAGGGTTTTGTCCTGGCGTCCAGACGCGTCGAGAGGGGGAGAGGGAGAGAGAGAGCCCGAGAGATAGAGGGAGAGATAGAAAACCGGGCCAGCTAAGGACTACGACGAGAGAGGAAGGAAGCAATGTAGCTCAGAGGATAGTCTGGCGAGATCATCGTGTTCGAGCACATGGATCACAGATAAAGCATTCCAGACGAAGTCGGAACTTTTAAGAAAAAACAAAAACAAATAAAAAACAAAAACAAAAAACCCGCGAACGCTTCGGTTTTTAATTGCTGTTGGTATTTCGTGCTGAAATGTTAGGGTTCAGGCACGGAGACAAATGAAGCCAGCCAGCCAGGGCACAAAGGGGAGAGCATGATCGTAGGAACAACCACCGATCTGTTTTCAAAGACTCTAGATCCTCTATCCGAAACAGCGCCGCGGACCTATAGCGTCTTCGCTGTTTCTGGGCTACCGCGGACGACCGAAACAGCCAGCCGGTGCGCAAAGGGGAGAGAAGCATTATCGCAGGAACGACAACCCTAGTGACGTGTGAGAGTCTGTCTGTGCCAGTGTCAGGGTCAGTGGTCTAAGTCCCGACACCGACACTATGAAAGAAGCGGGGCCACTTTTCCGACCACTGTCCAATTTGCTTGCTAATGTCCGCGCGGCGGTAAAGTTTCCTGTCTCCAAGCCCCGGCCCGTAGATCTCTATACCGCTTGGCTAGCGCGGATCCCGACGGGGCCAGAGAGTGTAGCGCGTTTCATAGTGCCAACTTTCACCCAAAAATACAGACGGGGTGGGTGGGTGTCTGGGAGTTTAACGTCCTTTTCCACCACGTAAGGGTGATATCAAAGGCGGAGCAACGAGAAAAAGGCCAGCACAACCAAAAATACAGAGAAATCTTTGACCAGAAATATATGTAGAACGAGATCATTCAGACTTCCAACTGACCACAAACGCATTTTGATGGGAAACAAGTATTTTCGCACCAAACAAAATACTGAATTTAATTAGAAGATTGACGACTTGTTGAATTTCGAAACCTCGGATTTTCGCGCTTTCCAGAACGCTAAAACCTCAAATACGAAAGTGCTGAGACCTTGCGAGCAAAAACACGTCAAAAGCGAACCGAAGGAGGAAACCAGCGGCTGGTCACGGAAGATTTTTTTTTCTTCTTCTTCTTTTTCTTAGGTAGAGTTCAAGCCGAAATTAGCACATAATCAGAAGTGTTTTCGCCTCCTATCTGTCTATGAATACAGTCTCTGAAAGTTACAACTGACCAAGACACAGGAGAAGACTCCCTTTATCGAACTGGCTCTAGTCATGCAATCTTTAAGTCGGTTTGTCAACTCTGGCCGTAATACAGGCGTAAGGAGATAAAACTGAGCCGGTGTGGGGTTAAATGCAGTGTTAGTTTGAAATACCCTGTTCTGCGAATGTGCTAGTTGTAATGAGTTTTGTTGTCACGAAAAAGCGTGATTTTCGCGATTTTTGGATTTGATAGGGCAAGGTGCATGCCAGGGGGTAGCAAGAGGAGGCACGCTGCCTGTGGGGCTGGGACTTTTAGATGTAAAGGTGTCGTGAGTGGATTTGGGTGAAGTGGCTTTCTGGCCTAAACAGAAAGTAGACCAGCGCTACTCCAGTGAGGCCTGAGCGGAAAGGAGACATTCAAATTTTATTAAACTTCTGTCAGATACGTGCCCTTGAACGGTCTGTCCATGGTAATTTTTGTTTCTAGATTGAAGCATTTTTAGGGGTGACTATGATGCCCGAGGCTAATAGGAAATATTCAGGCATTTTGAGGCGTCGTGAATGTGTATTTCTTTGACTTGCAAACCCCCCCTCATCATCCGCCGCTGACAGTTTTCCCTGTCAGCCAAGTCTTTGAGTCTCGGCCGTCTGGTAGCATTACTCTGGGACAGGCTAATTCCGCTGAAGAATCCCCTACCGATACTTTACGAAGCGAGTCGTCTGCCCGCCCAATTATGACCGACTTCATCTGCTAATCTCGTTTGTTTTTCTAATGATCCACGCAACTTCAAAAGCGCCCGCGCCGGTGTTATCTACCTAATGGCCATACATGGAGTGGCCAGGAGGGGTTAGGTTACGGACTGGGGCATAGTGATGCTGTATTATCAGACGAGACGTTAAAGTGTCGAGTCCCGCAAAGAGAGGATGACGCGGCGTGTCGACTGAGTCCCGCAAAGAGAGGATGACGCGGGGTGTCGAGTCCCGCAAAGAGAGGATGACGTGGCGTGTCGAGTCCCGCAAAGAGAGGATGACGCGGCGTGTCGAGTCCCACAAAGAGAGGATGACGCGGCGTGTCGAGTCCCGCAAAGAGAGGATGACGCGATAGTGAATCTGTCATTAGACGTTCGTGGCTTCCACTTTATTTGAGTCTTATCGGGGTTAGGGTGGTAGTGAGGTCATTCGAATGTCAATGAGAGAAGCGGGAGTAGAGGCGACAATTACATACTTCATCCTCCCTACACTTAAAATAACGAGTGATTTATGTGGTCTTGAAAGAGTTCACTAACGAGTTATTAGATCATCACAGGCCCGTGGGCGGGTCAGTGATGGGTAGAAGCGGTCTTAATATCGTGCAGGCACGTAGGCATGTTCTATTTATAGCTTAATCTCGGCCGCAAGCCAAGGAAAGTAGGTCAGAGTTATTTACTGCAGATTTCTTAAAAGTCCCAAATTTGAAGATTTTCACGCTCACAGGTCGCTCTGAGATTGTTCGGTGATGTCAAGCATCGTACGGCGTGCCAGTTAGACACCTGCACAGTGACACCATCTTACGCGCTGGTACCCAGCCAACAGGATGTTTTACGTGACGCAAATTAGTCAGTGCTCATGTTGCAACACTCAGCCGCTGAGTACGGGAATTTGAATCTTGCCAGTGTAGACAGACAGGTAAAATACACCCCCCACCCCCAACCCTACCTTTTTTTAAAAAACTTTGTTTAGAAGCGGTTGGCTACTGATCACAGCGATCCGGGTTGTTTTGAGATGGGGGAAAAAAAAAAAGCTAAAGGGGAAAACGGGGATTGCGGTAATCAGTACACTTTGTTTGCCATCACCGGGGATCGTGGTTATTAGTAGAGAGTGAGTTCATCTCCAGCCACTGTGCACAACTTCATCCAGACAAATTAAACGCAACAGGTTAACGTTTCACAGAGCAAGAGTACACTGCTCTATATCTCCCCCCAACACAAAGATCTAGCTATGACCCAGACACAGCTCCACAGTTTACGATTCCTGGGGCACCGGGCAACTTTGTGCTTACAGACATTCCCTTGTCTGCCCGTTCATACGTCTCGTATGATTAAAAGAACCTTGGTCTGATGGGCCACGACTGATGTAGTATCACGGAATTCTATCGGAACCAGACAAAATGAACATCAACTTCACACTTCTGAGCACGTCTGTATTCCTGTTGTTCTCAAGAAAGGTCACGTGACTCAGGATGTGCAGAATCACGAACTTCTATCAGAACCAGACAACTGGGAGATTTTAGTTTTCTCCCGGAATACCAACCTTATACATTGGCATTGGGGGGGGGGGGGCGGTCTTGCTCCATGCTGTTATCGTGACGATTCGCACGATTCCCAATATGACGAATCACTAATTCTATCAGAAACCAGACAGAACAACGGGTTCAACTTTGAGGACATTAGTTTTGTCATCCTGAAATTCTCAAGTAAGTTCCGACGACTCAGATGTCATCCTGAAATTCTCAAGTAAGTTCCCATGACTCAGATGTCATCCTGAAATTCTCAAGTAAGTTCCCATGACTCGGTCATTAGAACCATACACTCCACAAATAGTGGAGAAGCCAGGACAGCCGAGCGGGTACGGCGCTGCGTTTTCAATGTTAGGATCGCGAGTTCGAGTCCCGACTGACAGCCCTAACTTTGTGTTGACTTGCCTTCGTTGCCCCCTTCTCTGCTAGATCTAGACAAGGACGGTAAAGTTCAACAAGTAAGGGGGCCTCATACGGGGCTCAGAAATCACAGTTTGTGGTCTTATTTGAGCTCCTTGAACATGGAAACCAAAAATGATCGCGCGGAACGGAGCACTTAACAAAAATCCTTCGAACTCACCCATACGAGATTTCCCTGACGGTTTCGTAAGGCTACACTAAAGATGACACCATACGAGATTTTGCGGGATTGTGCGATGTTCCTTGACTCCAGCATCTTTTGGAAGACGCTTATGAAGAAACTACGAGGGTCTGAGTTATGAAAACCGCTGCGCTGGGTTTCTTACGTAGCTTTCAGTTTCCTAGGTGCATGAAAACTCGTGCTACCGGGGACGTCTAGAATCTCGCAAACTAACCAGTCAACCGACAAATACTGTTAATTTACGGCGGCTTTCACCAAAAGTGTAATTTTATTTCACCGAGGTAAGAGATCAGTGGCAGGCATCTTCCATATTTTGAATACGGTCTCTACCGTGGAAACAGTAAAACTGGTAAGGAACCGGCGAAAACTGACGAGCTGCCAAGAACTACCCTGTTTGCCAGAATCCTCAAATTTCACATCTAACAGCCGTTTGAACGTGGACAAAGCCCCCCCCCCCCCCCCCCCCCCCCCCAACTAAAGAAGCCACATCTGCTAAAACACTGTTTAATACATGATAAACTCCGTAGTAAGTCAGTACCAACGCCATTTTTTGAACACGACACGATTCCAGTTTTTCGGCTTTAGTACTAAAGACACCTGCGGCATATTCCACTTTCAACGAGATTAAATTTTTTTTTTTTAGTACTTTCTTTTTTTAGTACTTTTATTTCAGACTTAGGTCAAACTGGAACTTTCTGTACACCAGAATACCACTCCGACACATTATTCAACCGACCCACTCCCCCCCCCCCCACCCCACATACACACACTTCACAACCCGTATGGTACCAAAGTGGCCAGAGGCGCATTTCCCTTCTTAAGCACCCCACTGGTATTAATTTCTTTCTTTTCTCCGAACCTCGGTCTTTTTCTCTTTTCCCTTCACGCCTGCGGCTGTGCCAGATAATGTTTTGGCGCAATCAGAATTCTGAGCATTCATACTCCCTCCAGCTCTCTACGCAGCACCCCCCGGATCGGGAGGCGGTTGTAGAGAGGAGCACGTGGCGGTCACGGGCTTGAATCGGGAATACGAGGTGTCTGGGCAGCACGGCTGGAAGCAGCACTCACCACCCTCTTGAGTGACCCACGGCTAATGAGCACTGCTGGGCTGAGAATGACGAGAATGGAATGGCTCCAGTCTCGCTGTGCTGTGCTGGTAACACGACGGTACTGCACGACTAATGATTACTTGCTCTTCCCCGCGGGCTCTCTCTCTCTCTCAAGATCTCGGATTTCACTCTGTGTGTATGTGTGTGTATGTGTCTTTCTCTCTCTGTCACTCACACACACACACACACACACACACACACACACACACACACACACACACACACAGAGAGAGAGAGAGAGAGAGAGAGAGAGAGAGAGAGAGAGAGAGAGAGAGCTCGGTATCAAAGGATATCCTGAAAGAAGAGATAACCAACAGTCTAATTTTTCCACATTTTTTTTTCCACAACGACAAAATGCTTTCTCAACTGACTTACCTAACAATGACTTAAAAAAATATGTCGATCTTGATTTCTGAACCAAACACCACTTCTTTGTCAAGCTAACCTTTATTTTATTTTTTTCTTTTCTACGGCTATCAAGAGAGTATCGATACCGTGATACACGATGCGATTGAAAAGGTCAATGCCCTCCCAGCCCCTCTAAACCCTGCTACCCTCGTCCTAATTTTCAAGAGCCGTGTCACCAAAGCCTGAAAATCGAAAGAAATCAATCCTCAGGCCAAAGAAGAATGAAGGGAGATAAAGCTTCAACGGCCACGCACCCAGCAGAAAGACACGAGACAGATCCGCCGCTGACAAACCCCAAAACGCCGCAACCTGTCTGCGTTCAGTGGAAGCGTCGCCCGGTGACGAGCTCCGGCGACATTCACCCATAGTAACGGACTTGCGACTCACAAACGCACAAGTTCGGAAGCCTACGGGTTGAAGTCACCGGGCTGCGTTTCTCGCCGGCTGGGGCAAGCGTGAAGGATGGCCTGCGCCTAGGAAGATGAGAGGTGGTGAAGAATCAGATATGCAGCTTGCAGAAACAAAGCCGTAAGGCCGACTCCAGAGTTACGCCAGCCGGAAGCAGCAGGTCAACGAGTGAACCAAGGAAGGCGTGACAAAGCCCCTTTCATCCAGACGAACAACGGAAAAGCCTTAACGGGAGAGTTCTGAGAAATGAGGTGGAAAGCATATGTGCTTTTCCGAGAAAAAGAGACGCCATCTTTAACTAAACTAAACTCTCTCTTCCCGTTCAACCTCCACTTGCCACATCCTCGTAAGAGACTGGCATAATCAACCAAAATACAATTAAAAAAAGAAAGAAAGAAAAGAACACAAAAACGTTAGTCACGTTTCAAACAGAGTTTCAATTGCCACATCCACAAAAGACGACACATTACAAACGAAACCAAGAACACGGAAATTAACAACAGAAGAAAGAACTGTGAGATCTTCAGAAATTTTAAACCGCCTACTTCCTTTGGATCAGCCGACCTTTCAAACTTTCTTTAAACGCTAAAGGGCATGTATTGTGACTCCCAGTGCTCGTGTCCTCTCCGACTTCTGGCGTCTTATAGCCAGGAACCAAGATGCGGGTGTCAGACAGCAAGGTGCTGGAGAGAGAGGGAGAGAGAGAGCGAGGGGGAGGGAGGGAGGGAGAGAGAGACGGTGTGTGTGTGTGTGTGTGAGAGAGAGAGAGAGAGAGAGAGAGAGAGAGAGAGAGAGAGAGAGAGAGAGAGGAGAGAGATAGAGAGAGAGACTGTGTGTGTGTGTGTGTGTGTGTGTGTGTGAGAGAGAGAGAGAGAGAGAGAGGGAGGGAGGGAGAGAGAGAGAGACGGTGTGTGTGTGTGTGTGTGTGTGTGTGCGTGAGAGAGAGAGAGAGAGAGAGAGGAGAGAGAGAGAGAGAGAGAGAGACGGTGTGTGTGTGTGTGTGTATGTGTGTGTGTGTGCGCGTGTGTGTGTGTGTGTGTGAGAGAGAGAGAGAGAGAGAGAGACGGGGGGGGGGGACCTTTTCAAATTTAAAAAAAAAAAAATGCGGAGCTTTCAGAACGTAGTAATGCAACGTACCGCCTTTTGTATACAGGTATTTCATAGGTTAGGTTCAAAATACAACAGAACACACACACACACACACACACACACACACACACACACACACACACAGAATAACACAACAGTACATAGTGCAACATAACACAAAACACAACACAACAGTACACAGTGCAACATAACACAAAACAAAACAAAGCAGCCAAATCATTTCGACATTAACCTTACCTGGACTTAGCGATTCCTCACAGCTGCTTCTTCCAAAGACTGTTAGCTTGGTAACATCATGCAAAATCATCACCACAAACTTTTCACGCACTCGGTGGTTTTGAGTAACATATACCCCCCCCCCCCCCCCCCCCCCCCCCCCCCCCCCCCCCCCCCCCCCCCCCCCCGATCTGCTACATAATTAGCTGAAAGTTCCCTAAAACTTTAGCTCTGACCATATGGTGATTCCATAACAAACTTGCTACTGTGTAGGCACAATATACGATGTGAAAGTTTAAAAAAGAAGAAGAAAAAAGCAACTACAGCTAACCAATTTGTTCCAACGTATTTGTTTTGCCGGTCCGTCAATTAATAGTGTTGTGCATCTAGACAGACCTGTTTATGGTGCGAGTTGGCGGGCTAGGATGGGTCGGAAAAGCCGACCATTCAGGGCGATTGCCCCGGTCGAAATGTCTCACCCCTCACGCACGCGAAGAGGTTATGGATATTACAAACCTGTCCCTCTCGACATCGAAGCTGCCATGAATCAGTGACGAGGACGGCTTCAAAAGCAAGACGTTGATTCCGATCTCTCTTGTCATGAAGATGAGGGTAATAGAAGTGAAGGGTAAGGAGGGGGTGGGGGGGAGGGGGGCGTTGAGCAGACAGTGGGGAGGGGGAATGGAAGGGGGACGGGGTAGAAACAAAAATCAAAGCACAAACAAAGGCCCAAAACTCGCCGCATCCTGCTGCATTCTCGACTGCCGAGGAGCTGGAGGACATCAATTCACACCATTCCAGCACTTCCATCTTTGGTCACCTCCTCTTGAACGCGAGAATTCCCTCCCTCTCTCGCATCAGTTGTCTTTTCCTGGGTCCACGGGTTGTCTCCCTGGATTCACGGCCCGCACGGTTGCTCTCTTCCTTTGGAAGGCTTCGACACATTCTCAGACAGTCACATCTCCCTGTAATAAGGGAGGCTGCAGGCCACGACACCTGAATATACTTGCAGTCCACCTCATAAGCTAGTTGAAAACCCTGACCTGGTTGAAGTCATTACGGTTACGTAATAAGACGAACGTCATCTGACACCACTCTTCCCTCAGAGGAACATGGGTCAAGGTAAAAAGAAAAGGAAAAAAAACAAAAACAACTGGAACTGCTGTCAGACGATTTTCATTTTGTCCACTTCTGGGTTTTCGATGAGTTGACAACTGACACTGGCCAGGCGGACACGTCTGCACACACACAAAAAACCCAAAATGCCAATGAAATGTCTGTTACAAAGGAATTGTTAAAGGAAACGATTCTGAAAATGGACTTCACAAGTAAGGGAAGTCACTTTGCTTTGGATATGTTCAGCGTTTTAAATTGGGAAATGGGAAAGCATGAACAAAGTTGTTTTTAAAACTACTTATTTTGAGGTACAGGTGTATCATGGAATGGTTCTTTTGTTCAGGGGAAAACAGTGACGTATTTTGTAACAACCCTTTTACTGTGCTCGGCACAGCTGCAGAGTCAGTTAACACTTTATCCCAAAACAAAATTAATTTGTCCAAATATATGAACACACACTGGGTTGAAGGATTCAGTCAGCTGCCCGGGTTTTTTGTGATTTTTTTTTTAAATTTTAATTAGAGACTAGGAGATGATTTGATAGTCACAGAATACGCTAGGTCATCTCTGAAAATGAAATCTTAAAATGTGAGATTGGTTTCCATTACAGTTTCACCTTAAAACTAAAGTCTAATCATGTCAGACATAATCTTACATTATATCTATCTGCTTCACAACTGTTACTAACGGCCTCCTCTGTGCAATTTGATTCAAATAACATTTGGAGTTTGACTTGTGTTCGGCCCGTCATTTCTACTGGTTTTAATCTGTGGAGAAAGCGCAGCGTGGTAATTTGAAAGTGATACAGTTTCGAAATTGCAAACAGTGTTTAGGGATGCGCCTCCTACACAGTTTAGTAGTCAAGAGATGTGTGTGTGTGTGTGTGTGTGTGTGTGTGTGTGTGTGTGTGTGTGTGTGTGTGTGTGTGTGTGTGTGTGTGTGTGGCTGCGCGCGCGCGCGTACGTGCAAGGGCCGATTTAGTAAATGTCTGCACTAATCAGTGTAATATTAAAGACCTATTTTTTTTCCAATCCAAAGTGAAAGAATTACTGACTCTTTCGCCAACAATACTGAATCCTCAAGAGCAAAACCAACACTGCTGGTCCTACCGTATGTTACCTCACCGTATTAGTTCAGCCTAGAGCGAACGTTTGCGTCGCTGGTGTGTGTGTGTGTGTGTGTGTGTGTGTGTGTGTGTGGAGAGAGAGAGAGAGAGAGAGAGAGAGAGAGAGAGAGAGAGAGAGAGAGAGAGTACAAAGCCAGTGGTACAAAGACAGTTGAGTTTCAAAAACGCATCACCGTAAATATACCGAATCCAGTCTCATAGAGGGAACTACAAACAGAAAGTTGTGTCCCAAGAAACCACGTGACCATCAATACATTGTCTTGAAGTGTAAGAGAATATGACAAGCTGTGAACACACACACACACACACACACACACACACTTACTTCATTTAAAAACCAAAACGTATCCCCATGTGACCCTATCCCGAACACGCAGGAGCAAAACACACGCCTCGTGGAGTGACGTTTACACAATCCTCGCCCGACACATTACTGGCCTGCCCATACACACGTAACCAATATGGCGAGACACGCAACGGCGGGCTGAAAATATCTCTTTACATACCTGCCCGTCAAAATACGGAACGGAGCTGACAATCCACTGGAAGGGGGAAAAAATATTTCAGGCACAGTATCCACAGCGGTACAGCGCGATTCTCTAGCCTCTCGTCCCAGACGGCGACAAACAGAATTCAAAAGTTCAAACCACGAACGTACCGGCCGACCCTGTCTGACTAAACGTGACCCAGCGCGGCGACACACGACGTCACATCTCTTAGCTGTCCCCTTCTCACAGCCCCTATTTACACCCCCCCCCCCCTTTCCTTTCCTTTACGCCTACACGAAATCTCTCTCTCTCTCTCTCTCTGTGTGTGTGTGTGACGGTGTGTGTGTGTGAGTGACAGAGAGAGAGAGAGAGATTCGAAGGGGCGTTTCGGGTTAGCTGGTTGCCGGTACAAAGAAATGTGACGACCATTGCGAAACACTTCCCTAACATTTTACATCTCTCTCTCTCCCTGTGTGTGTGTGTGTGTGTGTGTGTGTGTGTGTGTGTGTGTGTGTGTGAGAGAGAGAGAGAGAGAGAGAGAGAGGCAGAGAATTCGTCAGTTCCGCGACTGTGTCCTGACATTTCAGGTCAGCCAAAGCCTCCCTTCTCTCACCTGAGCTGGGGTCAACTCGCCTGCCCGGGTCAGTCTGCTACTTCTCCCCTCCCACTTGGCTTCCACCTCCAGAACTACAGCTGGGACAAGCTGACGTAAAGCTATCGGCGCGCATTATCCTTTCACTGAACATTATCGGCTATACCCGTCTGCACAGCGCGTTGTCACTCAGCTCTCGTCCTGAACAGTTCTCTGGGGAGCCGGCGACAGCCGAATGGTAGAGCGATTGGGTTTTCAAAGCTCGGGTCGTGAGTTCGAATCCCGGTTGGGGCCAGATATGTGTTCTCGTTGCCCTGTCTTTGGTATCACCCATACGTGGTGGAAAAGGACGTTAAACTCCAAAACACCCACCCCCTCGGAACAGTTCTGATGGTGTCTAGCAATCCATGACGGAGGCACGCACAGTTGCAGCCAGATACAAACTGGCGGTTGGCGGACGAAGCTGAAAAGCACAGCGTCACACGGAGGAGTAAGAACTTCGGGGCCGTTGGAGCGGAGTCGTACTGCCAGCAAACACTGCTGTATTGCATTTAAAGCTCTACTAACCTTAAAACAGACTATTTTGACTCAGTATAGTTCGCACCCTTGTGGTTACCTTGTGGTAATGGTGCAATCGCTTTGTTGTTTAGACGGCCGTAGTGTATTACTATTTACAAGAGGTGCAGAAATGACATATGGGGACGAACTATACCAACGAAGCCACGCTCATTTACTAGAGCTGCCCTTAGTTCGGTTAGGGTTAGGGTTAGCTGTGGGGTGGGGGTACCTTGTGGTAATGGTGCAATCGCCTCGTTGTCTAGACGGCCCTAGCGCATTTACAAGAGGTGCAGAAATGACACATGGGGACGAACTATACCAACGAAGCACCACACAAGCGAGCCCATGACGTCTGTTCCGGTTCCCCCTTTGCAGACTTCTTACTGAAGACTTAATCTTCATTAAACTGGCTCTTAAACATGACCAGTCACTGGGCTTTAAATTGCAACTGAGCTCACTTCATTTTCCACCAAAAGAACTATTTGTAACAAACTTTTTCAAGTTAAATTCAGAATCTCTTAGGCTAATTCACCTCAAGACAGTGCACCGAGTTAAAAATTATGCAGAATTATTGGATTGTTCGCTCAGAAATGAATTTATCACGCCTGCGGGAATTCAGCTGATAAATGTATTCATCCGTTGAACGCGTTTTACAGTGGTGCAGCACAGCCAGCCAGCAGTCGCATATTCAGATGCGATCACATCAAGACGCCTGCGCTGAATCAAAATAACGGCATGCAAACAGATGACAGAGAGCTTTATATCACTGTCAAGATAAGGGTGAGCGGAAGGGGAAAAGCTCTACATTCGTCTGGGCAAATTTCCTGGGCGGGTGAACATGACCGCTATAGTTTTCGGGCCGGCAGTTCAGAGGTAACCCCATTAGTACTGCTCGGTCGGAATCACCTGCCGCCGCCAAATTAATTGTAATTGTCAACGACATAACAACTTTCGCGGCGTGCAGAGACTGAACAGTTCTTCTTACTTCTTCTTCTTTTTCCTCATTTCCGAAGGCGCCGTTAAGAACCATGCTTACTGTCGGCTTGGAAGTTTATGCGGCGCCCTACAAACAGCCAGTCGCCATCATCATCACTGACACGCTTGTTATTAACACATTAAGTACTGCGCAGGAGTATCCTACGTTTTTGACTCTTTGGCACCGTATGCGAAAATCAGGCAAGATTAACGGTTCCTTGACGGCTCTCACTGCAGCAAACACGAGTATAATCACAGTGAAACACTCACACTAAGCCAAATCTAGATCGATGCAGCATAAATTAACTAAGATTTTTTTTTTTTTTTTTGGGGGGGGGGGGGGAGGCCACTTGTGCACAACCCCAAACTTACGTGGTAGGAACTGAGTTAAACAGCCCCTGCAGAGCTCTGAGAACTGTCTTCACTATTTTTTTTTTTTTTAATTCATAGAAATCTCTAATTGAATTGTAGTTTGTTTTTGTTTTTTATGATGTGTATCATTGTCTTTGTCCACCACACCTAAATTTCCTTCTGGGATAATAAAGATGTATTGTATTGTATTGTATTGTATTGTATTGTAAGCTTCGTACAGACTCATCACGTGGCCCCGTCTGTGGAATCGCTTCACGGTGGACTGACAGAGAGGTCCAGATTATCCTGCCTGCACACTTCAAACTTACCTGCTCTGGTAACAAATCATCCATCCACTCTGAACAGCAGTATCTGTTTTTTTTTGTCAATTGCTACAGTTACCCGAATAACGTGAACTTGGACACATCAAAATTGTGCCTCTGGTGAAAGGTACTAGAATACACTGGGAACCAAATATACACACACACTCTGAATATATCCTGCAACAACGCTGCATCACATTCTTTCCTGCATACCAACACATACCTCTTCCTCTAGCCGGCTGCAAAAGCTCCCAGTCTCACCTGTGTACCCTACAACGTCACCTCAAACTTGCCGGCCTGTAGCAAGCGAGCTGTGTCTGCAGTAACGTGGCGCAGGTATCGAACGGCCTACCCAGACACGGCTTATGTTTTCCACGCCACCCCCACCCCACCTCGTCTAGCCCACCCCCCCACGCCTCTACCCGGCGGCGGCCGTCACAGTCACGGCGTTACGGGCGAGAGCGCAAGGCAGCCAAGCGTGGCGTGTCTGGCGTGGAGGTTGTTATCGATTGGAAGCTGTCTGCGAACCCAGTTTGTGTTTGTTCCACCGTCCCGTGTCCTCGTTAGCACATGTCCCACTGACTCAGCGCTCTGTCTCTTTCTCTGTCTCTCTCTCCGATTAAAAAAAAACAACAACAAAAATCTTCAGGGAATCAGTGTCATAGCTGTAGCCTAACAGTAGTGTTTTTTTTTCTTTTAAAATGTCCCACTGACTCAGCCCACTCTCTGTCTCTCTCTGTGTCTCTGTCTCTGTCTCTCTCCCGAGTAAAAAAGGGACTCAGTGTCATAGCTGTAGCCTAGCTAACAGTAGCCCCCCCCCCCTTTCAAAATTTTCCCTAAATCATAATTTCTTTCGTAGTTTAGTGACGGGACATTATAAATTGTAATCTGTACCCCTCCCCCCCTTTCATAAATAAATAAAACAGTAAAAATCTATCCTTCGTTATATTGATTATCCTCGTGCTTGCTGCAGTAAGACCCGCCAAGGAACCGTTAATCTTGCCGGATTTTCGCATACAGGACCAAAGCCGAAGTATATATTAAAAAACAACAACAACAACAAAAAAGCACGTGGACTACTCGTGCGCGGTACTGACGAAATGTGCTGTGACAATCATACTACTTTTGGCTACGTGAATTCTTAAACTTTGCGTGGGGTGGTAGGAAAGAGTGAGGGAGTTTGGAGGGGGTGGGTGGGGAGGGGGGGGGGGGAGGAGCAGGGACGCAAGTCAAACATTCCTGACCACGCCTTCGGAAACAGCCAAATGCAAAATGATATCTGCCACACCTACACACGTTACAAATAATTTCCTAATAAGTCTGTGCACGACGCTCAAAAGTATTTTTTTCCCCCAATCTTTCTGTGCCAGCGACCTCCCTTGTCTTACACTGCTGAGCTCAAAAGATCTCGTCTTGAAATGCAATACATGTACCATTCCAAACTTTGTGAATATTGAGAGGCCGCTGTTATCACGCACAAAATTATAATATAGCTAACATGCTACAATGCCAATCGATGTTGCGACCTTTAGAGAAGAGAGAACAAGAAGGGGGAAAAAAAGGGGGGGGGGGGGGGCTTAACTGCCGTTTGACGTCGACAGCGGTTCTGTGGCGGTTTTCAATTTCAGTCATACATACAGTCATACATTCCACCCACGTGAACGTAAGGTACACCGCAACACACGCATACTGTGTGGTAGGCTGGTCGCTTGAATGACGATACCTGCATCAGGGAGGTTAAATCTGGCCTGAAAAATTAGCTAGATGTACTCAATCGGTCAAAATTAGGAACGTTTCCGTCGTTATTGCACACGAAACCAAATCTTAATTGCAGAACCTTCAAAAAGAAGCTTCTAAGTATAGCTGGGCTTTAAGGTAGGGAGGCTGCCTGCCTTAAATAAAACACTGAAAGCCAAAATAACCGTTAGCCACGTCTTTGTGCTACGCTTGAATTGCTGTTGCAGGCAGAGACTTGCGTAATCTTTTTTTTTTCCCCCTTGTAATCCGATACTGCTGCACGTTGTAAGTAATCGACAGCGTTAATTTTTAGTTCTTCCTAACATGGTCATGTTGTATTGTGCTGTACCAGAATAGACCATGCGCAGTTATGAGTGTCATTCCGGCTCCCCCTCACATCTTACCTTTAACGAACAGACATGAAGAAATGCCAAATCCCAAACAGTCACGTGCATAGCCTAGATAATGCCCAGGTCGCGTCTTGTCTTTTACGCAAACGGTTACGTACAGACATGAAGAAATGCCAGGGAATATAAATTAAAAAAAACAACAACAAAAAAAAAAAAAAAAAAACGTGCGTTGCCTAGATATTTCTGAGGCAAAGCGATATTTTTACCCAGTTGCATGCAGAGATGAAGAAATATCAGGCCCAAGGAAAGGTAGGGGGGAAAAAAAGTGCCGCGTTGCCTAGATTAACAGGCTGGGGAAATGGAAGACTGAAACCTATACTAAGCTCAGGTGCAGAACCAGCGCCCTGCTGGGGTAACACAGGGACGATGACCCACTTCAGAGAACACATTTTAGCATTATTAAAGGCATTTAGTAGCCTCTCCTGGCACCCAAACGTGAAATACTGCCTTGATACTGACATGCACGTCTTCAAAAATGAAATCAGACTGTCCCACATGGCAGTACATGTATCATGATAGTGTGTGCAACCTTTTTTCCTCCTTTTTTCTTTGCCTGAAACTTACATTTTTTGGCTGACAGGATAGGAAATTTGGCTGAAATTGCCAAATGACTGAAAATTTCCCAGCCTGTAGGTATTTCAGAGGCAACATAATACATGTAGTTTTTTACGCAATTGGTTACGAACCGTGCAAGGCCTAAATACAATGTTCTGCTGAGTCAACATCTTACCTTTTTACACGAACGAAACCGCACAGAGGCGAAGAACTAGCAGCTCCAAGGAAAGATCAAGAGGAAAAGCCCGTGTATAGCCTTTAGATATTACGGAGGTAAAACTCGTCAGAGAGAAATATCGTGTATACAGCAAGTGAAAACAGCGCGACAGAGAAATACCTGCATCTGATTTGTGATCGCAAATAAATTCCTTTTCAGAAGCCTGAACTGGAAAGGCGTTCTGTCATTGTAAATATCCCTCGTCACACACAAACAACAACAACAACAACACTTTTAATTGCAGCCTCGGTCGACGGCATATAACGGACATCCGGGAAGATGGTGGCGAGACGATTATGTTGACAACGAAAGGGGCAGGGTGATTGGGTGTCTAATGTCTTCTTTAAACAAGATATCTGAGAAGCGATGCTCATTTTCCTCTTAGAGCGCACGCACCATTTCAGACATTTTGCCATTTCTTGGGTTCACCTGGGTTAACGTGCATTTAAACTCGGATCAAAAAAGGAAACTAAAACAGCAGCAATGACAAAAGAAGACGGAAAAGAAGAAGAAGCAGCAGCCTATCCAATATACATACGGGCAACAGACTAATGCGGCAATAAGGGTGCTGCAAAGAGTTGCTTGTGTCCTGTCTGGGTTGCTTGTTAATAGACTCAGCGGTTTCCTGTTTTCATGTAAGGCAACAGAGTTAGCAAAAGCAGGAAAACTAAAGTTTTTAAACTTTCAAAACTCGTTTATAACTGTATGCACTTCGTGATGTAAGTGATACAGGTTGCAACAAAACTTTGCCAAGTTGGAAACTGAGAGGTATCGATGGCATATAACTTTCTAATGCCAATAGCGATATTACAAAACCCAAACTAAAGCTTGCCAAGAGGTGGGCTGAGATGTACTGAGGTTCCCTGTCCAATCAGAAACTTTCTTACAGGAAGTTCAAACGAATCCATTCACATTACAATACAAATATACAAACGCCAAAGAAACATTGTCAAGATTTTTGGCTGACAGGTATCGAGGCTCTCGGTCCAACCAGAAACCTTTTAGGTATGTTGTCCAATCAGAAACTTTCTTACACGAGGTCAAAGGCAAGACGTCCAAGGAACGTCACGATTGGGTGTCTTAGCAGCGTAGCACGTGGCCACTTTCCATAATCTTCAGGTCAGCAGCTACGGTAGGAGTAATCACTACGTGACTCTCTTTTTCAATAGCGAGGCCAAGATTCTCAACTTGACGAAATTTGTTCTGCTTTCAAACGCCGCGCCTCGTTGTTGCAACTGTGATATCGATTACTTTTATTATTCATTCGTACTTTGTGTTAATAAATGTCCTTGTTGTTCATGTTCATGTATGGGCGTTCCTTTGATTGTTGTTGTTCTCTTTTGTTCACCCCTCTTGATAGCGGCCCATGACCGGAATCAATAAATCTGTCGAGTCGAGTCGAGTCGAGTCTCTCTCTCCTGGAAACAACGCTAGACAAGGCAGCCCGAAAGAGTTGTTTGTATGGTCTTCAGCACTGACAACTGCGCTACAGGAGAACCTCTAGATCTTGGTGTCTCAACTGCAGCGAGAATAATTCGGTCTTGTACGATAACGTAAACTGTCATGCCAAAAGGAGAGGACTCTTCCTAGCCGAGAATTCTTAAACTAGCCACTGATAGCGGTCTTGTGTCTCGTCGTGTACTGCTTGTCTTCCTTCTCGCTTCTGTATTTCGAAGCTTTTCTACAGGCAACGAGCATCAACTGTTTCAAGAAGCACGTGTGAGTTATGCACATGGGCAGAGGATTAGGGTGGATGGGTGTTTGGGAGTTTAACGTCCTTTCCCCCCCAAGTGTGAGTGATATCGAAGACGGGGCAGCGAGGAAAAAGGCCAGAGCAAACAGCACTTTGGGTTGGACCAAGAACGAATAGGCAAACTCATAAAAGCCTATACAATATACGCGTATTTGTTCTGTAATTGAACTGGATTGGATTGGAGACAAAAGCTATGCGGGTTCCTCGGTAGCTCAGTGAAGTCAGCCCAGCGCCTGTGCGGTGCGGTGCCGACACTGAAAGCGAAGACAGGAGACAAGGCGAAGAGGACCTGTACCGTGACACACAGAGTTACATTACACGGGGAGAAGCATCGCCCTGACACGACATCTAGCGCCGTGTCCCAGACAAAACATGATTCCGCGCTGCTTACGAATTAATCAAGCGGGGATTTCCTCCGCGACCCCTAGCACCTCCACTGTGTCGCGCTGGTCCTGGCTTTGTCGCTTTAGTGGCTGGCGAGGCAAAGGCTTGGGTGTCTTGGATGTTAGAGTGGAGGTGAGGATTTCGATAGGCTGGGGGGGGGGGGGGGGGGGGGGGGGGGGGGGGGACTAGGCTGAGGTGATGGTAATGGAGGATGCGATGTGTGTGTGTGTGTGTGTGTGTGTGTGTGTGTGTGTGTGTGCGCGTGAAAAACTGCACAAGTGGGTTCACGAACCTGGAAACACTCAATACAAGTGGGTTTACAAAAAAAAGTGGGTTCACGATCGGTAAACCCACTTTTTTCAATACTTGGAAAGAGTAGCAAATGCTCTAAAAATACCCCCCTATAAATATCTCACTGAACCCCCACTACTCAACTTTTTCCAACTTTGAGTGTTTGCGATTTCACACTCCGTGGTGTGTGTCGGTTTCTGCCTTTGGCAGGTTTCAAGGGGAAGTCACTCTGAAAGCTATTGATTTATGTCACTTCCGGTTCGCGGTTAATACGCGCGTGCCGCTGCTTGTGGAATTTGTGGTGCTTTCGTGGATAGTTTTCTGCAACCAGCATTCTTGCGTCCCAGACATGGAAAATAAAAAGGTGAGTACTGTTGTGCATTTGATCTATGCTTGAGTCTTGTCCGTATTTGACATTTCCTGACTACAACGACCTACTTCTCAGATCAAAATCAGTTTCACTTTCAGTGAAACACACCAGCATTCCAGTTGGCTGAAGGCGCTTGATTTTGTTTTCCCGACAAACAATTCATCTATTAGTGTACTATCTTTAGGCATGGGAAAGGGTGTAGAACGGCTGACTTTCATGAGAAACTGCGCGGGGAGAAACGGGTGTCCGCGTGCACCAACGATTTGCATTATTCGATCGGTCGCGTGACACACACACTTGCCTCCGTTGTCATCTGTCAATCGCACAACAATCTGTCGATCGCTCAGTGCAGTGAGTCTAATGATAAGATTGTGTTGCCTACAATGTACGAATGTCGACAATATTGTGTTGTCTACAATGTTCGCTCGCGCAAAATGTGTTTCCATTTTAGTGGCCAACTTTACTATTTGCTGAAGATTCTGTGACTGTTGGTGCATGTAAGTTAGGTGTGTTTATTCCACCGGCAGACAATGGCCTTCTCTTACGAATGATGGAGACTGGATCTTTAACGAGTACACTTGATGATAAATGTTGTACTTGTATGTACTCGGAGTAAGCACCACACTCGTGTGTGCAAATGAGTTTGATTTTGAAGAAGGCAAAATCCTAGATCAAATTCTTACCCCATTTGGGATCAAATCCAAGACTCATTGCCTTTTACTTCAGCCACTGTTTTGAAAAAGATGCCGTTTTATTGAGAGGAGGGGGGGGGGGTGTCTTCCTGGTGTATGTGATTTTCTGCTGCTGAGTTCAGCCCAGCCATCTATGTGCCTGCACCACCACAAGAAAGTGATTGTCACATTGCGCAGAGCAGTCATTTGATCTACACTATAAGCTCATCATCGGGTGATAAATTGTGCTGTGTGATCAACAGAATGATGTTGTGCGACCGACAAATTTAAGAGATCAATCATCTGAGAGATCAATTGTGTCGATCGCTATTGATCTCTTAAGCCCTTGGTGGATTATGTGTGTATGTGTACAGTACAAGTTGTATAAGTCTCGTATAATTTCCATTTTTTTCAGACAGGATCTTGAATGCGTCAGCTGTCTTCGAGTATTTGAAGTCTTCAGGGATAATAAATGAAAAGGGGTAAGTGCAAACTTTACACTTACACTTACTATTTACTAATTTAGTGGAAATTTTGTTGTTGTTTTTTTCTGAGCCAAACCAGGGCCCAGAATGCTTGCTTTCAATAATACTTATCTGGATCTGGTAGCCCGGAAAAAATGGTCGGCCCGAAAACTAGAGATAAAAGCTGAGTTAAGTTTTTGTTTTCAGTGACATGCATTCCGCTGAGACAGACTGAGGAAGAAAACACACACACATACGTCATTCACCCCATATGAAAAAGTCTTATGCTTTGTTAATACACATAAGCCATATGGGCTTTGACATTCTGGCTGTTGTTGACTTTTGTTTGTCCAGATCTCGCAGTGCAGCAAGTCAGCCTGACGTTGATCAGGAAGTCCTTGAGGCGGAGAGCAGTGCAGCTGAAGAGGAGGTACCGGACTATGCGCCTGGTTCTCCTGACCTCTCAGATTCTGCTTCGCTTTCTTCGGTTATCACTGAGTCGGCCAAATCGGACAGTGGGAGTGACATTGTTCTTATTTTGCGTGACGCTTTATGAAGTGGGGAGAGGAGCAGTATGGGGAATTCTAGCTAACATTTGGCTGATTTACTGATGATCGTGATCGCACGTGAAGATTATGCTGTGGGATATGGCCTTCTGTGAAATTTTATGGTTTCTTTGCATTTGAACACCACTTTTTTGTTGTTGTTGTTTCCTATCTGTTGTGTAGTTCATGTCATGTAGATTTTTCACAGTCTTTTAAATCAATGTTCATATGCAACTTTCAAATGCTTTCTGAGTGTACAGTTCTGTGCTTGTTTAGCTGTTTTCACTGCTAGCACACTGA
This sequence comes from Batillaria attramentaria, assembly GCA_018292915.2. Lineage (NCBI taxonomy): Eukaryota > Metazoa > Mollusca > Gastropoda > Batillariidae > Batillaria > Batillaria attramentaria. The sequence continues at coordinate 1,061,493 of JACVVK020000061.1, forward strand.
CTTTCGGCGGCGGTTGATTTAATGTCCATGATTTTTAAAAAAATTATTATTTATTTATTTTTTGTTATTGATTCATTGAATTAATGAAGGTGCTTATTGTACAACTTTGTATAAGGGAGGTGATGATTGACTCAAGTATGTACATGAAAAGTGAGTCTTCTAGTATGTAATGACCCTCCGGCGCCCGGATTGTCCGTCCTTCCGCCCGTCCATCACAAACTAAACATAGACAATATTCTCGGAAACTATTTACCCTACAGTTATGAAACGTGGCCAGTAGGTAGTACGTGACAAGACCTTTCAAGAAATAACAAGTGAAGATGGCCTTGACCCAAGGTCAAGGTCACAAGATCAGTGGAAAATTTTGAAAAAAAAAGAACTTTAAGCATTTTCCCCTTGACTATGGCTACTATAACAATGAAACTTGGTGTACGGGTAGTTTAGGGAAAGGGCTTTTTTTTTTGGGGGGGGGGGGGGGCTGCCCCAACTCTTTTGCCAGCCTCCAGTGGTCTTCCTCCCAGGTCATGGGTGGAATCCACGGAGGGCTGGAAAGCTGGGGTAAGTTTTATTATGCATGATGATAGAGATGAGGATGATGGTAAGCATGATGCTATGGAGGTCCGTGTGGTTTTGGGACGTGCGGGACAGGGCCGCAATTCCTCGCTTCCTGCCATAAATATCCGGCGTTCACCAAGGCCAGGGAACTACGGCACCTGCGATGCCGGCCGTGTAATCATCCACATCATAAAACGTGTCATACCAAGGGAAGCACCCCCAAAGTCGCACCGGTGAAGTGGGTGAATCTCGGCTGTGTGGCAACAGCCTCCCCACTGGGACCACAGCACACCCGCTCTGGGTAGGTAGCCGACCTAGGTAGGAAAAATCCCTCTTGCCTCGGCTGGGATTCGAACCCGGGTCTCCAGGTCCATGATCCGAAGTGCTCACCACTACACAACGGGGGCCGGGCAGAAAGGGCTTCCTTAATGTATAAGTTTGGATGACCTTGGGTCAAGGTCAGGGTCACAGGAAATTGATGAAAATCGTGAAAAACTGCAACATTTTCAATTTCTTGGAAACTATTAGCACTACACTAATGAAACTTGTCCAGAATGTAGTTTGTGACAAGACCTTTCTAACCATGTAAGTGAGGATGACCTTGACCTAGGGACAAGGTCACAAGATCAGTGTCATTGGAACACGTGAGTCACATGGGCTTTGTCCTTCTACTTTCAGGAAATGTTGAATGTTTTGATCAATGTGGTATCTTGAAAATTAATTGCCCATAACTTGTTCTTTTCATGTGTTATAACTGGCACTGCATGCATTCATTTTAGTGTCCAACATTATTTTTCTTCATTTACTTGCACTTCTTGCTTCTATTTTTCCCAGTTTCATGTGTCTAAGAAATCCGTCTAATAATATTTCTATGGGTTCTTTGGCTTCCTGTCTGTTTCTTTATTTGCCTTTTTGGAGGTATTCTGCAGACCAGCCCTCTTTTGCAGTGCAATTCACAATGTGTATAAGAAAATAGAAAGGGGGTCTCTTTGTTTGTTTAATTCTTTGCATGATTTTTTGTTTTCTCACTACAAATTGAGAACCCCAGCGGTGGCCCGGTGGTTTAGGGTGCCCACCTCGGTATGCGGAAGACCTGAGTTCCGATGGTGACCAGTGTCAGTATACTTTAACTGGGGTTGAAACATGAAGCCTGTGCTGGTAACTTCTGGTTCATGTTTGGCACATTAAAAAGTCAAAGCAGCACCACCCTAAAAGAACCAGTTGTAGTTTGCTGGGCATTAAAGCAGCTATTTTGAGTTTACTCTTGAAATTGTAATAATTTTTTGGAATCCAGTACATGTGTTGTTGACGTCGATCGATGAAGATTCCATTGCAGTTGACGGAGCGGTTTTGTCGTTATTGTTGTTGTCAAGTTGATAGGAAACCGCCCCTCCCTTCCTCCCACATTTATGTAACTGCTCATTCCCATGCTTTTCCGACCAATCAGTTATGGCCAGTCCATTCTGGCTGATAGTATACAAGAGTCTGTACATGCATGCTTCAGTGAAAGTGGATCAGTTGGCTAAGACATCATAGAGTTGTGCTAAATTATTAACAGTGTCAGTAACACTCCTGAGGAAAAAAACAAACTTTTCCCCCCGAATTTTCTCCTAGTTTTTTGTTAATGCCATAAGTCATGGGATGACACACTATTTTTCCCAATAGGAAAATTCAATATACTGTAGCTCCATTTAAGCAATTAATAATCAACATACTTCAAATGGATTTTTTGACAAAATTAGTCTCAATCCTAAATTGTATGTGTACATGTAAATGGTATGTAAACCATTTTGAGTATGACAAATTCTTTGAAATCAGAAACACAACTTGTATACAAGTTTGACAACATTTAGTGTTGATTTGGACCCTGTAAATGATCGCATTTTGCGTCATTGGACCTTCTGTTCCTGTTAATGTTACTTTGATTGAATAAAAACAAAGTAAAGAGTAATCTGTGTCAGTTCATTTTGAGATTTTGTTCTGTCTGTCTGTCTCTCTGTGTGTGAGTGTGTGGAGCAAGAGGATACATGAAGTTTAAAACAAAAACAATGAATGTTTTTGTTTATTCTTATCAGCTGAAGTATCTTGATTTCGGGTAGCACCAAACTGGGGAACTAAACACACATACCCACATTATGATTAAGCATTCACAACCTCATAATTATGGAGGTTGCGGGTTTAAAACTCGGGAGAAAATTTTGTTCTTCTTTTTTTCCTTGTTTCCCCCATATTTAGAATAGTCGTCGTGGTGAGTAAAGACATAAAACAATGAAAACACCCACCTGCTCGACCACCCACATCAATGAACCCAGTTTTCCGGTTTGGTGAACCCAATTTTATACACTCGGCACTCCTAAAATAGCATGAACCCCACTTGTATAAAATGAACCCACTTTTTCCTACGTCTGTCGTGAGGTGGCAAAAAACATTTTTGTAAATCTGTGGTAATGGTTGTTATTAGCAAGTCACAATGAAAGAGTGTGTTCAAGCGTTGGAGCCCTAGGAGGTACAGAACTGGTTGGAACCCATTTGTGCATATTATGGCAGGTTACCCACTTGTGCGGTTTTGAACGTATGTGTGTGTGTGTGTGTGTGTGTGACTCTTGTTCAGTTTCTTTAATTAACTCCTAAAAGCCCATGAAAAAAATTGAAATTTTACTTGAAATCCTTCAGATCAAGAGCAGCCACTTCAAGCCACCAAGCAACTATTATACAGTCTGTGGCAGTCTCCAGCCTAAGACTGGCCTTGATGTGGCTCGTATCATGTGGCTCCTAGGAGTTACACGGGATACGTCACGTACGTTAATGCTTGTCAGTAACAGATGGTGAGCTACTCACAACATCATGCTTCCGCACTGACAGCCAGAAAGCACCATTTCACCACTAAGGTTTAACATTAATGGAACGGTACCAGTAAATTAATTTCAATGAAAATTGAATCAGACATTCAAAAAGGAAACAAATCCTCTAGAAAAAGGATGCCGTCTCTCTCTCTCTCTCTCTCTCTCTCTCATACTTCTGTAGGAACAAAAGGCTTTCCCATTTACGTCATCATGAATCATGAAAACGAAAGATTTTCTATTTCCGAAGACGTGCCCTCTGGCCTTCACGTGTATGGAACTGACAATACAGGTGTGCGCTGGTCTATCAAAAGTCAGACAGCAAATCCCTCTTACAGCCGTCTGATTATCCCCCGTGCTAAAAGTTACGTCCCTTGGATGTGTATACCGGTACGGGCGGGTATTTTACTACATCCAATCATCTCAAGTTACAGCCGGGGGGTGGGGGGGGGGAGAGAGAGAAAGAGAAAGAGGCAGGCACACAAGCAGACTGACAGACAGACGGGGAGAAACAGAAAGGGGAGACTAACGGTTGAGCCACCACAGTTAGTACCTGTAGTTTTGTGTGTGTGTGTGTGTGTGGTGTGTGTGTGTGTGTGTGTGTGTGTGTGTGTGTTTTGTTTTGTTTTTTGGGTGGGGGGTGAGGGGTGGGGTATAACTTTACAGTTTCACCTTTCTGCTTCGTCAGCACTTTCTTGCAAACGAGTACGAACGTCCTTGCACGCCATATTTCTTCATGGAAATAACCCCTTGATCCCTAAATCACAAACTGCACGACCGCTTGAAGCTGACGGCAGCTGATTTTCAACAGCACGCAGCAGCCTAATCGATACACCCCCGTCACCTCCCCCCCCCCCCCACTCCCTTCACCAAGTCAGCCACCCCAGGTATCCGAATAACGATCCGCCGGCGACTGCTGTCCCGTGCGCGGGCCGACACAGGTGAGCGGAAAGATTTTTTTCCTCACGATTCTCAGCTGTCGAAGTGGTGTAAGCGGCGGCGCGTGGCCTAGTGCCCCTACATAACTGTCCATACCTGTCTGGTGGTGTGGTGGTGTGGTGGGGGGTGGGGGGTCAGGGCCGTTTCCATAGAAACTGATTATGGGTGTGGGCCACGCAAAGTTCGCTATAGAATATAATACATGTAATGACAATATTCTCTCTCTCTCTCCTCTCTCTCTCTCTGTTGCATGTCGTGTCTGCAGTGTGAGCGGACGTAGATAGATAGATAGATAGATAGTGTGTGTGTGTGTGTGTGTGTGTGTTTGTGTGTGTGGTGTTGTTGTGTGTGTGTGAGTGTGTGTTTGTGTGCGTGCGCGTGCGTGTGTGTGTAGCATTAGCAACGGCAAGAATGAAAACTGGACCACTGGACCAATGTCTTTTACCGTTGACAAATAAAGTTTCATTTCATTTCATCTCTCTCTCTCTCTGAGCCGGGGTGGCCGAATGGTAGAGCGTTGGACTTCTACTGCTCGGGTCGTGAGTTCGTATCCCGGCTGGGGACAAATATTTCTGTTGGCTTTTTCATCGTTGCCCCGTCTTTGATACCACCCGTATGTGGTGGAAAAGGACGTTAAACCCCAAACACCCTCAACCCCCCCCCACCTCTCTCTCTTCCCCCGAATCCAGGCTGGGGCCAAATATTCGTGCTGGTCTTTTCTCGTGTGCTCTGTCTTTGAGATCATCCGTATGTGGTGAAAAGAACGTTAAACATCCCAAACACGCCCCCCCCCCTTCCCCTTCTCTTTCTCTCCCTCATACAAACATGTGTAGCCATGCACGACCCCCCCCCCCCCCCCCCCCCCCCCCCTCTCTAATGACCCATAATATAAAGGGCCTCAGCGGTATAACTGGTAATGCATTTTCGCATGGTATCCAAATCACTACGCTCAGATAAAATTTAACCTGATTTGTCAGCAACAATTTCATTTGCATCGATTTTTTTCTTTGGATTTTCCGTGCGCTAAGCCCTTTAAGATCCCTCTGGAAAGAGAACCACCAACAGACCTTTCCAGGGTCAGTAACTGTTGCTAAGGGACACAACCGGTGCCGTATCCTTCCCTCGTAATCTGCACTTTGTTCCAGATTTGTCACAAGCGGATTGGAGAAGAAGTGGCCACAACATGACTTACATCTGCTGACTTATATTAGAGTGTCAGGGACATAAGCGATCGGTTTCATTTTCCTGCAGTTTAAAAGCTTGTGCTCTGCGTCATTTGAACCGCAGTAAAGTTTGTACCTGTTTTCTGACTGGCTGAAAATGCTCGCTTTGTATGGAGAGTCGCGATGGCCGAGCAGGTAAAGCATTATGCTTCCAATGCTCGGGTTGTGAGTTTCGATTCTTGGCTGGGTTTTCGAAACAATTCTGCTGCCTTTTTTTTTTTTTTTTTTCCTCGTACCCCGTCACTGACATCACCCGTATGTGCAGAAACGACCGTGGGACTGTCAATTCTCGGGTTGTGAGTTCAATTCCCGGCTGGTAAGCAAAAGTATCTGCGCATTTTCCCCTCGTTACCCCAATCATTCACGTCATCCGTACGTGCACGAAACGGCCACGGGACTGCCAATTCTCCGGGTTGTGAGTTCCACTCCCAGGCGAAAGCCCAGAAATTGTGCTGCTTCCTCGCTGCCCCGTGTTGCATAATGGAATCACCAATATGTCGTTGAAAAATGACGTTTAAATCTCTAAACACCACCCACCCTGAAATTCACGGCTGCCTGCCTCGTTCTTATTCTGGAAAAATACAGTTTCATTTTCAAAAGTTCAACTTCATGTTCCGGAGCGGTCTGTAAGCGTAGCGGCAAGAACCGTATTTAACCTATTTCCCCGCCGACAAGAAGCTGGCGCCCCAAGTCAGGGCAGAGTAAAAGCACAGTATCAGTATTGTATGCAGAGTTACGGTAGCCAGCCTGAAGGGAAGCTCCCCCGCCCCCGGCTGGTAGTACTGGTGGCAGAACTAGCGATACCAGTATGGTACCAACGGACTACAAATTGCCGCCACCATTCCAGGGGAAATCGATACACAGTCTCCAGTGACCGACAATTATGCGACCGCTACAACAGCAGCCAAGCACGATTTCATTTTCCCGCTTCCACCTCTGCACCAGATTCAAACAGCTGACGCTTTTTCGGGAGTTGAACGCCATCTTCCACCACGTAAGGGTGATGTCAAAGACGGGAGGAACGAGAAAAAGGCCAGCACAAATATTTGGCCCCACACCGGGATTCGAACTCACGGCCCGAGCATTGGAAGTCCAACGCTCTACCATTCGGCCACTGTTGGGTTTGGTTACACGAACCCTTTCAGGTCTGATCGGCCACTGCCGTTCAAATTCAAGGAAATTATTTAAAAGCTCCCCTCAGTAGTGTTGTGTTGTCTCTCCGTTTCTGTCCGTCTCGAACAACACTGATTATGTCAGTATGCACCTCCACTAGCAGTTCTATAGCCATGGCGGACACGGGAAAGCCAAATGGTAGAGCGTTGGACTTTCAACGCTCGGGTCATGAGTTCGAACTCCCGGCTGGGGCCAAATATTTGTGCTGGCTTTTTTTCTCGCTGACCCGTCTTTGATATCACACACACATGGTGGAAAAGGACCTGAAACTCCCAAACACCGACCCGACCCTATAGCGTAGGGTCGTGGGCAGAAGTCAGACGAGAAAAGAAATCTTGCCAGCAGCCAGGCACCGTTGGTTCCCGATGCGTTGGCTCTGTACTATGGGGCCCCCATTCTGTGACCAGATTGGTACCAACACCACCAGGTCGCTGCTGCCTGCGGAGATGTCGTTATGTCACTATTCATAGTCTCGACGTAATCTGAGGAGCATACGCGATGGCACGGCTGGGGTTTGGTGTCTGACGCCTCTCAGGAACACACGGGGGGTGAAGTCAAAATGGTCTCCGGTGTTGCCGGTGTTACCCAGCTTTTAAAAAAAAAAAAAAAAAAAGGCAGCTAGGAGAGATCGCCTTCGAACGGTAGCATTGAGTGTTTTCATTTTCACATTAACTTTCAGTGGCACCGAGTGTTTCCAACGGTCTGATTTCGGTCTGTCAGCAATGAAAGACAGGGGTTAACCAGACGGGGGAGCCGGGATAGCCGAATGGTAAAGCGTTGGACCAAAGACCGTAGATGGACTTTCAACGCTCGGGTCGTGAGTTCGAATCCCGGCTCGGGCCAAATATTTGTGCTGGCCTTTTTCTTGTTGCCCCGTCTTTGACGTCACCCATACGTGGCGGAAAAGGACGTTGAACTCTCAAACACCCATCCTTGTTATTCAGACTTTGACGAACGCGTCCGAACTTTCTGGAGGAAACAGTAACATTGGTGACCACTTTGGAGGAAGGGGGGGGGGGGAGTAATTACAAAAAAGTCTCGCGATTGGAAAAGTTCCTTCCATCACGTTTGTCCGATAAGGACAATACGGACAGTGACCCCGGTCTGGGGTTGGTCTTGAAAGCACTTCATTCGGACTGAAGGGGGCGAAACTCTGAGCTGTAGGGTCTGAGAGAAGGAGTGACCAGACCTGACCCTTGGTCAAATCTACACGCCTCCAGACAGACGGTAGACAGCAAGGTTATGTCATCTTTCACGTAAGGTCCTGCCCAGCAAACCTTGTAGCGAAATAGGGGATGCGAACACCCCTCAAAGAAATGCCCAAGACGAAGTGAAAATTTACCTAAAAGACTACACCAACTGTGCGAGATACCACCGTATTGTAGAAAATTGAACAACGCTGGCTTTTCTTGCTCGGTGTTCCACTTTCCTTTCCTCCCGTCACAAGGCTTGAAGGGCGGAACTCCTGTGTGAAACAAAATCCTGCCCGTAGACTGGCCATCGATTTCTGCAGCTTTAGTTCCCTGTGGGACGCTTCGACCGACGGTCAGTTTTGGGGGGAGACCGGGGGTAGTAGTCGGACATCTCGTCTGTTTGTCGGCGACCCCCACGCTGGCCGATACATTTATGCGCTTGTTTAACGGGTATTGAGTGCGCGGGTCACTACAAACATCGCGAGGCAATTGCCTGGCTGACGGATGGCTGTCTGACTTGCAGTATAATCCCTTACTCGTCTGGGCCACTTTCAAAGCAGTCAAACAGGGCCATCCTATTAACTCACTTCCTACCGAGTAAATCTGGGGTTGTGCATCAGTGGTCTCACTACCAAAACAAACAACCGGACCCCCCCCCCGCCCCCTCCCCACCAAAAAAAAAAAATAAAATAAAAATTATATATATAAAATATATATATATATATATATATATATTTTTTTTTACAATGCAAATCTTTCTCACGATAGCGGTTTGGAATATGCTAAATTTGTTTTCTACACGCTAGTGCAGTTCTACGTGATTTGGTGAAAAGGCCCAAGTGTCGTGAATCAGAGGGGCGCTTACGTCCTTTTTACCATCAGCTGGTGATCACGAAATTGCACAAACCTTCATGGGAGTGCGTAACAGCTTTGAACGAAAGGTGGCGTTGGATGGCCTCAGCCAGGTATGCAGAGAAAGTATGATTGGGTGCTGTGTGTGCGTGCGCCACGTTCGTCTGTATACTGAGTGGCAAGGGCTTGCGTGTTCAGTACCCTGACAGGTGTGCACGATAAACCCTGGTTATTGTTGGTACTCTTTCTCTCGTATATTGTCTTTGAGATAAGTACCCGCGACGACAGAAACAAAGCGAGAAGCTGATGTCAGCGACGGTTAGCGACTCTGTCGGCACTCATGGGCCGTCTCAAAATGCGTACGCACACGCATGGGCCTTTGTAAATGCGTATGGCTGTTCTAAAATGCAACAAATACGCATTTTTGTTGTTGCAATAAACGAGACCCCTGGATAACTACAGGTGCCCACTGTTCAAAAGTTGTGTGTGTGTGTGTGTGTGTGTGTGTGTGTGTGGGTGTGTGTGTGTGTGTTCGCGCGCGCGCTCTACCCTTACATATAACAGATTAGAGATCTGCTGGTGTAGCAGATCTATAGTCTCTGAAACAACTACAATGCTTGAAAAGTTCCAGGTGAGTTTCTGTGGACAATTTACAATAATTCGCTTAACACAAACGAACAGCTGCCCCCTCTCCACACACACACACACACACACACACACACACCACACACACACACACACACACACACACACATGCGCCATCTCACCCCCACTCAAGGCCAGCCCGGTAAAATAACACCGCCGACGCTTTATGTAATCCCAAAATAACTATGACCTCACGTCTACCTATCGGGTCACTCGTCCTCTGCCCTAGCCTGCAGCTGGACGCGACCCCAAACGCAGCTTGCCTGTCCTTGCCTCGGTCAACCCCTCCGATAGTGAGACAGCAGGCAGGCCGGGCCAGGCAGATACAGACATACACAATGTGTGTCACCGGGTAAAAAATACTGGCCTGGCTAACGGCTCCCTGCAATAATAAGCACAATGCCGACTCGACAGTCGTAGAGAGGGGGGGAGAAAAATCTATACAAGTCCCGTCTGCAGCGTTTCTTTGCCCGCTTGACCCTATGCCCACGAGAGCGGCTGGTCTGACGCGACCATGAAGGCACGTGTAGCGAATTAAGAACTCCCACAGAAAAGCATTTGGTACTTCACACACAGAAACCTGCTGTTCTTGTTGAAAGGATTGTCGCGCACTGGCTCTGGTCTTGGAAAAGGGAAACAAAATAAAGCATGGAAGACTGAAGTCCTTACATTTTCAGTCCAGTCAGTTTTTCCACGCCAATTTCTTCGCCATGCTTTTTGTAAACTGGTTCAGATGAGCACGTATATAAGTTTTTACTTGTTGTGCTCTCTTTCAACGTAATACTGTTTACTGCTTGACGGTGATCCGGCTCAAGTTCAATGAATAAAAATGTTTAAACCAAGACTGAATTCTGTCAAGCAAGTTTAAGCAAAGCAAAGTGACGCACGCTACCCTCGAGCAGTGTAACGTTGTATCAGTCTATCTCCGAGCATAAGCAAAGCACAGGGATAGCACAGGGATAGCACAGGGATAGCCGAGCAGGTGAAGTGTTACACTTTCGATGTTAAGGTCGTGGGTTTTAAATCCCGGATGGCGGACAAACTTTGCTGGTCTTTGTCCAGGTTGGCCCTTGTCTTTGATATCAACCTTACGTGGTGGAAAAGGGCGGTTAAACCAGCAACTCCAACCAATTATCCAACTCTCGCAGACGCTGAGGCGCGATTTTCTGCCCCGTTTCGAACAACCTTGATGGAGTCAGTTGTGTTTCACCGCTACCGTAACTATTAGGCTCGGAATACTGTTGGCCTTTTACGGGGTTAAGGTCAGGTTTAGGGTTTCTGTTAGGTTAGGGTTACCGCGTGGTAATGGTTTGCAATCACTTTATGGTGTGTCTCTTCCAGACAAACGGACCAATGTATGACAGCTGTTTTGTTTTGTGAATTTTGAATTTTACTTTTCAACAGAGACAATAAAGTATTTTGAATGGAACTGAAATACGCTGAGTAGACGGCCATCGTGCATTTCCCACGATGTGCAAATGGCCGCGGATCGCGAACTAGTAATAATAGCCCAAGTCAGCGGTACTATGATGCCCTGGGCAGAAACGAAGCGGGAAAGAAAACCACGCCGTCGTCCCGTCTATGAAACTGTATGACTCATCGGTCATTAACGTTGGATTGTCCGATTGGCGATGCATTATGGCGGCCAGGGTTGAAAGAAGGGTAATGCGTTATTCTACACCGTGGGCCAGACGATTTCGCTGTCTGATACTCTGTCTGCATACCAACGGCTTCACACCTTTTGCTGCCATGCCAGGCAAGCACACATCTATCTGTCTGTCTGTCTGTCTGTTTTTGGCAAGATAGCCGTTTGTTGTCTGCCAAGCGTTCAACGTAAGAATTTGATCTGCTGGTTTGTTTTGTCTACCTGTAGTAAGGCAGATCATTCTCCTCTCCTCCCCCCCCCCCCTTCCCTTTTATTATGCTGATGAGGACGCTTACGCTGCGAGGACCCCCGCCCCCCCCCCCCCCCTCCACTCCACTACCGTAACTTGAGACAGGACAGCAATTTCTTGCCTAGTTAAGCGTTTAAAGCACCAATGTAATTTTAATCAGCCTGCCTCACACACACACACACACCGACATTAGATCTCCATATGGTATCTAACCAGGGTTCATCATCAATATTCCCCCATCATCAATATAAATCCTACGCCCCCCCCCCCCCCCCCTTCCGTCATCCCATGCCGGGCACACCTGAGAAGCAGTACAGAACCGGGTATTACTGACTGTGGCCACCCCACCAACCTACCTACCCCGCTATATTTACCTGATCTATTTCCACGCCGGGCCTGAGAGCCGCGGGACCTTTCCGCGGGGCAGCGCCGGTGCTGGTTGCCAGGGGCGACCACCCAAACACAGACGGCGTCGGCTGGCCAGGTGGCCTGATAACATACTGGGCTGTCTCAGGTCATGTTGGGTCACGGGCCGGTCCATTGGCGGAATCAGGCTGAGGGGTGGCAAGGCTTCCAGGAACTGAGTTTTGTGTGTGTGTGTGTGTGTGTGTGTGTGTGTGTGTGATGGGACGAAACGTTCGCTGACTGGAGCATCAAAATGTTTTGGACAAGTCCATTAGTTTGGTGGAGGAAAGTTTTTCAGGTGCACCTGTACTTCCACAGGTAGGCCTCTGCGCGCATTTTCAACTTTGCGGACACTGAGATTTGCGAGGTTTTTCAAGTTGATACTGATTAAGGCGGAGTAAGGTGATTCGAGCAGTTGATCACTGGACTTGAGATCAGAAGGTGGAGGGTTCGAATCCCGACTGAGAGACAAACTTTGTAGAGGTTTTTCAATGCCCCAATGCCGGTTTGAAATAACCCTATATTAAACCTTAAAACGACCACACACACACACACACACACACACACACACACACACACACACACACACACACACACACACACCACTGTTCATAATAAGGTAGGCTTAACGCTAGCGCATAATCAGTCCTTCAATGGTCGCGACGTGACGAAGCCAATATGTACGCGTGTCTCGAATCTCGGCAAGTGAGGACATAAATACGAGGAACTTGACAGTCATTGCCAGTGCTCTGAAGATACGGTATGTCTACTGGCTACCCACACAATTTGTTTATCACATACGTCATGCACCGACCAACACAGCACAGTTTGAAAGCCTGACTCATTCCTTTCAACTCTGTCAAGTTAACTAGTTTTACACTGAGAAAAGATAACGCCCACTGCATGAGTCCGTGTCAAAATTTCATTGAATATTCAAATTTCTAACTGCCGTCTGTATACGAGGCTACCATTGGCCAGGCGTTTTGTACTAAGCGCTCTCACTGAATGTTATTGCATCTCCAAATTCCGAAATTCCCCTCTTGTCAGTCTACGAGGCCTTCATTGGCCAGTCCTTTTGTAACAAGCGCTCCCATTGCTTAAAGGCACAGAGGTTTGTCGTTTTTCTTTTCTTCCTCTTCTTCTTCAAACTGTGGGCAGCTCACGCCATAAGCCCATAAATTTCTGAAGTGCTGAACGTTCCCTGGCTTTGTACGTAACAGCGCGTGCGACATAGGTCAAAGCGTTAAGTCCGTAATGCGATTTAAATTGACGTCACACCGTGACACATTCTCAACGTAACACCATTTAGCACTGACTGGAAAGGGGGGGACCCCCTTAGTAATACATGTACACGCCACCTCCCAACACACACACACACACACACACACACACACACACACACACACACACACACACAATTTCTTTTTTTAGCGTTACAAGACTGGCAGCCAAAACACGGGGTGTAGTCAAAATGCACGTGAGTACTTCCAGTGCTACTCAGGTCCAGACACTCGTAGCATAGCCAAGACTGTAGCACCGCCTTTCAATCACATTTGAGTAGCACCGAGTCGGGGTGAAACTGAGAAAGGGCCGGGGCCGTTTTATCAACAACAACAACAACAACAACAACAAAAAACATGAACCGACTTTGACTAACGCGTTACTATAACGAAAAGACACATGCATGCTACGTGTGTGTGTGTGTGTGTGTGTGTGTGTGTGTGTGTGTGTGTGTGTGTGTGTGTGTGTGTGTGACGGCTTTATGGCTCTGTATATTCTAATTCTTGCATATATTTCTCCCCTTACACTTTTTTAAGGCGCACAGAACTGTTATTTATTAATATGTTATAGATAATACGTTATAGGGCTATTATTATTATTATTATTATTATTTCAAACATATGGCCTTGCGCGAGAGCAATCAGCGTCGAAACTTTTCAAACAGGAGTAGCACGGAATCACTCGGCCATTTTGATTTCACCCCGTGAAAACCCTCTTTCTCCAACACAGAAATTTGAGAGAGAGAGAGAGAGAGAGAGAGATCCTGTACTGCTGACGTGACTTTGATCTAAGACATCAATCATCGAGTCCGCATCCGTCTCAACCACAGAGCTAAACTACGGAGCTTTAGCTCTGTGCGCCGGCCCCCAACCCCGTGATGGTCGCGTGACACACGCACGGCCCAGTTTACATCACGGAAGCGGTTTTCAATGAATTTACTTACAATCCCACAACTGTGGTGACTCTTCCCCCTCCCCCCCCCCCCCCCCCATCCCACTCCCACCCCAAACAAACAATTTGACAATTATGCTTCAGCCGACGGCAGGATCATGGTACGCTGATCACTACTTTATAAATAGAACTCAAGGAAGAGTGAAGCGGTTTTAGGGCAGAGTACTTTTGAATTGTGGGATCCCCCCCCCCCCCCTTCCCTCACTACTTTATACGGCCGGAAACTGGAAGCCTACGTATCACGTGACTGATTCAATGGCGAATCTCTGACCCACGCCATTCACGAAACTTGCTGAAGACAACCCCTTTCGGTAACACACTCAGTGACGCAAGTATCGATATAGCGCGTTACTTACTTCTGATTAATCAGTATCGGAGGAAAACTCACGTTGTTCTATCAAGCCCATTCTCTTCCCATGAGCACCAGTATCTGCTACGTTTTGGATGGTACAAAGGTCACCCGACCGATCTTGGCATAAGGCATCATCCACGGTCAGGCATCCCCATCATCAACATCAATATCGTTTTATAAGCGGCAGTTCTTGCCCCCTCAGAACTAATTACGAAGACAGACACTTAAAACTAACAAACACCCACCCACCCCATCGTCTCTCCTCTCGCCACAAAACCGTAGCTGTTTCCGCTGGCAATGAAACTAGCCACTGACGCAAACATGTCATGTGCGTCATTGCCGTTTTCGCTCATTTCCGACTTGCCTGTCGCTGCATGTACCACCACATCAAACTTTTTTTTTTCTTTTTTTTTTTTAAAGCAACCACACATGCACGGATGTTGCATGTAAACCTATACCAAGTGATCGGACATAGATAAAATAATCCTGTGTGTATGTGTGGGTGGTGATGTTGATTAACACGTCATTGAATCCATGACATGCGTCTGCACGTGCCACGCGCTAAACACATCTGTTACACCGACCTCGCTGCGTGACGCGCGTGTTTCTGCGTTACTGATAAAGGTGCAACTTCCGAAGGTCGGCCTTCGGGCAAGGGAGATAATTTAACGAAACTTGAACCGCTCTATGCATGAAAGTAAAGGAATTGAGTCGTACTGGCAGTGGTTTTGGAAACTCAAGATTCTTTAAATAAATCAATCAACACACACAAAAAAAAAAAAAATAAAAAAAAATAATGAAAAGTAAAAAATGAGACAAGAGTGGCGGCCCTTTAATTAAGCTCAGCTGTGCCTTTAACTGTGATAAAATGTATTGATGTTCCGCCGAAGAAGGTAAAGTAGCACTTGAATGCTAAAGTAAAAGTTGTACTGTACTTAGGAAGTGCTGTTATACTCTCCCCCCCTCTCTCTCTTCTCCTCCTTGTTCTTCTAATTATTCGTTTTATTACTGTCGTCGTTCACACTCTTGCTTTGTGCCACTTTGCTTAACAATAAACGCGATGAATCTTGAGTCTTTGAGTGTCTATGTCTGTCTGTCTGGCTGGCTCTGCGCCTATGTGTCTGTCTCAGTCTGTCTGTCTGTCTCTCCACCTCTGGTGGTAAAGTCAATTATGGATGGCACCGCGCTAGTCTCCCAGAAAGTCGATAAATGTACGGTCACTCGTTTGGAGTGACTGTTTATTCCTAATTCCCTTTTATCCCTACCACGCTAGCTCTGAATACTGCAGCGAAGCACGATAAGGCCTGTACATTATACACGGGGTGTAGTCAAACTGGCGGGAGTGTTTCCAGTGCTACTCAGCTTCAAAAGTAGCACCGCCGGAACAGAGCTCCGAAACAGTAGTGGCTGGGGAGCCGAAGTTGCCGAATGCTCGAGTCGTGGGTTCGAATCAGTCCCGGTTCGGGCCAAATATCTGTGCTGGCCTTTTTCTCGATGCCCCATCTTTGACATCACACATACGTGGTGAAAACAACAAAAACAACAACAACAACAAAAACCCCGTTAAACTCCCAAACAACCAACCCAACACCCTCAAATGTAGCTTCACGTGACTCAATCATAGTCGAAACCTTGGAAGTGGAGTAACACCGGAAACGCTCAGGCCCCTTTTGATTACACCCCGCGATATGCAGCGCGGAAACAAATGGACACATGAAAATTCCTTTTCTCTCGGCAACAAGGCTAGCAAATGAAGCATTGCACGTGCGATACACGTATCTACGTACATGCACTTTGATCCTCTCCGTTGTCTTCATAAGACATTCATTCTGCGGCATTTTTCTTGCTAGAAGTAGAAGTGTCAGACGCTGACTGTCAGATGAGTAGGTGTGTATTCAGTGTTAGTTACACTGGTGTAGGTACGGGGAGTTCACCGTCGAGCCCGCATCATCAGATGGTCGTGTCGATAGAAGTGGAAGTACGTGTATCTGTTGCAGGCAAACAAATGGCTCGCGGTTGTCTGCTGTCTTGTGTGTGTGTGTGTGTGTGTGTGTGTGTGTGTGTGTGTGTGTGTGTGTGTGTGTGTGACGGAACATAAGGAAACATATCCTGCCTGACACTGATACAGACATGCACGGGCGCGCTCGCACGCAAATACACTAACACGCCAAACTAAAGGTTAGAAAAGTTACGGTAAGCCAAAATATTAAACGCCGTCTGGTAAACAAAAAACCCCACAAACATTGTTCTTATTGTTCTTTATCCCCCCCCCCAACACACACACACACACACACACACACACACACACACACACCACACGACCATTCCGGCCTAAGTCGCCGATTAACCCAGCACGGGCGAGAGAAAAGTAGGTTAAAAGGAGGAGAAGGGAAGCGAAGAAAGACGGTAGCATCAGTAGCGCCATCAGGGTGTTGGCGGATCAATACTAGGTCTCCAAGAAGACGGGCAAGGCGATGAAGTCAACCCAATCAGCGGCACGCACACATAACAATCGCACCACCACCACCATACTATACCGCACCACACCGCACCGCACCGTGCCGCGACGGTCACAGAATTGCTGAGCACGCATCCACACGACCAGAGAGAGAGAGAGAGAGAGAGAGAGATCATTCACTGACATAAGCTTTTTTCCATTCAAAGAATTCGAAGTACGCAGAGAGAGAGAGAGAGAGAGAGAGAGAGAGAGAGAGAGAGAGGATCATTCACAGACATAAGCTTGTTCCATTCAAAGAATTCGAAGTACAGAGAGAGAGAGAGAGAAAGAGAGAGAGAGAGAGAGAGGATCATTCACAGACATAAGCTTGTTCCATTGAAAGAATTCGAAGTACAGAGAGAGAGAGAGAGAGAGAGAGAGAGAGAGAGATTTCATACTGTTCCACTGCCAGAATCCATACTACGAAAATGGTAAAGTAACCATTTAACACCTGATCAGTATACGCAGTCACATGGATAAAAGACGAATTACTCTGGAAACACACACACACACACACACACACACACACACACACACACACACACACACACACACTTGCGGCAACTACTGAAGGTCACGGAAGCAACTAACGACAACCTTAGTGCACTGAACTGTGCAAAACAACAGTTTGAGAAATCACCTCGTGCAACGATAAAGCAAAAAGATCTAGTCAGCTTCAAGGAGAGAGAGAGAGAGAGAGAGAGTGATGGAT
This sequence comes from Batillaria attramentaria, assembly GCA_018292915.2. Classification (NCBI taxonomy): domain Eukaryota; kingdom Metazoa; phylum Mollusca; class Gastropoda; family Batillariidae; genus Batillaria; species Batillaria attramentaria. The sequence goes on from JACVVK020000061.1 coordinate 1,079,006, forward strand.
GACGACTCAGCCGAACCAACAGATTCACTGACGGGAATCTGTTGCATCACTGTCAACGATTAACAAAACCGACGTGTCACGTCCTTACCTGACCTAATAAACCTTCGTATCAACCACGTAAATATTACACTGAGATTGCGCCGGAAGAGACAGATAAACTTGGTCAAAGGGTCACTGAGTAAACCGGCCCTATACTGACGTGACTCGACAGTTCAACTGAATCAATTACTGAGAAGTGCGAAACTGTAAATCGGCACGCATGCCGTGTATTGGAAAGCTTCGTCACAACACTACGCGTGCACGCTTTCGAAATCAGAAGCAGCAGAAGACAAGTTCGAAACACTTCAAGGATCGCGTTTGACACACTACTTAAGTCTCTTCCATGGTTTCACACATGCGTTGTTCCCTGACTGACTGGAGACAGTCGCGAACGTCACGTCTCAGGCACAATTTAGCACAGTCACAACACAGACGCAAACACACACCGGCTCTCACACACTCGCAAACTCTCCTCAATGTTACCGCAACTCTACCTTGCCTACCTACTCAGCCTTGCACTCTCCCCTCTCTCTGTCCACCCCTCCCATCTCTCCTACCCTCTCCCCCCTCTGACGTCGCTAGGCCTTGCAGCATACCAGCTGTGAGATGGGAGGAAAAAGCTAAGAACGACTTACCTTTGCGGTTTTCACACACCGGGCCTCTTCCCTCTCTCTCTCTCTTTACTGTAACTCTCCCACCGTGTCCTCGCCTGACCCGCCTTGCCCAGAGTAAAGCCACAGAGGTAGATCGGGCGGCAGACGCACGCCAGACATGGCCTGAGAGTGGAGGAAAGCCGGCTCATGGCACTCTGTGTCCGTAACACAGCTAGAGGAGAGCGGAGCTGGTGTGGTGTAGCGGGGGTTGGCATACATGTAGCACACACTGGCACACTCCACTGACGAAGGCTAGACTACACTGACTTCGGCCTCTCTCTCTCTGACACATGGAGCGTAATCATGCCACGAGGTGGAGGAGGGGGGGGGGGGCTGTGAATGCTTAGGGCTGTTACGTATGTTTATTTTTAGCCCCCCCCTCTCTCCCTCTTGCTAAGATGGTCATCTGTTGCTAACGGCCGTCCCATCAGTTCCACTCCTCTCTCTCTCTCTGGTTGAAACGGCCATCTGTTGCTGGCTGCTTCCCGATACCACTCCTCTCTCAGTCTCTCTCTGGCCCGAAAAAGGACGTTAAAATCCCAAACACCCACCTGCCCACCCTCTCTCTCTCTCTCTCTCACACACACACACACACGCACACACACATACAGGGCAACAAAAGATGGGCCCATATGTTGCTAGCAACCTCACCACTACTCTCTCCCGTTTTGGAAAATAACGTTCGTTCGTTCTCTGTGTCTATCTCTATCACTGAAAATGATGGATTCATATGCTCAGTTGACAGCAGCCGGAGCCGAGTTCCTACCCCCCCCCCCCCCCCCCCCCACAACCATCATTCATTATGATGCAAACGACGCCGACCACATCCCTTTCAACTGCAGAAGCCAGAGAAAGCGAAGCGGCCGGGCCCGGGGAGGACTGGACTTCTAGTCTTCTATCATAGTCAGTGTTGCCACTGATCAATGAACGACTGTAGCCGCGGCACTGAACGGTGGCTGATCAGTCACACACCACAGACTAGACTACATCTAGACCGACGCTGACGAACGTTGTATCGAGCGGTCACGCCTGAGAGACTGTGGTCGAAACCCGGTGGTGCTTTATCAGCATGGAACATCTGAGCACAGCGGCGAGTTCTTATGTATTATTCCGTATCATTTCCTGGTCTCGCAGTTTTGCGTGTAAGTGCGCTTGTACGCTCGAAATAATCTTAGGCTGGTAGAGCTGTTAATGCGATACGCTGGCGCTTGCCGTCTGGCGGTGCGAACGAGAACTTCATTGGCCCCACGCTCTCCTAGTCAGCCGTGCAAAAAGACTATTGCAGACGCCGTGGTACGATGCCAGACGTTAACAAAACAGCTCCGAACAAGTTGTTGGCCGAGAAAGTCGGTGGGCCTTGAACAGCTACCGGCGAAAACAGCGTAACACCGTGAACTGGGCGCAGACCATACACGATGCTTGCCTAACCAGCAAGTGTGTCTGATCTATCACTGCCCCTAACTCCGTGTGACATCTGTACTTGAATGTAATCATTGTGACACAACCGACCAGACTAGTGGCAGAGGAAGAGGACAACGACGATGAAACAGAAGACGACGATTATGAAAGACGACGACGATGATGATGATAATGAAGAAGAAGAAGAAAAAGACGACGATGAAGAAGACGACGACGATGAAGAAGAAGAAAAAGAAGACGATGATGAAATAAGGATAAGACGACAACGATGAAGAAAAAGATGACGATAACGACGACGACGAAGAAGAGGAAGACGACGAAGAGCAAAAAGAAGTGTTCAAATCGCTTGGCTTGCTATCTCAGTGCTTGTGCGGCGTTAACCCCTACTGAACTAACTGACTAATTGCTATCTCAACCTTACCGCGAGGTTGACCTGTATACCTATGGGATAGAGCCACGTTTGCGATACAGAAGTTGACATTTCTCGCGCGTCCTTTCTACACGTGGCATAGCGACATGGTGAAACCTTTCCCTCGTCTTCCTGACATCAACTGTCGGCTCCGGTTCCACTTACACCGACAATAAAACATGGCACACGTAAATGAACGGGACATAGGTTTTAAAATAATCGATAGGTTTCTTGGGAAATGCATGTAGCCGACCATCTTTGGCAAGGGGCGAGGGGAGGGAGAGAGAGAGAGAGTGTGTGTGTGTGTGTGTGTGTGTGTGTGTGTGTGTGTGTGTGTGTGTGAGAGAGAGAGAGAGAGAGAGAGAGAGAGAGAGAGAGAGAGAGAGAGAGAGAGAGAGAGACTGAAACTTTATTTTTCGAGGATGAGGTAATAGAGGTCTCTCTTACTATCTGTCCTTGCTACACTAATAAACACACAAAATACATCACCAGAGAGAGAGAGAGAGAGAGAGAGAGAGAGAGAGAGAGAGAGAGAGAGAGAGAGAGAGAGAGACAGACGTTCGTCAGCGATAGTCATGGCTTTACACGTTGACTTCAAGTTACACAAACTACCTACACAATAGCACTCCGTCTATAAACTGAAATGACATAAGCACACTCAGTGACACACTGACGCGTGACCACGTGTATACGGAACTAAACCGACGCCCACACATTTCTGTCGGTGGCCCTGAAGATGTGGGTTTTTTTTTGTTTTTGGTACCAAGACGCAAGTCAGCATCAGAACTATAAAAAGAAGCTGACCTTTTTTCCCACACGCATCAAGTAATCCCCGACTTACCACGGCCCAAATCTGCCGCGCACCGTGTTAGGTTGCCCGTATGAAATACCAAGACTGACAAGGACCTATTACGCGGGCGCCACTGTCTCTGAACGCAGACAGGGTAGCTCGAACAAGACGCGTCGGAAGTACTCATCTATTATGACTCACATTTACACTTTACGTCCCGTCTTCAATTTCAGCGTATCTCAGTGACTTTGCTCTTACTGTTTCGGTAAATTGTCACAGTTTTGCTGGTACGTATTTCTAGACCGTCGTCATAGTTCAAACCCTCAATATAGGTTTCTAGAATACAACAACGTTGAGCAAAAGTGCGTAACGGCTGCGTGTTCCATTATTTATAATTATGTTCACCAGAACCATTCAGATGAATCAAATCCTAACATCAGAGGCTTTTTTCTAGGTCAGGGCCGGCGTAATAGTGCGCTAGCAGCGTGCGGACGTGTTGCTTGTTCTATTTTTACACACTGGTCGAGAGCAGTTCCGGCAAAAAATGGCTAACGACTCCCATAGAACGCCTTAAACAGTGTATCTTGAAGTTAAAAAAGAGAAGGAAAAAAAAAAGAAAGACAGTCTCGGTGTCCAAATGGGCCATCATTTTATTTACAAACAGCTTAACGGCTTCGTTTAAAGTGAAAGAATTTTTTTTTTTTTTTTTTTTTTTTGGGGGGGGGGCGTTCCGAGTATCTTTAACTCTCTCTATGCCAAGGTCCTTATTTGGGGCCCTCGTGTTCACACCGCTTGGCTGCAGAGGTCCGATTTATGGGATCGACAAAATTTCTTTTTTTATTCTCAGTCAGTGCGGAACTAGATACAGAGCTAGTAAAACGAGTTTTTACCAGTCGAAGGGAAACAACCATCTGTTAATATGCTACTTTGAGAAACTCAGCATAGGGAGAGTTAATTAATTTCGGCTGGTGTATCCTGCATACAGCGCTAGCAAAACGAGTGTCTACCGGTCGAAGGGAAGCAACCATCTGTTCGTATGCTACTGTGAGAAATTCTCAGAGTAATTACTTTCAGTTGGTGTAGTCTGCATACAATAGACCGCGCACTTTTCTTGAATTGCAAATCGTGTGAATCAGCACTCACGGCGTTTTGTTACTGTAGGGGGTAAAGAATTGCTGAAACTAGACGTCTGATCAGCTCGACAGTCTGGCATTCATTAAGGAAGCAGACAGACAACGGAAAGTCACCGTAACTTTTTGCCCACTAATCTACTATACAGAGTCTCTAGCCTCACGATCGATCAATCTTTCAGAGTCATTTCATGACCTCCACAATAGCAGTCAACACGTATATCGACATTTCACGTGAAATTTGACCCAAGCTTCGGACAAGGGCCCAATTGATGTCAGCCAGCCAGCCAGACAGATGAAGTCGTAACTTATGTCGAGACCTCATTGTTTTACTGTTTGGGATGGTATTTCACATTGCCATCGCAGCAGCTTGTGTTTCAAAAACCCGGCTGCAAGTCACACGGCGGGGGAGTAGTCAAGTTGACGGAATGCTACTCCAGTTCAAACGTTTTGAGGATGGTTGCTCTCAGGTCAAGGCTCATGTTTTGGCAACAGATAGCTAAGCTGCTGTGAAATCTTCTAAGAACACGCTGAAGATGAACAACTAAACCGATGATAAGCAAACTAAAACAAGGCTCACGTTTCCTGGGAACTACTTTGCGGATGTGATCAACTGTCGACGTAGTGCTTCGGTTCCAGTTCGGCTACTTCGCGTGTTCCGCGCGGCGGAGAGGTTCTGACTACTTACGAGTCACGCTCGCAGTGCACTGACGCGAGACGGATCGACCTACTACCTACGCGTAATGATTAGCAACTGTGGCAGAGATCAGATGAGAGGCGAAATCGGAGCGTGAAGTTTGAAATCGTCCTCCAAAATGATGACTCGAACTAGCATTCCACCATTTCAATTCTTGGCTAATGCCCGTGTACACGACTTACTGCGTGTTTCTGAAGTACATGCTTGTATGGCGACAAAGCGAAATATCGGCTCACTAGAGTAATGACAATACGTGAAACCAATCGTCATACTACGAACTTTTGATTCGAAGTAGCACCGGACAAACATCCGCCATATTGTCTACCTCCCCCTTGTGAGTCAACACGCTGTCGCGTGATTGAAAACAGCGACAGTGACTCGGCCAGACAGACAGACAGACATATAACTCAATGCAACCTACAGTAGCTGTGTTTCCCTGCCAAACCTTTGGTGGCTGTAGTTCTCGATTTCCTACTCGTCTCATCCCTGACGCGACCAGAAAGTGACTGTTAACAACTAATGTTGTAGACGTGACGGGACTGACCGGCGACACATGACCGGAACTAGTAATACAGTTGTAAGACACCTCCCTTTTAAACTCACAAAACTCCCGGCCACGGTCGAAAGTGAGACTAGCGTTCTGTCAGTCTGCGTTTGACATTTACTACTTTGGCACGTTGCATAGCTTGTATCGTGTTACGGACCTATACTGGCAGCAGGAACAGACAAATGGATCATAGAGCACAAGTGGCAGGCTATCAGACGCACCCCCACCCCCTCTTCTACACACACACACACACACACACACACACACACACACACACACACACACACACACTACTGCACGTAATCTAATACTCTGTACATACTTCAGCTAGTTTAATGTTACAAAAATACTGGCAGCAGAATCAGACAAATGAATCACAGAACTTGAATAATGAAATGGCAGCCAGACAGACTCTCTCTCTCTCTCTCTCACACACACACACACACACACACACACACACACACACACACACACACACACACACACACACACACACACACACACACACACACACACACACACACACACCGCTTTGCCCAGTCGTCTCACGGCTGGCCATACTTCGCGGATAAGGAGGAAAGTTAGCCTTGACATCAGACAAGCAGTTAGTTCAGGGCACCATTAGCATCGCAAACCAGACATACAGACAGATGAAGTCACGACCACGCAATCCATCAGCCGACTGGTACAACCACCGTCAACTTCTGTTCATGACTTAATGGGGCTAATTCGTTCGTCACGTGAAGTGGCCTCGTTAGGCAGGTGGTTGCCTAATACAGGGCTTGTCTGCTGGCTGCCTATGAACTGCTTGCGGTCCTTAATTGAAACGTTTACGGTAATCGGGTAATTTCAATGCCCAGAGTCGTTCGTGATGGCGCAACAAAGTGGTTCAAATTCAACATTATTGTGAAGCCATTCTTAAAGGAGCATTTACCGTTTACTCAGAAGCTGACTTTAGAAATGTCGTGCACAGACTCTGACAGCTCTTGGGAGTGTAAATATGATGATGGGAAAACGCCAAAAAAAACGAGAAAAGAAAGAAAAAGGATGCTTATTTACAGCTGCCAACTTTAGGATGTTCCCCAAAGTGATGATTCTGCGATGTTTAGTGGATACCGGAACATGCGTATAGAAAGAAAGAAATCCGTGCTGGTGAAAACGTTCAGAGTTTCCAAAAACCTCATTTCTTCAGTACTTCATTTAGATATCTTTCTTATCTTGATTTGGGCAACCAGCGACAGCAGAGTTATAAAAATGGCCGCAATGCCAAAAAGAAGCATCACTCCATTTGAAAACTGAGTTAGAGCTTCGAAAGTGGCGTAAGTTTCCCGAACTGTCGGCTCGCATCTACTGTCTACTAGCACAGAAAGGGGGGACGGGGCGGGAGGGGGGGGGGAATCGGTCGACTAAATACGGAAGGTCTGTTTGCCGAAGATGGTGTTTGGGGACATCAGGACGAGCTGGATGTGGTTTGCAAACACATCCTGTCCTCCGCCAGAACACGGTTATTGAGCTGTCACTCAAAAGTCTTCGTCTCCGCAGAAACATTAGCTGAAGACGCGATCTCCAGGGATCCAGCCAGTGCAGCGAATTTCACCAAATAATACGGGAGGAGAGGACCATGAATTACAGTAGGGATCCTATGTCGGTAGCCTATATAGGGTCCCTGATGAAAGCCTTGCCACCACAGAATACGACTAAGATTACACCTTGTACAAGAGCATAAGTTATAGTACTGGGACAAGAATTTGAGACTGCTGCAAAAGAATACGAGCTACAACGTATCGCTATGAAAAGAGAAAACCACGTATAGCTCCAGTTCCTGAACACAACGTACAGCCCTGCGACATCGGAATACGACTGAAACTACACAGTTATGTTAGTTAAAAGACCATCGTATACTGATAAGACCATGCGTTACAACACTGACTGAGACAGGAGAATGCGACTAGGACAAAAGAATACGATGGATAACTCCAGTGAATGAACATGAATTATAGACCTACGATGGATAGCTTCAGTGGATGAACATGAATTACCGACCTACTTCCGAGACAGAGTGCGACTAAAAATACACGTAAGTTAGAGTACCAAGGCAACAAGACTAGAATAAGACTCTAATCAGTGAATACAAAACACATTCCCAACGGCGATAGGATGTGGCTCAATCTACACGTTATATTAAAGAATAAGTGACAGTACTAACATACAGCTCTCCTGTATCATTACGTACATGATTTACACCACAGGGCAAGAAATATACGACAAACACTCTACACAGAAGAGAGGGTGGGAGGGTGTTGGTGTTTGGGGGTTTAACGTCCTTTTCCACCACATAGGGTGATATCAAAGACGGGGCAACGATGAAAAAGCCAGCACAAATATTTGGCCCCAGCCGGGATCGAACTCACGACCCGAGCATTAGAAGTCCAACGCTCTACCATTCGACCACCCCGGCGCCCCCTACACAGAAGAGAACTGATACGTTGCAGCTCTATGACGAAACAGTACAACGGGGAACTGATACAGAAATTACAACCGAGATCGACGTAAACTGTCAGTTGCAGAGGATTATAAGTAACATTAAAAAATACATAAAACGAGAGAATAGGATTAAGACTGAATACAAAGTGTAGTCCCAAACACTTTTCAAAGAACACTACTTCATACCCCTGAGGCAGACACAAAGAAAGGGCGACGAATCTTTCCATCGCCGAAATAAATTAAACCATCGATGGATAAAAACAGCAAAACAGGACGGTAGACACCCTGAAGCGGGTGGCAGGAAGGTAGGGGGAGACCCGGGAGGGGGGAGGGGGGGCAGGGAGGGGAGATAAGATGAATAAACTCTTTACGCCACTTCAGTCAGCATTTTTCATGGGCAGGCCTTTGACGAAACTGAATGGCGTCTGGTCAAATGTAACGCCAGACCCTTAACATAAAATCTTGCCAAATGGGACTTGTCTTCACGGTCTACTGCCCTCTAGGAGCGCTCGTTCAATAGAACCATCCAAGACCCTGGAACAAATGTGTCTCGCTTGGAAAAGAATCGACGGTACCATTCACCAGAACACTTCAGTCTTTTACTGGTGTTGTCGTGGATGGTGTGTGTGTGTGTCACTGTGTGTGTGTGTGTGTGTGTGTGTGTGTGTGTGTGTGTGTGTGTGTGACAGTCTCCTTATAGTTCTCGCTCAATTGTGAACAAATAACACGCAAGGGTACTTAACTCTACTCCCCCCCCCCTCCCGGAGCCTCCTCTCCAACTGGCCTCTACCCCTTTAAAACACCGACTCTGCTATCAACAGTTATGACAAGGCCTATAGAAACATTTAGCAGGCGACAAGGAAGTGTGAACGTATGCAAATACACTATTAATTCGCTGATCGGATCTGAATTTGCCGCCGACGTTCTTCGGGTATCAGTTCGATCTGTCCAGAAGGGGAGTTTCAGACGGGGGGGGGGGGGGGGGGGGACATTACTCACACAACAGATCCCTCCCATCGTAATATCGATGACGAAGGCATAAAAGTTTGCTGGAAAACAATACACGCGGCAAGGTGTGGTTCGGTTATCATCAAACAGAATCAAAAAGCGTTTCCCATACAAACACTGTAAATATCAGAACGATCTGAAATGAAAGCTTACACGAGAGAGAGAGAGAGAGAGAGAGAGAGAGAGAGAGAGAGAGAGAGAGGCAGACGTTGGGGAGGGGGGGGGGGGCGCGGGGACACACGAGATTTTCTTTTTGTTATCGCGCCATTGACAGCCACCTACCCCGACCCTCCACCCCCACCCCCAACCCCATCCACCCCCTTCTCGCACAGACTTTGACTGCAGAACGGGGTTGATCCAACAACAACGGCGTCAGACGGAACAAGCAGGCACAATCTGTAAACTGCAGCAGAATATCCCTGCCAACATAAATTTCAAACGCCCTCATGACAGACAACTGACGGGATGCGGCTGCCGTAACAGTATGAAAGCCAAGTAACGTGTAGGGACATCCACAGTTGCAGGAGGCTGGTTATAAAAGTTATGACATGATACAGCAGACTAGACAAGTTACGTAACCCAGAAAACGGCGTGGTTTCAAAGTTAACGGCGCATCTACGGTATTTCTCTAGGCTTAAATGAAGACAGAATTTGGAACTGTGCTTGTGCTCGAAATGGTCTATCATGATGTTAGCAGATCTCTCGATGCAATGCACAATACCTGCATGTGGTGGGGAAGGGACGTTAAGCCCCTAAACACCCACCCACCCCCCTCTCAATGCAATGCGCTGACGCTTGCTGGACGAAAAATGCAAGAACAAGAAATGCAACGGCTCGAAGCTCTCCTCGTCAGTTCTGTGACAAGCTCGTGACAGACGTTTCTGTCAGCTCAGTCAACACCGATGAAACTTTGCATGTGCCAGTCTCAGCGGTACAATGGTAACCACCACCCCCCCCCCACCCCACCCCCCCAAAAAAACAAAACAAAACAAAAACCAGCTCCGACAGGTTTGTGAGTCTTGAAATGTTGAGCGGTGCGTCTTTAACAACGCAATAAATGTGGCAATAAATCTTGAAAGTCCCACCGAGACAGAGTGGAGAAAGATCGGCGGGGCATGGTACGTACAAAGATGATCAGACCCGGGGGGACAGAGAACGTACACAGAACTGTCTCTGCACGTCAGAAAAAGACAGAGAGGGGGGCGAAGGTCGACGCGGGAACGTAAATTCGACAGCATACAGCTAGGTAAGTTTTTTCACTAGCAGATTCTGTCCTCCGGGACAGGAAACCTTGGTAAGGGGGCAGTAATCAGGTTTTAGACCGGCCTGTGGTCTATCCTTGCAGGTACGCCTGCTTCGCTGCCATCGGTCAGTCTGAATGAGGAGTGAAGGCGCGAGCGAGGTGTGTGTGTGCGTGTGTGTGTGTGTGTGCAGAATTTTTATGTATTGCATTGTCACGTTTTGGCATTTAAACTCCCCATCAGGGATTCATAAAGTATTCTTCAATCTTAACTGTTTTCCTCCACATGTGAAGGTGATACAAAAGACTGGGCCACTCTGCGAGCTCGTGCAAAATACATTTTCTAATTACACAAACGGACCTTATCACGTCCTTTAACAAGACAGTTTCAGTGGTCTAACAATCTTGCAAACATGACCACGGGTCAACACGAAACAACTGAAGGTGAAAAGGCGAGTGGATGGTTGTGCGTTTGAGAGTTTAACGTGTGAAAAGGCGAAGGATACAAGGGGAAAGAACTCCACGGAAAAACGAGGTGAAGCTGAAAGACAGACAGGGCGCAGAGGTGAAGCTGAAAGACAGACAGGGAGAGAAAGGGGGGGGGGGGGGGGGGGGGGGGGGGGGAGAAAACGAAAAAAGACAGAAGTCAGAAAAAAGTCCCAACCCATCTTTGAAAAGTACTCTTCTATACAAAGAGACGCCGCATCAAGGCGGTAAGAGTGTCTTCATGACACTTTCTGACTACATGTGAATCATTGCGCCGTGACCCAGACTACAGCGATTGATTTTGGCGCGGGATAAATCACACTGTGAGGCGGCCCGGCGCCGCGCCTAACTCGAGTTTCCCATCTGTGTGTGTGTGTGTGTGTGTGTGTGTGTGTGTGTGTGTGTGTGTGCGTGCGTGCGTGCGTGCGTGCGTGCGTGCGTGCGTGCGTGCGTGCGTGCGTGCGTGCGTGCTTTTGTTTTGGTACAGTTTGTGCGGACGCCTGTACGCTCGAAATACTCTATCTTGATAATTTGTAGTAGTATAGTCATTCAGTACGCTTCTGTTGGCTAAGTTCCAGCATTACAGACGCTGTCACTGTCCAGGTGTCTAAGTGGTGTGACGCTAGATACCACGAACACGGCTCAGAACGATGTGTGAGCATAAATAAACATGGTAGCATGTTAAGACCTCTCCTGGCCCGAGCTTCACTTTTGTCCGAGTCAATTGCTTACTGAGAACAATCAATCATGCTCCTTTAACATTTCCTTGGCCCGGGTTTCGCTTTTGTCCCAGTCAGTTGCTTACGACAATCAATCATGCTCCTTTAACACTTCCTTTGCTTTTCTGGTGCTTCTGATATTTGCTGGCAGTCGGTGAATCATGCCGATCGTCTGTGAAACAATCGGCCGTGCCTTATCAACCACGTCTCACTTAAAAAAAAAGGGGGGGGGGGGGGAGATACTAGGACCGAGTCGTGGTGCCGTCACTGATGGTGGTGAGTGGCTTCGGTGGTGGTGGCTGCGTCGGTGACGGAGGAGGAGGCTGTGGCAGAGGTGGTTGCGGTGGTGAGACCGGAATGCAGACAGCAGCTGTTAACACAAATGGCCAGGCTAGACAAGGCGAGATGATAGTCAACAGACTTTATGTGCTCGCCTCTCAATTAGCCACGCCTTCAGTCTGCGGGCTGTTTGCCGCAGCGATAGCAGCACAAGTTTTATTAGTCTGTCGCGCTGATTTAGTGAAGACACACCACGCATCTAGTCCTACATCCCTCTGGATCATAACCGTACATAAACCACTGGCCTATGTAATCGGGTGATAGTCCGCCAAAAGTGAAGTTCAGAAGCGCAGACGAATGTGATCTCGTTTTCGTTTCGCTTAACGTCGCCGGCTGACACATCAGATTATAATGAATGTTAGAAGAGCCCGTGACTTTCGTTTTCATTTCGCTTCCGCTGGGTGATAACCATACGTAAACCACTATAGTCTAACATCTCTTTGAATGATAACCATACATAAACCACTATAGTCCAACATCTCTCAGCCATACATAAACCACTACAGTCCAACATCTCTTTGGATAATAACCATACATAAACCACTATACACCAACATCTCTCTGGATGATAACCATACATAAACCACTATAGTCCGGTCCAACCTCTCTCTGGAAACAGCCATACATAAACCACTATAGTCCAACATCTCTTTGGATGACAACCATACATAAACCACTATAGTCCAACATCTCTCTGGATGTTACCCATACATAAACCACTATAGTGCAGCATCTCTCTGGCTGATAACCATACATAAACCAGTATAGTTGAACATCTCTCTAGATGATAACCAACCATTAACCACTATAGTCTAACATCTCTCTGGATGATAACCATACATAAATCAGTATAGTCTAACATCTCTCTAGATAACCACAATAAACCAGTACGGTCCACAACGAAGCAGAACGATACGAAACGTAACGCAGCTGGTTGGTGCTTCTAAACTTCACTAATATGTCTGTCCGCCATACTGGGCTTTTATCACTGACGACGTACAAAGCCCTTTACTGTATGGTCGCTGCAGAGTTCGTAATTAGTCCAAACAAAGATCCTACGGCTGTTGTCGGTCACGGGTTCGCTCTTTGATCAAAATCAGATCTAGTGTACGCTGGTTTTACACTGATGAGCGTCTTACAGCCCCGCCTGCCCTGCCATCGGTAATGACCGAGACTAATTGCCGAGTATAGTTTTTGTGTACTACACCTGTAATCGTGCTATGTGTATGTAATAGTATGGGCTCTTATAGCGGACAATGAACAGAAACACACAAAGAAAGACTACAGATCTAGAACGCTATATCTAGATCTACCAGAAAGCGTAGCGAATCTACATTCTTTCGTACGATGATTACCATAACCATGTTCAGTTTTGATTACTTCCACTTTTAGAAGTCTCCCCAGCGTCTTGGACCCCCCCCCCCCCCCCCCCCCCCGCCAAAAAAAACCCCAAAAAACTCTCGAACAGAACTTTCAACGGTGTAAGGGAGAGGGGGGTGGGTGTTTGGGGGTTTAACGTCCTTTTCCACCACATAGGGTGATATCAAAGACGGGGCAACGATGAAAAAGCCAGCACAAATATTTGGCCCCAGCCGGGATCGAACTCACGACCCGAGCATTAGAAGTCCAGCGCTCTACCATTCGACCACTCCGGCTCCCCGTGTAAGGGAGAAAACCAGTTTCTGACAGCAATGCACCAATAAAAGCCTTCACACATGCAGATCATTTCATCCGATGTCGAACGAACTACCTTTGTACTTAAAACACGACATATGGCATTTGTCTGGTTCAGTGTTATGTCATCGTGCACACCTTTTCTCGACTGACAGCCAGACAGCCCCATCGCACATCGCTCCAGCAGCGAAAACCCACTAAGAAGTCTGAGCTACATGCACCAGTTCACGTCATCGGTAAAAGACACTCAGTTTTCTGCGTATGATATCGACGTGTCTTTTGCGCTCCAACCTTTCCAAACTGAGCTGCGCCGGAAGAGAGAGAGAGAGAGAGACACACACACACACACACACACACACACACACACACACACACACAGAGGCAGATCTATGTCGCGTGCCCTAAGTGATGCCCTTTTCCTTGCTAACTTGCTCTATCCGCCCTGCCGCGGGATCGCTTTAGTCTTGCGTTGTCAAGTTTCATGACTTTCTTTGTGTGCACATTGATTTCGTATGAGTGTAATGAGCGCCCCAGAAGACAAGAACTCCAGGGGGAAAGTCAATACAAGGTATATACATGTACTTGTACATCGGGCTTGTCTTTCTGCCGCTGCTGAGGTGGCGAGGCCGCGCTGGCGCAGCTGAAAGAAGCGCAAGGCAGTTGTTTTGTCTGAAGCTTCGGAGTCAGGTAACATTTTGAAACCTTGCGTTGCTTTCTGGGTGGGTGGGTGGAAATTTATCTGTGACGCATTCTGACTGTGAAAATCCACGCAGTTTAGTTTTGTCGGGATTCGAAACAATAACCTGATCTCAAGTACGACAGTCGACTGGTGGAGGCACGCGACTGATCTTATGTTCTGGCTTTGGAAATTAAATGATAACCTGACGTAACCACAGCAAACGGCTTTTGAAAAAGACTATAGACCATTCTGAGATCTAACGATTCAAAGACCTGAATTGCGTTCAGTTCAATTGTCTGTGTTCGGAAAAGTCCATATGTGTTCCATCCCTTCTTTTAGAAGTCTCCCCAGCGTCTTGGGGAAAAAAAAAACCCAAAACAAACAAACAAACAAACAAAAAACTCTCGAACAGAAACCACACATATCACGAGAACTAGTTGCATGCACTTTATTCTAAGCACACCATAGCTAGCTTCAAGATTCAGTACACAGTAAAGATCAAAATGAGATCACAGTCTTCAATAGTGTCGTGTATACCCCCCCCCCCCCAACAAAAAAAAAAAGAAAAAAAGGTCAAAATCATAAAACCATTGAAGTGACAGAGTGACGACACCGGGTCTAGGAACGCCCAGGACAGTCTGGTGGGGTGGGAGGGTGGGGAGGGAGGGGGGAGCAACTGACATCTTCCCCACTCCGTAAACACAAGAAACCAGATTTCAAAATGCAGCGTACTTCCTGAGGCTGACACCCAATCACCCAACAGATGCTCTGAGGACGCTACACGTGTACATCTGGGGACGAATGAAAACCGAGGGCCATGGCATACCACTGCACGACGCTCATGATGAACTCGGCGTCGACAAAGTCTTTGTGAGGGCTGTCTATTGATTTTCATACGTCTGACATCTACCCGGCTGTAGACCTTTCGCCTGCCGGCTGCTACCCCGGGTGAAACGTGCACGTATTTAGGTCGCGCGCGATCTTTAGCTGGAAATGAAATCCCGGATGTGTACTTGTGTCACCATCCATTGGGATCGTTGCGGAAGAACTAGGGACTGAGTTCTCGCGCCCCCCCCCCCCCCCCCCTCCCTATCCCTTTATATTCCCGTACTTCAGCAACGGCAAGGTGGAATGTGGTGTTGTGCCAAGACTTCACAGTTTGCAAATTCTCTCTCTCTCTCTCTCCGGTTCGCACGCACTCAGTGTCACAAGACTTATGATAAATTATCACTCCAACGTCTACTCATGAAAGTATTTAAGTCGGTCTCCATAAAACCACTATACCACACAACCTAAACTAGAATCGGGATTTTTGTTTTTGTTTTGTTTTTGCCAAAGTCAAGGAATGACTGTTAGAAGTAACTCCTTTCAAGATTAAGAAAGCAAAACTAGCAGGATCAATCAGCCGGGATCCCCCCCACCCCACCCCCTCCCCTCCCTCCGCCCAACACACAGACCCCTCTTACACACAAATTCATTCATGCGCACCAGCCAATCGCCGGCAAGTTGAGCGGTTTACACTCTGAACTACTGAAACAAGAACCCCCAATTTGTCAAAAGAAGCTGGGACAAGCGGTGAACTGACTCCCGAAATACCGAGAAAAGGCGGAGAGATGAAGCAAAGTGCCAGAAATCAATGACTGTCGGCCATCCAGCCCAGGGGGAGGGGGGGGGGGGGGGGAAAGCGACTCGTCATTATCAGTGACCCAGACAGTCAGTGTGAAAGACTGTGGCTAGAGCCTTTGTCAACGGTCATATTTCATTCTCTCTCTGTCTCTCTGTCTGTCTCTCTCTAACAGTTCTATCCTGTAATAAACGTTTCATCAACATAATCATCTCACTCTCTCTCTCTCTCTAACAGTTCTACCCTGACATGAACGTTTCATCAACACAATCATCTCTCTCTCTCTCTCTCTCTCTCTCTCTCCGTGCAGGTCGCGTTTCAGTTCAGATAGTCCCTCCCCCCCCCCCTCATCTCCACCTCCACTATCTGAGAGCCGGGATGGCTCAGTCAGTGAGTGAACTGACCTATCGGTACTACGGCTGTTGGTTCGAGTCCGGAGAGGTCTCAAGGTTTGCACAGGAACTTTTTCAAGTTTTTGAAACTAGCGTCAACAGCGGAGAGACTTCACATCTCACCTCCAACCACTCTCTCTTCCCTCGCAAAAAGCCTAGAGCTCAAAACAGAGAGAGAGAGAGAGAGAGAGAGAGAGAGAGAGAGAGAGAGAGACGGGGGACTGTGCCCATACACACACATACACACAACGAGCAAAACTTTGACAGCGGGAGAGAGAGAGAGAGGGGGGGGGGGAGACGACTGCACACACACACACACACACACACACGAGCAAAACTTACCACAAAACCTTCAAAAGCCCACCGGTTCTCGGACGACTAAACACACGCTTGTCTGTTTGTTACCGCTTTTAAACTCACTAGCTGAAAACACGACCAGATGGTAACGGAACAATCTGCTCGTACAAGAAGAGTCTGCACAAACAAGGCTAAGAGACTACCAGAAATATAAGACCCTTACCTGCGATGCCGTCAGCCCAGCAGGCGAATCATTGATCCAGTGTGATATATAGATGTGACTGCCGTGACTGCTGCATGACTGCTGATGACAGGCGCAACTGACGCTACACGTCTTCCGTCTACAGCAGTATTTATACTGTACGTACAGATCCTGCAACAAGAAAGGAAAGGTGATCAGGTTGCGGAGTTCTTACTGAAGGCGAAAGACGTCTTGCTTCTCTCTCTCTCTCTCTCTCACACTCAGTATATATATGGAGCTTGCGCTAAAACTTTTACCCTTGAAAAATTAAAAAAAATCATTGTCATTGTCATTGAAATTATCATTCTCTCTCTCTCTCTCTCTCTCTGTGTAAACATGGTACTTTCTCTACAACGTTCACCCTAGAAAAAAAAATTGTCATTAATTTATCATAATATATCTCTCTCTATCTCTCTCTCTCTCTCTCTCTCACACACACACACACACACACACACACACACACACACACACACACACACACACACACAATCACAATTACGACTAGGACAAGCGCCAGTATTAGTTAGGGAACTCTCATAATGCTGGAAACACAATACTCTCTGTTCCTTTTTTTCATTTTCATCCCTGCAAAGAGATTGTCAAAGAAACTCTCTCATTCTCTTGTGCCTAAAGTGACAGGCTGAGAGCATGCCGGGACTAGAGACCGGAAGGCCTTGCGTTTGAATCCCGCTAGGGCCAAAATTTGTGAAGATCTTTTGCAATGTCCCCCGTCTCAAAAATCATCCTCGTGGATGGAGAAAGACGCAAAGCCTGTGTGTGTGTGTGTGTGTGTGTGTGTGTGTGTGTGTGCGACCTGACGTACAGTGTCGCTAGGAACATCGTACTATGCGGCGTCCCAGCATATGGTACGCTCCATACAGTGTTGCTGGCGACACTGTACACCGCATAAAATGTTGCTGATGGCGCTGTGCATCACACACAATGCTTCTGACGACACTGTACGCCTATTTTAAAGCTGCTGGCGACAGTGTACGCCGCATAAAATACCGATGACACTGTACACCGCATACAACGTTGCTGACGACACTGCACGCCTATTTCACTGTCGCTGGCGACAGTGTACGCCGCATAAAATACTGCTGATGACACTGTACACCGCATACAACGTTGCTGGCGACACTGTACGCTTCTTTCCAAGTTGCCGTTGACACTGTACACCGCAATGCTATGTTGCTGGCGACACTGTACGACTCTCTCAATGTTGCCAGTGACACTGTACGCCTCATACCGTATCATGGAAACATAACAACACTGACTATTTCAGATGACTATGCCGGTGCCACATCCGGTCGAAGACACGAGAAGCCCAAACATCACTCGTCTGATGGAAAAGGTTTGCGGGCGTGCGGGTGAAACACCCTTATTATGGATGAAGATGCCAGGCCAATCTAGCAAGGAAACTGTCTTTCACAGCGTGGGCTCTCAGAGACGGCAAATTTTATTGCAAGACTATTAGGCTTAACAGAATAATGACAAGTGGTGTTTTGGAACAGTTAACCTTCTGAGTGCGGCTCGAAACAGGAACAGTCTCTCTTAAAGGCGCTAATTCAACCATTTTATGCTCACAGATCGTTCTGAGCTGTTTTCGTGATATCTAGCATCATGCCACTTTAGACACCTGGACAGTGACAGCGTCTGTAATGCTGGCACTGAGCCAACAGAAGCGTACTCGATGCCGCGGCGACGACAGTGAGCCTTCGAGCAGCGTAACAACAGTCGTAGAATGTGAATGTTCGACCGCTAGCTCAAAAGTATTAACAACACTGTGTCGCATTAAGAGCTGCACTAATAACCAAGACAGAGTATTTCGTACAGTCGCACTCACGAACGAAGCTGTTCCAAAACCTAGGTTTTTATTTATTTATTTTATTTTATTTTTATATTTTTTTTATAGCAAAGATGGAATGGACCCGTTTTGAGAAATGACTTTTAAAGACGCGTCTTTAAGCATTCTGCCTGCCAGTCTAGCTTCGATCAAGGGTATACACCTGGCGCAAGTGCTACGCGTCAACGCTTCACCGTACTCTGCCTATCAGTGACTCACTGCAACAACTAGAGCGTGTCAGTAGGTATCAGTCCTACTTACATATCCCCCCCCCCCCCCCCCAGTCCCTGCACTAAGCAAAACATCACTACGTTTCCTCCTGCTGGCGAAGCGTGACTGCGAGCTTTTGTTCTCAGCCTCCGCCGCCGGCTGCCGTCATGGCCCACTGACCTGTGCCCCTCCTCCCCCCTTTTCATCGTCGCCGCTGACCCGAAGCGGTGAGGCCTTCAGCGGTCCGCTGCCCCGCAAGGTCATTACGTGAGGAGGGTGGAACCTTGACCCCACACTGGGTCAGAGACCCCCGTCATTTTTTCCCCTCGAATGACCCCGCGCGCTCAGGCTCAGCCTCTAACACAGGCCTACTACACAGGCCGAGTAGTAGGGGCAATAGTCCTAGTCTTCCAATACCGTCCACTGTGGAAAACGAGTTTCCATTCACGTGCTAACCCAGAGAGTGTCATCTCAGAGAGAGAGAGAGAGAGACAGAGAGAGACAGAGAGAGAGAGAGAGAGAGACAGAGAGACAGAGAGAGAGAGAGAGAGACAGAGAGAGAGACAGAGAGAGAGAGAGAGAGAGAGACAGAGAGAGAGAGAGAGACAGAGAGAGAGAGAGAGAGAGCACTAGCCAAGACAGCACCAATAACTTGACCAAGCAACGAGATGACCCCTTACTCAGCCGAGCTCAAACGAAAAGCGTTAGATGTCAAAGGCGCGGGTGGTGAGTTCGAGTCCCGGCTGGGACCCAAACTTTATGCAGTACTGAGTTCACATCACCCTTACTCCCAAACTAGCCGACCTCTCGACTCACGTCGACTCAGCTTTGTCGACAGCCTGGCGAAGAGGCCACAGGTGGTCATAGCCCAGGGGCGATGTTGACAGGTGACAAGACTTACCACCCGTTATCCGCGCTACGTGTGTACCTGGGGTCAGTTACGACTGACTAGCTACAAGCCAGTAATTGATGAGTCAACCAGCCTACCACTGGAAGGGTGGGCGGGAGGGTGTTTGGGAGTTCAACGTCCTCTTCCACCACGTATCCTACCGCTGGGAACAAACCTACGTGGGGTTTGTACGTCAGTCTACCGTCATTTCGTGAAAGGGCCCAAGTGCCTCGGATTTGGCAGGCACTTGGGCGAATTTACCGAATGACGGTAGTAGTGTTCAATCAGTGTTGTGGTCTAAGAGACTGCCACAGCCGCTGCCCTTTGGTATAACTTGCCCCCCCCCCCCCCCCCCCAATAATCATTTCAATTCGGGAAATCGGGTCGCCGCGGTGCAGCGCCAACCTATTTTCTGATTTCGTTGTACTACTTCTCGCCTTTAACCTTCTCTTTGCTGCTTCTGGCTTCTGTTTTCGTATCGTGGAACCATCAGTACTGATCTAGCTGCACGTGTACGATAGAGAGGCCTCGGTTTTTCGAATACCCTAGTATCTGCACTTTTTGTAATCAGAGACACCTTTCTTACAGACATCACGCTTAATATTAAGCTACCACGCTCTCTCCTCTCACGGCGTCTACAGTTACCTTCCAGACACCGTTGACACGCTACAGTCCAACACCTGGGCACTATTGTCAGCGTGGGCTGAGCTTGGTAAGTTCCCACAACTCTGGTAAACTGACGCACACCATTAATTCCCCTTGAGGCCTGAGTAATCGGGCGGTGAAAGCCAACACCGCTACCGTCTGTCTGATCAACTTCTGATCTTCCAGACTCTTGTGTTGCCTGCGTTCTTCTTTGGCGTGGCGACACACCGGCTTCGCATTCTCGCGTTCATGTTTTTTTTCCTGTTATCAGTGTTAGCCGAGACAGAAGTACAAAGTTCAAAGCGTTCGATGAAGTCCCGGTTAGTTAACAAGGAGGAGTGGACTTATCCCGCCAAATTTCATGCTGTTCTGTTGTTTTTGCTGATGACTTTTTTTTTTTTTTTTTGGGGGGGGGGGGGGGGGTTAAATCTGTCAGCCCTACCAAAGACAATCGGCTACTCTATAGCTCATCTAGAGTCTTTGGATCTACTGACAGAAATATACGCAAGAGAGAGAGACAGAGAGATTCTCTATTGAGGAACAACTTTAAAAACGGGCGCCTTCCAAGCCTAGGCGGGCAGTCAAAATATGCTTCACTCCTAACGTCTTTCCCTTGGATGTGTGAGCTAGGTCTGTTTGTGTAACCTGCCCATCGCAGCCAATGATAAATCAATTACGCGAGACCTGTTAGTCTGCCTGGATTGAACAGTGTTCAGTTAGACTGTTCTGTTAGACTAGCTGCCCCTCCCCCTTCCACTTCCCTACCCCGTAAAATCGCCGTTAGAGTCCAGGCACGCTTGTGACAGGAACGTTAAACGTAACTAATGATGGGAATCTGCCAAAGTCAAAACTGCAAGTTCTCCAAACGTCTGATATGCATACCTTTAACACCATTGTTTAAGGTTATACCCAAAAGCTACAAGCCTCAAGTTTAACTCGCTGCACTGAAACTACCAAAATCACCGGAATTTCTGCCAGAATAACTTGCCACGCGGACACGAACGAGTTTGGACCGCGGAGGGCAAAGAGGTCTTGCTCCAACAAGCCTACTTGTGAGTGACCTCTTCGCTACAACACTGATTCTGTCTTGTTTGATCATTAGCCTGTGGTTGTCTAGAGCACACACTCACAAGGTCTGTTTTGCTTTCGTGCCTGCCCGTGGGATACAGAAGATTCCAGAAGCGAGAGTGGCCGAGAAAGTACTTTACTTGTACTGTTTGTCGTTCTGTCGCGAAAGATGACGGGAACTTCGCCGGCGAAGCGGGAAGGGCACAGAATGGAAATATGAATTATGTAGTGTGCACTTGTCTTTGGCATTTAAGGCGATGGCTTGCGACTGTGTAAAGTCTTACTCCAGACCATTCGGTTGCTCAAGTTTTTTTTTTGTTTTTTTTTCCTGTACGTCAGTCATATTCTAAACGTTCTGAAAGAGTATTTTAAGTCTAACGGGCGATGCTGTTGTTCTTTTTTTACCTTTAGAGTCGTGAATTTAACCCAAACGATTTGATTCCATCATCAGTACAGACTGATGCTATTTTTCTTGTTTCATAACGGCAAAATCGTCTACTAAAACACATCTAGCAAAGAAAATCAAAACACTGAGATCAAATATTTACAGGTGACTCTCTCTCTCTCGCTCTCTCTCAAGCACTCATCCGCATATGCATGTAAGAGAGAGAGAGAGAGAGAGAGAGAGAGAGAGAGAGAGAGGGTAAAACAAATCTCAAGTACTCTTGTGAATTTAATCCTGACGATCGAAATGCATTCTGCCCCGGTCCGTCTTGCGACTGTTAGTGCTGTTAGTGATGGAGGGAAGGGGGAAGGGAAGGGGGAAGTGGGGCAAGCTGAGAAGGACCAGAGAACGTGACTGACTGCGCGGTGCCCTCATGTCTACCGTTTACAGAGACCTAAACCCTAAACCCGGGGACTCAATCTAATCAATAGAAAGTCTAAATCAAACAATCAAACACTAGGAGAGTCTTAAATCAACCAATCAATGGAGGAGACGGGATGTCAAGCAGGCCGCAAAACCCTCTCCATGGTCCGAGACTATTGCACGGTGGGTAATCGGCAATACGCCGTGTCGATTTTTCAAGTTTTAGTCTTTCAGTCGTGCGTTCGAATAGGTTAGTTTTTCTGGTGTTTGTGTGTGTGTGTGTGGAGGGGGGGTAGGGGTGAGCGTTTAACGTCCTTTTTCACCTCCTATGAGTGATATCAAAGACGGGGCAACGAGAAAAGGGCCAACACAAATACTTGGCCACAGCCGGGATTCGAACTCAGACCAGAGCGCTGAACGTCCAACATTCTACCACTCGGCTAACCCGGCGCTCAGAGAGAGAGAGAGAGAGAGAGAGAGAGAGAGAGAGAGATGATGATGATCATCATCATCATCATAAAAAAAGTTTCAGCAAACAGTAGCTTATATTTCCTGGGTCATTTCAGTCCTGTTTGAGAGTGACACGAGAGAGAGAGAGAGAGAGAGAGAGAGAGAGAGCGTTCGCCCGGAACAATTACGGTCAAACCCATCACTCTTCTATAGTACCGATGTGACAAGAAAGTACCACCCACCACAGTTGCGGCACACCAGAAGCCGTACACTACACGGGCAACCCGACAATATCAGTCACAGTCCCCTAGCCCTGCAGCCAATACACTAAACAAATTAGTCACAGTCTTTTCGTCTGTCGAGAGACAGTTCTTCTGGTCTGCGAAATGCGAAGCCGGGGCGTGGAGAGGATGGAAGCAGTCCCTGGAGGACCGGGAAACATGATATTAAAGAAGCCACAGTCATCCACAGGCCACTGACGCGCACTAGTGTTCGAGTGACCCGCGGTGAAGAGTGTTGTGGATAGTCAACTCCAAAATGTCTTGGAGGAGGATTGTCTTTCTGTTTTAGTGCAAGTGTTTACCACGAATGATCGCTTATGGGTCGATTTTGATTGATTTATTTGTTTATTTATTTACTTATTGGTTGAATTATCTTTCAATGTTGGGGTCGGTGAGTTCGAATCCCGGCTGGGGCCAAATATCTGTGCTGGCCTTCTTCTCGTTGCCCCGTCACAGTCTTCGATATCACTCATACGTGGTGGAAAAGGACGTTAAACTCCCAAACACCCACCCGCACCCACCCTTATTTATTCATTTAGTTATATTCAATTGGTTATTTACATTATTGATTTGTCTTATTTATCCAATTAATCAATTAATTAATTCACTTTTTCCTTTCAAGACGCCCGCTTTGACAGTCCAACACTCTA
Organism: Batillaria attramentaria; assembly: GCA_018292915.2. Lineage (NCBI taxonomy): Eukaryota > Metazoa > Mollusca > Gastropoda > Batillariidae > Batillaria > Batillaria attramentaria. The sequence continues at coordinate 1,102,720 of JACVVK020000061.1, forward strand.
CCACCTCTGCTTTCTCAGCTCCCCTAACCAAGAATGTAGGCGCGGGGGATGGGGAGGGGAAGGGGGAGGGGGGTGCAACTGGTAACTTGCATCACCCGTATAACGTCTTACTAATGCACACACATGCACACACACACTAATATATCCATTTCTCACCATTGTGAACGTACAGCAAAAATGCCTTATAAGGGTGGGTGGGTGTTTGGGGGTTTAACGTCCTTTTCCACCACATAGGGTGATATCAAAGACGGGGCAACGATGAAAAAGCCAGCACAAATATTTGGCCCAAGCCGGGATCGAACTCACGACCCGAGCATTAGAAGTCCAACGCTCTACCATTCGACCACCCCGGCTCCCCTGCCTTATAAGGAATCTGATCTGGTGGTGTCATTTCCAGCATATGGTCTGATACAAAAGGAGACGGTGGCAAAATATCACCTGAGCGACGCCTTCGGCCAAAGGAGGCAGACGGGAGACAACCCAAATACACCCACGGTTGACTGATACCAGTTTCTGAACCTGCGCGTAAACACAATCAGAACGTAAGGTTCAGACGACCAACAGAGCAGAATCCAGCGCTACCGTCTTTCGAAACAAGGTCCTAAGCGCCATGGTTTTGAGTGGCGCTTAGCCCCTTTTTTCTGATGACGGTAGTACAGCTGTAATGCTAGTCATCTGCAAACTTTAAAAACGGTCCAACCGCCATAGGCCTGAAAGGCGCTTGACCCCTTTCTACAGAGACAGGCAGCGGACCTCGGCGTCAATTTCAGGACACAGCATTCGCATTTATAGTCAAGTGAAGATGTGTAATTAGCGAAAGGGCGGACGGGCTAAAAACACCCCATCTGAGAAAAAATGACTTCCACACCGCGTCTTACAATACGGCAGATGTACTGTGACAGCACAAAAGGAACAGGTGCCTGCTTCCTAATGTTGGTGACCGCCATGAGATGCTGCGCGGATCTCAAGACAGAAGTATCACCAGCTATTGGCAGCTAAGCCTGGCTCCGTCAGGTCATGTGAAGTCACGGGACGCGACTTTCCGCATAGTGAATTCACCCTGCGCAGTTACAAATTTGAACACACATGAGCAGCGGATCCTAGGATCAGTTCTGCTGTCGTGCTGAGAGTGCAGTCCGAGATCCACTGTTGTCTTGTGAAAAGCGCTTAACTTAAAGCGCCATGTGGATTTGACAAGCGCTTATGCCCTTTTACACGCACGGACTCGCAGTGCTGTAGGCTAGTCACAGAACTAGATGCACATCTCTCGTAACATACGCGGGGTGTACCAAAACGTCCTGTCACATGTGCTGTTACTGTTACTGTAACGCCACAAACTCCAACATGTTCTTAAAACATGTCTTTCCACTAGCCATGCACAGTTTCAACTGCCTCCATCAAATGATAAGATAACTATGGTACCTCGTAACTGGTGTAGTGCTAAACTCTGAAACGACGGCTTTTAAAGAGGTTCTGTGCCCTTGTAAACTTCCATTCTGCAAGCTTCTCTTTCTTTTTAGCAAAATACTTATACTCTGGGGCAGAGCAGATACCTCTTCAAGTACATCTACACGTACGATTTTACAGCTCTGTGAGCCAAACCCGTTGACTGTGCCGGTAAGTCAAACACGGACTGTCTGGTGGCCCAGAAAGGGGGTCGGTCACTGTGGCTGGACAGGCCTTCGGTCACGTGGACACGTGTAGCGGCCAGCCTGGACAAAGTGGGTCAGTGGCGGTCGATATACAGCCACGCGCCGCCTAATAACAGCCCCCCATCACGGACCGACAGACCGACCGACAGGACATCGCGGTCAGACGGCCACACTGGTCAGACCTCAGATGCCCTCATCGTCCCTCCGCCCCTGGGGTGAGGGAAGGAGCGGGGAGGGGGTGGGGGTGAGGCTGGGGTGGTCGCAGACGGCTTGGCTGACCTCAGAATAGTCTGGTCCCGTAAGGACGCAGGCCGACACGAGAAGCACGTGCAGGAAGACAAGAGGATGGTGAATACCGACCGCGTACTGGCCGGCTTCTCTCACAATTGAACCGTAGATTGAAACTGAATAAGGACCCCTGTATGAAGCGACGATAAACTATCTCAGCCGTTAGAATTTTCATTGGTGTCCTGCATGGGGTCTTGTGCATGGATATGCATGGAGTGAGTTTAGGATGTAATACTTTAATACTGCCTAGTCTCGGACGTACGTTTCGTGATAGTCTCGCTCAGAGCATCAGGCCCATCGTGAAATTTAAGGCGCAAGAAGGAAAAATGAGTTCAAGGCTAAGCCCAAACTGTCGCTCACCAGGGAACAGGTTCAAACAGTAAAATTAATAAAATTATTCAACATAATCTAAAAATCTTAAGGTTTATTCTTTCATGAGCACTAAACTAAAATGTAGCATTCAGGGTCGGTGGCATGGTTTGTGTGTGTTTCAGAGAGAGAGAGAGAGAGTGTGTGTGTGTGTGTGTGTGTGTGTGTGTGTGTGTGTGTGTGTGTGTGTGTGTGTGTGTGTGTGTTTAAAAATATTAGCTATTAAACTACATCTGCTCTACTTTCTAACGAAGCATGAAAATCGAAGGGCGTACGTATAGGCCCCAGAGCAGTCAGCCATAAGCGTCAACAAAACATCAATCCATCAAAGCATAGCTGACTGGGACAAAAAGACAGATAGACAGAGAGGGGCAACAGCTGTCTAGCCAATATATTAACCAGGAAGTGAGGTGCAGCACCAATAAGGAAAAAAAAAAAAAAAAAAAACACTCGGTCACGAGTACACTTAGTTAAAAGCTCATATTTCAAAGTTACTAGGCTTCACACAAGCCATCCGCTACAACGTCTAGCTTAAAGATTGGTAGTGCTCTAAATGCAATACACTGCCGTCTGCGGGGTGTGTGGGCGAATTTTCAATGTCTCCTTCTCAGCGGTTCACCGCTGCAGGTATTTTCAGCGTGTGTATTTGTACTTGAAGGAGGTTGTGAGAGAGCCAGGGTGCAGCAGTAGCACACTGCTGTGGGACCACCCCACTTCAGAAAAAAAAACAAATTTTAGCATTTTTAAAGGCATTCAGTAGCCTCTGCTTGTACCCAGAAGTTAAATTATACTGCCTTGGTACTGATCTGCAAGCCATCAAAACTTAAGTCCCATATAAAATTATATGTATCATGGTACATGATTATGTGTGCAACCTTTTCCCTCTTCCTATTTTTCGGCTGAAACTTGGACATTTGGGCTGAAAGGATAGGAAATTTGGCTGAAAATTGCCAAATGACTGACAGCTCCCCAGCCTGAGTATGTCTCTACTATTCAAAGCCACACAGACAGTCATTCAAACGGTCGAGATGGCCAAATAAAACATCTTTCCATCTAGGAAACAGCCTTGGAGCTTTGAAAGCGGCAGTCTTCCGTCTACGTCGCTAAAAAAACTTCTTAGTCCTACATCGTGTGAAACAACTTACCCATGGTTTTTAAACAGGTAATTTTCGACTTATTCCTAGTCCTACGTCGTGGGAAACAAATTACCAATGGTTTTTATATAGGCAGATTGCAGCTTATTCCTAGTCCTACGTCGTGGGAAACAAATTACCCATGGTTTTTAGAAAGGTAAATTTCAACTTATTCCTAGTCCTACATCGTGGGAAACAAATTACCCATGGTTTTTATATAGGCAATTCACAACTTATTCTTTAATTACTATGCTAATTACAAGTTACACAACACAATTTTTGGCATGAACATAGTCAAACCATTTATTGACAAAGTCATGAAATTTCAAAGGTGTGACATAAATATTGACCGAGATACGTTCATCTAAAGCAATGTGTGTGCAACTTTTTACCCACGACGTCGTCCGAAGGTTATCATCACAGCGGCGTTACGAAGGCTTTAAATTAATCAGTAACTGGGGCGGATGTTAAAATGTGTCACTCACTTCACACGTACTGGGGCAGATCGGCCTTCACATCCGTGTACTGGCTACTGGTTCGACTGTCGACTGCCTAACCTCTGTGCACTGTGACGATCCGACTCATCTGCCGACTAATGAAGTGGTTTGGCTGATTACGTTTAACAGAGCTATCGGCAATTGATTTCCGCGTTAGAGATCGTGTTGTGAAGGGTGGCTTTTCTCGAGTACCCAAACAGTACGACGTAAGGAGGAGTACAGTAATTTAATTCTAGAGACGGTGAAAACGACACGCTGTGAACTAAATAATGTTCAGCTGAATTGTTCAGTTAGGGTGGCTTTGCCAGGCCGTTCACCCCCCCCTTTCCCCCCATTAAAGATCTATTCAGGTCTTGTGGAGGGGGCGCTGAACGTTGAGGGTCTGTCAGTCTGTATAAATTGAATAGTGTTCAACCGGTCTGTTCAGGAAGTGTAGCTGTCCCCCTCCCCTCGCCCCGTTAACAAGTCGTTTCCAGTCAGGGGGGGCGTTGAACTCTTACCAGCCGAATCAAATAAACATCCTTGTCACATAAAGTGAACCCAGAGGCGTGTGACACAGCTGGGACGCTGTCTACAGTCCCCTGACAAACAGCAGTTGGGTCACTGGGTCTCTGTGATTTCCATACAACAGACGGCGGACACTGGTGAACTTATGCAACATCACACACCGTCGGCTCGACACGGCTGATGAGGGCAACCCTAGCAGGGCCCCTCGGTCCCTTAGAGGGTCCCTTTAAAGTTAAAGCGGCTTGCCTCAGGTTGAGCAACTCCAAAAGTGCCCCCCCCCCTCTTCCAAATAAAATAAAATAAAATAAAATAATTAAAAAAGATACAAGGTACGTTATTTCAGTCCCTAACATGGAAATTTACAATGTCCGCCTAAAACATGACAGTCACTCAATGAAACCTGAAATCTCTCGAACCTGAAAAAAGGGTTCATGTGAGGGGATGGGTGGGTGGGTGTCTAGGAGTTTAACGTCCTTTTCCGCCAAGTAAGGGCGATATCAAAGACGGGGCAACGAGAAAAAAAAAAAAAAAAAAAAGGCTACCACAAATATCTGGCCCTGGGACTGGAATTCACGACCCCGAGCACTGAAAGTCCAACGCTCTACCATTCGGCTATCCCGGCTCCCCAGAGTTCGTGCGAACCACACCAACACTGGAACGGTCTCAAAAAAAAAAAAAAAAAAAAATCACGCCGCTAGGGATATTACTGAGAGATTGGGTGGAGCGCGTATGGGCTTATCCGAGCGCAGAGCCGTCATCTTGAACTGAAGAGAACTGCGGGCGTGGGTTAGTTACGTCGTGCTCCTTTAAGGTCCTTTCCCCCTCTCCGCCACCGCGGTTGCCCGGCTGTGACCGTCATATTGATTAAGAAATCAAGGACAAATATTTTCTCAAGCTTTGTCGGCCCTCTGAAAAAAAAAAAAAAAAAAAAGGCGTGGTAAGAAATCAATGGGAGAGAAGTTGCCGACCGACAATCCGTGCGAATAGCCAAAAGCGGTCTCCCGTCCAGACAGACAGCTTATCATTAAAACCTGTCTACTGGACCGGTTTGCTATTGATTAACCCATTAGTCGTTACCGCGTATTGTGACTGCCATTGATTAACCTATTAGTCGCTAGGGGGTCGAGTGCGGCCCGACGTTTGGACAGAAAATAAAGTCGCGGCAGTTAAAAACGGTAAGTGAAGCTGGTTTCCTCTCCAGGAGCGTGAAAACCGACACTAGAAGTAGAAGACTGAACTGGTGACTGGTGAGGCAGGGGCCCGGGGTCTGGTTGGAAAAGAGATTGGGGGGTGATGTTCTTATGGTCTGGCTCAGTGCTGAACCTGCAATACGTCGGTCTAATTTCACGCTGGTAGCTTACTGACTAACTCGGTCTACATTTGATTAAAAAAAAAAAAACCCCAAAAAAACAACTAAGCGCCACGTGTGTGATATACACGTAGGTCATATTACATTTGTGCACTCCCCCCCCCCCCCCACCGTCATTGTACTCTTCGTGGCTTTTTATCTTGTCCTTTACGAATGGCTTGGAGAAAGTCTCTCTCTCTCTCTCCCTCTCTCTCTCAGTTTTCTATAGTTTTATCATAATTACTTACCAGTTTAGTCTGCCATTGCAATGCTGTCAGTACGTACTTTTTTCCCACTGAGCATTAACATAAGCGGTGCGCTTGTTTATGCTCACTATTTGTTTACTTGAACGGCTTGTATTGCAATAAACCTGTCTAAACAAAAGTGTCTGAAGGAAGGGACGGCGTGCTCCCTCCAAGGAATCGGACTACCAACTAAGTCTGCGACAATGACGACGACGACGATGATGATGATGATGATGATGATGATGATGTAAAAATGGACCCGGCCAAAGAAGTTATTTTCAACGTATTTCAATACGACTCTGAAAAAGTCAGAACATGGGCTGTTTCATTTCACGAACGACTGACGTGTTGTTACACCCCCCCCCCTTTTTTTTTTTTAACTGGATCTTATTTCGAGGCAAGTCTTGAGTAAGCAATCGTGACAGAAACAGCCAAGCCACGTCCATCACACTGCTAATAGATCACCACTGATCAAAGACGTGTCCCCGATCTGGTTCAGTCACAGCTGACGCTGCAACTACGCATCATCTAACCACATTTAATCTATGGACCATCCATTGTGCCTGGGTTCGTCTCGAGACCGATTTGCACGTAACAGTCAGTCTTGCTTACGCCAGTTTATATCTATGGCCATTTATTGTGCCTGCTGCTCGTTCGTCTCTACAATAACTGATTTGTATCAGTCCAGCTATTTGCGTGGCCTATCAGTAAGGAATCGCGAAACAGCACTGTCTCACTTCCAATTCACGTTAGTCTCTGTCCATTTACGCTGCCAGCGGTTGGGGATGGGTGGGGGGGGGGTTGGGGGGGCGGGGGCAGAAAGAGATGGCCTGTAGGGGGGGGGGAAGGTGAAGAGAAATAACAACGTCGATGTCAGAGACAAATACGATCTGCGCCCACGCGAAATTGCTTATTCCCGCAAGAATAGAGATCACAGTCAGCCTACTTCACGTCGATATCGGCCGCAACAGAGACGCCGCGCGAACTCCGCCGCCTCCGCTTGTCACTTCCACGTCTCCTGTCGAGGTGGCGTAGGAGCCACGGCGGAGGGTGCCAGACGTAGTCACCAACTTTGGTCAGGTTACTAACGGCAACACCGGTCTAATCCGGCCCCCTGTCTGAGACCTCGGAGTCTTAAGCAGTGCTTGACCCGCTGCCCTAATGTGTCTGCACCCAAACATTTTGTCTGACCCTGGGTGACCCCCAGCCGTCTGCCCTATGCCGAGCTGCGAATGGTAACTTCTCATAACCCCTAGAACACCCGATAGCCTGCTGAATATTTTAACACTCTAGAGAACGCGGGAGGCGAGCACTGTCCAGTGGGAGGGAAGATTCAGCTGTGGAATCTAACGAATTTTAAACCCGGCAGCGCTAAGAGCGATGGATGTGATGCACTGCGCGCAAGAGACCCGCGCATTCCAAGGGACATAATCGTTTGTCGCGAGTTCAGAGAGCAGACTCTGATCTGCTCGACGCACGCGACAAGCACTGGAACTTTTCATATCGGTTGTCCTACAGAACGCATCTTATATTCAGTATGGGTGGAAGTTTTTATCATTCATTTCTTTCCGACTGTCGTCGCCCCCCCCCCCCCCCCCCCCGCCTACCCCCGCGATGCGAAGTCAACATGTGTACATTCACTTCGATAGTAACTCACAACTGTGATGATGTTCATCGACGTAGATATACTGTAACTTAGAATCAAGTAAATGACGCGTTGATTATGGGTACTGAGGGTAAGAGCTTTTTAAAAATTATTTTTATTTATTTATTTATTTTGGGAGAATCAGCACGCTAGTCTACAAGGGATGTTTCACTGATGATCAGATAGTTCGTTCGACTCTACAAAATCGATCACCAAAAGCGAAGGGTCAATGCCTGACAGAGACGTGGTACTGGGATCAAAACGATTACGCTGCGAGTACACCCTATTACACAGTAAAAGAGAACAGTGACCACAAGAACACCTTTCAATTCAAGCAGGCTACGAGAGTGCCTGATGTCACGCTGTCCTGGACATGGTACTAACCGAAGGACTTTATTTCACACTGTAGACGAGTATGTGCTGCACGTATTTTCTGTTACAAAGTGGCCACAAGAACACATTACAATTCAAACAGGCTACGACACTGCAAGTTCTTGGACTTTCAAGTCTTGAACGCTGCACTTTAACCAACGATTTTATTTCACATTAACGGCGAATATGTACTACACATACTTTCTGTCCTAAAGCGGTCACAGGAACACCATTCAAATCAAACAGGCTACAAGACTGTAAGTTCTTGGACATGGTACTTTAACCAGCTACACAATTTTATCACACGCCGAGGCCGAATCCCTACCACAGGCCTATGAGACACTTCCCTCTTCTAGCCGCTACTGTTCTATTAGGTCGGTTATCAGGCCTCAGAAGAGCAGTACAGACTGGGTGCATCGGATATGGCTGGAGATTGTAAGACCTTGGGCTGTCTTAGACAAGGTACTTGAACCAAAAGCACGAATGCATTTTGGGTTCTAGTCTTCGCCACAGGACGGACCTTGGGATCGATGCACAAGACCACCTGGACACCTTACAATTCAAACAGGCTGGATGTTGCCAGTTCCTGCGCTGTCTTGGGCATGGTAATTCAAAGGGATAATGTGATGCCACCATTTCCAGGCTCTTATGTCGTTCTGGGCTGTTTTGGTGGTGTCTAACATAACACAGACAGGCTTGCGTTCAGCTGATTGAAGCCAACACGCACTAGCCCGTGGCATTGTTGTAACACGAATGGGCCTGGACTCCAGAGTGCAGTCCCCTTTCACCGAGCCACCGACAGCACTCTCGCGTGATTGTCTCCCCTGACTTTCACCGAGCAGCCGACAAGGGAAGGACGGCTGAGTTTTCGTGGTTTTAACGGCCATCAAACGTCAGTGTGTTTCATTCGGAGCTCTGCTAATCTCCAACAGACTATTTCGAGAGCACTGGCGTAGTCACAGGCGCAGCTGTTACACAACACAATTCTCTCTATATCGTAAATGCTTAGTAATAGTAGCGTTATCATCAGTAAAACAGCCGCACGCTATTTCACACTGACAAACTCCGGAGTGACGAGACCACCGGAACAACTTAACAAATCAAGCAGGCCACCAGTTCTTCCGCTCTCTCGGACATGGTACTTTAACCACCACGCGATTTTATGTCACGCTGAGGACACAGTCTTAACCACAGCACCTATGGATCGGTCCCCCGGGACGCGTTCTTCAGCCACTGCTGTTTTATCAGGTCGGCTATCAGGCCTCAGAAGAGCAGTCTAGGGCCTGTTTGACTGGGTGGCTTTCTGAATATTTCACGACAAGAGAGAGGGGAAAGACTCCTATGGGAAGCCAGCAGCCGCTTCTAGCAGGTCTCTTGTGTGAGGGCCCTTTAGCTAGGTGCAGCTAATTGCTTCTTTAATGCTGCAAGGTTCGAGACAGGAAGTAGAAGGGTTGTGGGAGAACTTGCAGTCATCTGCGTACTGTCTGGCTCCATGATTTGTCTCCTGCAACTAATGAACTGTGCTTAAAGCCACAACAATGGATCGAAGTGATCGGATGTGAAGCATGAGACAGGCAGGCAAGATGTCCAAAATTTGTACAAGACCTGCTTTGTTTGTCAATTTTCATGATTTTTTTTTCTTTGTCGTAAGTGTTCAAAATTCATAGCATGCTCTAAACCGAAATGTCGACGATGGATTTCAAGATTTGAACATAAGGAAGTGCGGTATGCAATTTCAATACACAAGAGCACAGATACTTGAGTTTATGAATAAATCTTAAGAGATGTTTCGATATTCAGTTTCCTCATTATCACTTCTGGGCAGTTTATTACTTCTATAAATTCTGCCTTCTATAAACTGTCCCGTCTTTAAGGTGGGGAAAGACGATAAACAACTAGCCAGCTATAAATTTCTGACGGATGTTTGTGCAAAGGGTTAGTCGAACTGATTCAAACTTGACATCAACCATTTATCAGTGGTTGGTCTTGTGAATTTCGTAAACCTACTTTAACGATGAAAACCTGACAATTCCTGCAAAGCAGAATCTTATCAGTGCCGTCTCCAGAAATCATTTACCAAAAAAATTGTTGCTCTGTCGAACTGAATGAAACCTGACACCAACTATCTATCATTGATTGTTCTTTGGAAATTCGTGAACATATTAAGCTAATGATGTGAATTAGACCATCCCTGGTAGTACTGACAGCATTCCTCAGCGCCTTCATCAAAAATCATTTACAACATATCTGTCGCTCTGCAAAACTGGATCAAACTTGACATCAACCAATTATCAATAGCTCTTCTTCCTAAACTTACTTAGCTAAGGAAGGGAATTTGACCATTCCCTGTAGTGCTGGAGAGAGAAAAAAATTCTCGTCAGCTCCTTCATCAGAAGTCATGTACAACATATTTGTCGCTCTGCCGGTCAGTGGAAAACCCCCGGAGACTGGTCAGTGAGTCGCCCTGGTGACCAGACGCGGGCAGCCGGCCGCCGGTGCCCCGGGGGGGACGGGAAGTCTGACCACGCGACCACGCGCAGAAAATAATTTGGTCCCGGCCCCCGGGCCATCCTAAGTGGACATTAGTGGATCCGGCGAGCCGCTGTCGTCCGCACTTGTCATTTGGAAGTCAGACTGCGGTAAATGGCGAACTGGTCACACCGTCTGCTACTGCTGGTCAACTTCTACTCTGACGTAGGCGGGACTGGGAGGGGTGGGGGTCGGCTGGGAAGGGGGCGAGGGTAGATGTAGAAGTCAGTCGAGGGGGGGGGGGGATGACTAAGGTGACTGTAATGTCCAGCGAGCAACACAGAGGTTTTCTCAGGTTTTCTGGTGGCGGGTGGGTAAAAAGTACATACTTCCAGCTGACTTTGACGTCCTCATGGATGGGTCTTCGGGGTTCTGCGCGCGAGATGTCGGGACTATTGCCCTTCTTTTGTCTCTACTGAACGTTCAGAGGTCTCGCGGGATTTGGCGAGACTTCGGGGCTTGACGTCTGCGCACTCAATACACATTTTGTAATTCCGAAGGCCAGCGTTACACACCACACCAACCCTTCAATTTTATTTATCTATTTATTTATTTATTTTTGTTTAAGACAAGGACATCTAAATTTAAGCAGCAGAGCCCTAGCAGGACATCTCCTGATCTGCCTGTAAGTGCATTTTTTGTTTCAACTTCAGATTTCGCATCAGGCAAGAGAAAACGAAAACCATTCAGATTTACCACACATCCCTACTATGTCTGGTTTTACTCTGTCCCAAAACGACAAAAGCTGGAACGCGGTGTAAGGCCCAAAGCCAGGACACTAACCGTATTTCTAGCACGTAGGATCTGGGACGTTGTCATGAGAGAGAAGCCTATAAAATAACTTGTTCTGTCGTACGCAGGAAGCCTGTATATATGGGGCATAAAGCCCGACGTCAAGTTTTAAGCCACGGGAATCTGGTCCACCGCAATATTGCTGCTTCGACAGATTTCGGTCGAAACTTGTTTGCACTTGTAGTTAAACGCAACCGAGAACTTAGAGGGTCAGGAGAGTTAAAAGCTGCTGACCATCGGTCTGATTGAAAGGTCACGAGTTCGAATCCCATTTGTTTCGTAAACACCCTCACAGTAGAGAAATAGACATATATAGACAGGAAGCTGGTTCCAGGTCGTTCTTTAAATTTCAAATAACACAACTCTAAAGTCCAAATGACCCCTACGCGTATGCAACAATGGGAAATAAGTATTTTGCTCCAAACAAACTATTGATGTGTGGGAGATAGGTTCGTCAAACTTCGGAAATCGGGATTCTGCACCTCCCAGGAAGTTTCAGATACTGACTTACTCAGACCTGCTCAACCCAAACCACCCGATGACGTTTTCAAGTAGCTTATACGAAGGAGGAGAATCAGTCATTTGGACAGCAAAGCGTTACATGAGAAGGAGTTTAAGTCAAAAGTGTCGTAGCCTTGCATATCTCCAAAAGTGCCGTTGTTTCCTATCTCTCTCGATATGTCTCTGGTAGAGAGAAGGCGTTAAACCCTCAAACAGCACTACACTTCTCCTTCAAATGAACTTTGTCGTTCTCGTAGCCATGGTAACACTGAAAACCCCAAAAGACGTGACCAGAAACAAGAGATAAACGTACACAACACAGAAATGAAATGAAACCCACTAATACTTACTTTCAGCTGTATACTGAGAGGGTCCATCGGACAATACTCAGCTTCATAGCAATCAGGCATCAGTTTCACTGATCTCTGTCCACGTCGAGCGACACCGCTATTCTGCATAAGTCTAAAGTTCGCCATTAAATCAGACAGGGCCTCTGACGTTCCATTCTTGTTACTCATCAATAGACTTTCTGAAAACGGGCACGCAGTAACGTCTGAGTACACACACGAAAGACTTTGCATTTCAGTCAAGCAGTGATAATTCTTCCATAAAATGTAGCAGTACTGTTGCTTCTAGTCAGAGGTACAGAGCTTGGGCGGGGGGAAAAAATGTAGGACATCCTGGTACTGACCGCTAGTCCTCCATTTTCGCCTGGCACTGTCTATTAGTCTTCTAGTCTGTCACTACCACCATCACAGCACCTCCGCCCCACCCACCCCTTCACCACCACCCCCCCCCCCCGGCACTATGGGCTGCCCCGAGGGGACGATGTCTGGACACACAGCGCTAATGGGGAAAGAATAAGACGGGGCGAACGTGGCTGATGAGATCACTAAACGTTGGGAAATTTTTAATGTTCGCTTTCTGGGAAGTCGGCACAAAGTCCTGAATTCTCTGTTTCGCTGTCTGTCTGGCTGTCTGTGTCTGTCTGTCTCATGGAATGACTTTCGCCAGCCTGGTTCCTTTTCGTTTTCTAATTTTCCTCTTCTTAGTCTGGTTTTGTTTTGTTGGTTTCAACCGATGCACTTTCATTTATGCTTCCGTTCCGTGTATACTCTGTGAGTAGCCTACTCTTCCTGAAAAGATTGTTGATCTGTCGATTACACCCTCTCTCTGTCTCTCTTTCTCTCTCTCTCTCTCACACACACACACACACACACACACACACACACACACACACACACACACACACACACACACACACACACACACACACACTGTAAATCACATGCAAACTGAAAACGAAATCAAACGCAGTCCATCTCGAGAAACATCAGCGTGTTTATCGGAAATGCTTTCAGACTCGCGCGAAACAGCAATACTACAAAACCAAAAGCTGCTCAGACAGTCATCACGCTACAAACAAGAACCTCTAACGACCAGTTTCTCAAACCGAAGTCCGAAGACTCCTACCGCTGAGCGGACCCTCCTCGCCTAACCCTCAGTGACGGCTGTGCTTGGAAAGCGAAAGTGACAAGCTGACTGTCTCCCGCGACAATCGCGTGGTGCACGAGTATTGGATTGCGTCCCCTTGACTGCACCGGCGCAGTGCATCTCGCTGCATGCATGTAAGTGCAGTGAGAAAGAAGACGAGCACAGATTTCGAACTGGCTAGCAACAGGTGTTACGGAAAGGGCGCATTCTTCGACGTTGAAATATTGATGTACTTTCAGGCCGTCTCACCGATATACTTTGTAGGTGATACGGTGTACTTGAAAGTACTTTCGACAACTTACAAAACTGGAATGCCAGGCTTCACTGAACAATAAATCTGAACTGAATCAAACAAATGACTGAATTACTGTTAGAAACACACACACACACACACACACACACACACACACACGTCGACTACTCTAATTCAGAAAGTTCTTTTGTGCGATTTGCACTACAAATTACTGATCTTGCTAGCCATTGCAGTGTTGCTTATTTCTTCCGTCTTGAGCATAATCATCAGCCCTGCTTGTGTTCGTGCTCGTAACTTGCGTCAGTCGCTGCCTACAACCAGTAACGCGGCAATAAACGTGTTTAAACCAGCACTACACACAACATTAACAGTGTCCGACTGAAAAAATACTGCTGCTGTCGGGCCCAAACTGCAGGAACCCAAACCCAAACTATGCTTCCCTGTAACAGGGTTGTCTCAGTAAATACGTCTCAACTATCATTCCCCCGGATCACGGTTCGGTATACTTCCTAATAAATTCACCGACTCAGCGAAAGAAAGGGACCGACAGAACGACAATAAAGAGAGGAGGTGTTGGGGGCGGGAGGGGGATGGGGTTGGAGGGGATGGTGGTGGGGGGGGGGGGCAAACCAAACAAGGACATTTGGCCCAGACTGGCGGCCAAACAGAGCCAAGTCTACACAAACAACGGCCGGAGATTTGCGGTCACCACCAGACAGTGCAAAAAGAAGGAGACGACACACTGAGACACCCAGACGAGTTCTCTCTCTCTCTCTCACACACACACACACACACACACACAGAGAGAGAGAGAGAGACTCGGTGTGAAAGGCTTAGTGTCAGTGCAAAAGTTTCCGCCCCCCCCCCCCTCCACCATTCTTTACACTCTCAGACGTCAACTGAAATGCATTAGTGACAAGATACAGTACTGAGCGCCCAGAAACTGCTTTGCAAGCAAAACAACGGCCAGACACGCGATTACCTGCAACGTTCGAGCCTCGCAATTTCTTGCGGCCAACGACCTCACTGGTCATCCTCCTAATCCTTGTAGTGGACAAAACAGCGACCGTGTTTGCATCACAAGTACGTCATCACCTCTCGAACACTCGACATGAAGATCAAAGCACCAGTGAAGGTTTATCTTATACGAGGAAATGTTGATGATGGTAATGAACTGGATGCATCGATGCTGGACGTTAGACATCACAGTCCACAAAAGCACTGACAAACTTCTCAGAGGCAACGAAGATAACCGATGTGAATAGCGATCGACACAGATCTGCATACTCAGCGAAGATCAGACTGTGTGTGTGTGTGTGTGTGTGTGTGTGTGTGTGTGTGTGTGTGTGTGTGTGTGTGTGTGTGTGAATCAATTCTATTATTATTATTATTTTAATGTTATTTTCTTCCCCCCCAGAAACTGCCGCTAACTTCGTGATGTTTTTGCATCCGTAATTTGTTTTGCATCTGTAATCCGACTCTAGGTCGGCTGAAAGTATTTGTCTGTTGCATATTTACCATTCCGTCCATTTGCTGACTTCAGTTGTTGAATATCTACAAACCGCAACTACAGTGCAAACCAGCTCCTACGGGAGACAACTCTCCATAGCCTTCCCAATATGCCGATGCAGCACCAACGAAATGCAGGCAGAAATATTTATTTTGATCTTGGTCGTGGCAACTGATGAGAGCAGATCCTGAATATTCTGAGAACACTTGTAAACAGAAACCCAGCTTGCGAGTGCGACTGTTCGCTCGGAAAAGTCTATCCTGAGTTAAGCAAAGCTCTGAGTGCAATACACTAACGTTTGCTGGCCGTGCAAACAAGAATTTCAACGGCTCGAAGCTCCCCTAGTCAGCCAGGTGACAAGTGACTGTGGCACGATATGTGTGTCTTGGATTCTGTTTGGCCCAACCTAGGTGAAGCTACAACAGTGCGTACAACTGGCACGACTTCAAGACACCACCAAAACAGCCCTCAAGTCGAGAAATTCTGACGGGCCTTTCAATTACAGTCCGAGTCGTCTCAAAACGTCGTCTGAAATCAAACAGAGCAAAACTCTACAATACCACAAAGACCAGTTGCATGTACTGAAAGAACCTAGCACACCAACATCAGAACACGTCAGTGTCCTGTTCCCGAGCTTTGCACGTGTCCGCACGTGCCATACGTAAACCCCCGCAACTGTTTGTTGGGTTGATGCGCTGATTTGCGGTTTAAGCGTTCAGACATCCCTAACGTCTACAGATTAATCGTTGCTAGAGTCCATCCCACACTCGAGGGGTATTTATTATTTTCAGGGAGGGCAGAATGACTCTCCGTTGAGGTGAGATCGAACTGTAGGGGGAGATCCACGTCAGTGGTGGCAGTTCTCCAGCCAACACAAACTGTAAGTCTGGGCCTGAATGCAAGACACATTGGTGTCTAAGGCGGCCAGACAGACCAGCAAACACACCGTAGTCGAGACAAACAGAATGATTCACTGACAGGAGAAAAGATCGTACGAGGATGGAAGGCGAGTAAGGGAGGTGAGGGGAGGGGGAGGGGATAGAGGGAGGGGGGAGGGGTGTTGGAGGAGGGGGGAGGCGAGATGCTGAGAATGCGACAAAGACGGATGTGACTTGGCAAACACACCAGACTGGAAAAACTCCGACACAGTCTCAGCTAGTCACCCCTGTCTGCCCCTGAGGGTGCTTAGCTCGCAGGGTGACCAGACAGCGATTGCATCTTATGAATAGCAATAAAAATGTCTGCATCCACGCACAACATACTTATTAAAGCCAACACACACACCCCACCCCCTTCCCTTTAGCCTCCCCTTACCCCTATCCAACCCCTTTTATCTTTCTTCTCCAAACATGCTGCAGGTCTTATTCATTTCAAACGAGTGTGGCTTCTCGACCATCTAAGGCAGGTCTTGGGTGTTACTCAACTGCTTGTGTGTGTGTGTGTGTGTGTGTGTGTGTGTGTATGTGTGTGTGTGTGTGTGTGTGTTTAATTTTATTTATTATTCCCAAACAAGCTTCAATCATTTTAAACGTTAACTCGTGACTGGCGTCTCTATTTCAACCACCCGAAGGCAGGTCGGCGGTGGGCGACTGAGGCCGCGTTCCTCAACTGCTTGTTGCACAGTGCCGTAAGTTCATACACGTTCGAGACCGACTCAATGAGGCCTACGTAGCGGGCCGGCTATGACCGTGCACAGACTGTCTTGAATTTGGGGCCACTGTACTTTAACGGGTCCACCACCTACCGTGGCGATAGGCCTAGTCATCCAGCACCTTATGATCAAATCGGCTTTAAACCTAGCCACGTCTGCTAACAAGGTGTGAATGATGTCCTTGACAAACGACACTGACTGAATGCCGTGATCAGCCACTGAGAGGCCGTCCATCACTGAGTGAGGCTGTGTAGACTTAAATTTGGGGCGAGGGTACTTTTGCCCGTCACCACTGACTGCAGCGGCAGCCGCCTTGCATCTGACGTTCAAATTTTTTTAACCTGGCCACGTCCGCTAACATTGTGCGAATGTCCTTGACAACCGGCTCAGCCGCCGCAGTCAGTCGACGACCCGGACACAGTGGACAAGGAGACAAGGGGGGCGACCCTTTTCCCGCCAAACGAACAGCGCCATACACGGCCAGTAACTCTCACAGCCGACCGGGGTAGGGTGGCGCGGATTCGCAAGAGCGCGTGGAATGAACGACCGACGCCGATGTTTTTGCCAATACAGACAGAAACACAGGTCTGGGGGAGCTATTCCAGGCCGCAGGTAACCGACATTCTTGTAATTTTTGGCACGCTTTTCTCCCTGCGGATTGCACGCGCAGACAGCATTGCTTCGGTCGGTCGGATTTGACAGTGATCGCCGCACAGCCGACAGGCGGGTAAACAGCGTACCGTCACCCCTGACCCGCGCCACTGACCTACTGCCCGTGGGAAGGGGAGGGGAGGGAAGCGGAGGGTGAAGTGTGGTGGTGGGGTGTGATGGTCATCAACTCTCATGTTAGTCGACGCCACTGACCTGATGTGATGATAAGAGGTGGTGGAATTTGGGAGTTCAGGTCACTCTCTCTCTCGATCGATCGAGATCAATGCCGGCCACTGACGCTGATGACAATGACTCTTACACTTTGTTTTACAACGGTAGTAAAGTTTTGGATACACTGAGTAACTAATCAGTGTTCGAATCAATCAAACCGACCGCGTGAAGCCTAGTGATTGGGTGTCACAGAAGGAAGTGTGTGTGTGTGTGTGTGTGTGTGTGTGTGTGTGTGTGTGTGTGTTTATGGTGTATGCATGTTTACGCATAAAATTATCTACCTTGGTTCCTCAACCATTGCTCGAACTTGCCGTTACTAAAACCAAGTACTAACTACCCTATGAATCAGCACTGGACGGCTAAAGGAAAACGCTGTGGAGAGGTCAGTAGTGGCCGGACAAACGAAGACAATGCCCTGCAAGTGCCCAATCCAAACCACAGAGAAACCCTGTGATGTGAAGAGGAAGTGGGTAGGTTACGGATCCAAAGAATACAGTGACCTGCCAGAGTCCAATCTGCGTCTAGGACTATAAATATATATATATATATATATATATATATATATATATATATATATATATATATACTAAAATACACGCTTTGATGTGAAAAGGTAGTGGAGCTGCAAGTGATCATGGCATGGCCAAGCTATAGACAGTACTGTACTGTCTATGGCCAAGCTGACCACGGCTACCAGAGTCCAGTCGGCCACACCACTCACGGAGAAAGGCCGGGATGATGGAAGGTCAGTGACGAGGAGGTGGGGCGAGGGGGAGGGGACAGGTCAGACTGGTCAGTCTGCCGGCCCCACCTCCCACCATTGACCTAGTGTCCGCAATCATGAGAGTAGGAGGGGCGGTGGGTTGTCTGAGTGGGTGAGATGGACACTCATCCCGCTGACCGAACATGATCTCTACTGACCGTCCTCCGGAAAAAAAGGGCATAAGCGCCACTGAATTAATAGGCGCATGGGACCTTCTAGATTTTCCTCAACTCAACGACGGGTGCGGTCACTCACATAGGAGCAGGGTGGGGCAGCGTGCTGTAAGGAAGATGAGGGAATCCCCACTGAGCTGGCAATAAATTTGTTTGTCTCATCCACTTCCTTATATGGAGTTCTGGGATGGTGTGGCCATTGCCTGAAGGGTCGGACGCAGAAAAGCAGTGATCAAGAAACATCCCTCGCCAAAACTGCTAGCCGCTGAATGAACGGGTCAGTATCAAACCCAGGGTAAACAGATTCAGTCAATTGCTGGAGAAAGTGTATGGTCACAGAACCAGATATAACAATACTAATAGTGTCGACAACAACAACAACAAAGTATCGCTCTGTTGGCGTGATATGCGTAGCAAACAAGGGTAGACCACACCATTCACCTGGTCCCACACTATGATCATCAGTTGTCCAATGAAAAACTAGGAGGTCAGACCGGCACAATCCTGAGATCTATCCCCATGAAACCAAAGTACATGCACCCAACTTTTGGTCAGCGGTGGAGTTGGGGCGGTGCAGTGATCAATCTACGGCTAGACACTACTCACTAGTCTACTGTTATGTAGAGGTCTGGTCGGTTGGTTGGTTGGTTGGTTGGTGTAACACTGAATGGTTGTTTGCAACCTGATACATCTCCGCTACAAGCGCGATCGACTACACAGTCGGAGCAGGTTAAAGGGGAAGGAGGGACAGCTACCGCAACTGAAGTCCAGCTGAACACTATTCAATCCAGACTGCCATGCAAACGAAAGTAGATTTTTCTATTTCTTGACCGTGGTGGGCAAGTGCAAGCTGCACGCGACTGCACAGACTCAATTCACACAGCCACGAGGGAATAGTCAGGGTTAGAAGCCATCGCCATATTTTTCACGCCTGTCAGTGTGGGACAAAATCAAACTCAGCATCTCTCCAATGCAAGCATAATAGATTTGCTGAGCCATTAGCGCTCTGTGTTCTGTGATGACATCGCGGTTTACTCCCACCATAAAACTCATGGCGGGCACGATTGAAGGGGTCAAAAAGAGTGAATGTGTGACAATGTGCTGATCAATCTTTCATTAGTTGCCAGCTGCTCTGACCAACAAAGTTTAGCAATTTTATTTCAGCAGTCACGTGCAGGGCAACATACAGCCTGTCCGGCTGACGTGTACCAGATCTATAAGTGGTATTTGTGTGGAATGGTTCCTTTTCTACCCTCCAGTTAACTTCTCTCTCTCTCTCTCTCTCTCTCAAGTTGTGTGTGTGTTTGTGTGTGTGTGCTTGCTTACCACCTCTCACCATCCCCTTCTCAGTCATGTGACTTAGCAACTTTACCAACCTTAAAACAGAACAATGGCCAGCCACAACTCCAAAGTGACTCAAAAAAGAGGACAGAATGGCTTTTACTATGTGTACAACACTGACTCCACAACAGAGTAAATGACCAGACAAAAGAAAGTGCACTTGGTACAGTGTTCAGCTGGTGTGTGTGTGTGTGTGTGTGTGTGTGTGTGTGTGTGTGTGTGTGTGTGTGTGTGTGTGTGTGTGTGTGTGTGTGTGAGAGAGAGAGAGAGAGGTGGAGCGAAAAGTATGAATAGAAAATGCAAGTTCAGATGCCGGTGTGTGTGTGTGTGTGTGATAGAGAGAGAGAGAGAGAGAAAGAGAGGGGGGGGGGGGGGGAGAGAGAGAGAGAAAAAGGATATTGATAATTTTTACTTCTATGAAAATTAATTCATTAGATAATTTTTTTATACTTGTGAACAGCAAAGAGTAATGAAGCCAGAAATGTAGACAAATCAACTGGTTCAACAGTCAGAAGTGTGTCAAGATATAACTATAAATTGCTATTGTGAACAGTGTCCATCTACTAACAGGCTAGTACATGTAAAATCATTACAGCAGAAGTAGTATATACTGGGTGTTTTGGTCCCCCACCATTAGGGATCCCTCTTCTTTTTTTACTTTTACTTTTTAAAAATCTTCTGATGGTGGTTAACAGTAAATAAATAATTATCAAAGTAGTATATGATGGGGATTATACCCCTCCCCCAGCAAGTTTTTTTTTTTTTTTAATCTTCTGCTATTGGCCATAAGCAAATAGTTTTGCCACTGCTTACGACTAGAAGTGGGGGAAGGGACTGACTACAGTGAATAGGGAATAAGTGGGGGGGGGGGGGGGATTGCAGTGTATTGGAGGCAGGGGGGTTAGGGGGTAATATAAACATTATTAGCTATGTTCCCTCTTTAAGTCTCTATTTTAGTGCATATATCTTTTTCCGACAAGAAAAATATTCCTCTTGTATATTTACTTTCTTTTTTTAAATTTTAGATGAAATGGAGCAACACAGGTAAATACATTTCGTAAACT
This sequence comes from Batillaria attramentaria, assembly GCA_018292915.2. Taxonomy (NCBI): domain Eukaryota; kingdom Metazoa; phylum Mollusca; class Gastropoda; family Batillariidae; genus Batillaria; species Batillaria attramentaria. The sequence goes on from JACVVK020000061.1 coordinate 1,123,729, forward strand.
GGTTGACGTGTAAGAAGTGAACAAAATTTGTGCGCGGTTATTTGTGTGTGTGTCAAGCGCAAACCGCAGCGCATCGTCCAAGGGCACAGTAATATATGATTTTAAAAACCACGCACTTTACAGCAAGAAGTGCTTCTAGTTAGAAGATGGCGTAAGCAACAGGCTGCCGACAATGTGTACGTGGAGGCGCGAGCGGTCAAGCTGACCTTGCGCATGCGTACTTTCACCCAAACCCCCACCCTTGTCTTTGAAGACCTTCCATGCCGGCGACGCCATGATATTCGGGAGTCGCACCCCAACTTGCGCATTCCGCCATCTTGGATTTCAATCCTAAACGTGCATGCATGCTTCAACAATTATTTCTCTTTTTTTTTCTTTATTTAAATATAATTCTTTTATTTTTAAATCTTACGGACATAAACGATTGCATTTTACATACGCAAGGTTTCCCGCCCTTAAATCTTGTCTCCATATGCAGAGGAGATGATCACATGGCCAACAGAGCACGCGGCAGACGCATGCACCTCAATGGCTGGTGTGACATGCATCTGAACAGCAAGACATGCTTTTCTCCCTGTGAGGAATGACCCTGCCTACAAAAGGTGCAGTTTGAATGAGACGCTGAATTGCAAAAGGTAGGTAAGGAGGTCTGTACACCCAGGACAGACACATGTGACTTGCCGCAAGCACGAGGCACAGATAGTGCAGCTCAGCAGCACAGAAGCAGATGGTTCGGAAAAGGCACTGCATAGCAGGACATTTGCATATGGGGTGCACAAATATTTAAAAAGGCGCAAGTCTGCAGTGGAGTTTAAATTTGAGCGTGGAGTGGAGACCGCGCGGCTATGAGCGCGGAAAAGAATTCCTCGAAATCGCAAGCACTTCCTGATGCATTTAAGTCTACCGAAACATATAGTCGTACAAATATTGTAAGATTTAAATGACGAAAGCGGTTATAAAAATGCATAGAAATGTAAAGACGCAGTGTTCGGGGGAGCGCAGTCGAATAAGTGACCACTGCGCAGACATTTGCGCAGCCAGACGTGTACCGGTATATCGCGCGAGGTGTAAGCCCGCGAACCAGAGGAGGACAAGGGAGGTGGTGCGAGACTGCAGTGGCATGCACTTATCATCCTCCGCCAAGCCGCCATCTTGGGGCACCCTCTCTCCCCCCCAGCCAGCCCCATTCCCATTGCGCCGTCTCAAGTAGCACGCTTTTATGTGTAAATAGGTCTGCACTGTGCAGTGTGCACCCTATATACATCCACCTGCATTGGCCTCCTTTTCAGGTCGCCGCTAGCTGGGACTTTATTTCCTTTCAAAACCCTGCCACGCACTGGTCAAATCTTTCTCACGTCCGGCTTCTCGAATCACAGCATGGTGCGCGTTCTTGGTACTAGCCACACCACACACTTAGATCAAGTGGCTTGTTTTGCGCCCATTCAAGGACTTTTCTTTGGAGACATGGAGTTGTACTGAGAAGGTGCATTTGAACTTATTTCATGTTTAACCGCAAAGTAAGAAACGAAGACTGACGTATGACCGGCGCGCAACACTGCACGCGGCCATTATGCCCACCATCCTTTTCGCGCCTACCAGCAAGAAAGTCAACTGTACAGTACTTACATAAATAGAAGCCTCATGCACACAACCACAGTACACCTAAAACACCTCCCAGACATTAAAGTTACATGTGAAAAGTAAAGTACGTAAAAGGGAGAACGGGTCACAATAAAACAGCCAGCCAGCGGAGGCGAGGCGAAAAGCAAATGGGAGCAAGACCAAGCTGGCAAGTCATGGCCTCCATCTTAGAGACTCTTTCCCTCTCCCATGCACCACCTCCACCATTACTGCCCATGGAAACATCTACCGATGCCCGCCATCGTCTAATCTGAGAAAACTGGGTACATAAGTCGCAGTCGCGGGGTGCGACAGCCAGACAAAGGCAGCAAGGACAGTACAAGGGGCAGACAGAAGGGGAAGGAAAGCATGGCACTTTGCATATATATGCATGACATGGCGATACGCGGGCTAAGCAGTGACACAGATATGGAGGCTGTAGCACAGCCTGTACAGAGATGTCGACAGTAAGAATAGACAAGAGAGAAACTGCTTGCGTCACCGTTTCGCTTACAAGACATCCATCTTGAATCAACAGAAAACCGTCTCGGAAACCATACGACTGCACAAAAGAAGCCGGCTAACAAAGAAAACGCATCACAACCGACACACTTACCTGACGCAGATATCCAAATTCAAATATTCACAGCCAACAGGTCCCACATTTTCAGCTCCTGTGAACGGCCTGAACTAAATCCAGCTGCATGAAACGGAGAAATAGCGGGACGGTGCTCCTAGAAACTGTTTAGCACAAGGTCGCTTGGTGACATGGGTGAAAATGTTTCACATCGGGGCCATGAACATGTGAGGCGTGAAACTCGCGTCTGCGCCCCCCTCGCTTCTGCCATGCTTGCATGCCGCACCCCGCTCACCACCCCCACATGGGTGTCACTGCCTTATACCGGGTGGCGAGGCGAATGGGTAGCGAGCGAGTGGGGTGGGTATCCTTACAGAAGCCGGGAGGTTCAAACAGCGTGAAGGCAGCCAAGAACAAGCTACTCCATGGCAGCCGCCTATCTGGTGGAAAGGTCGTGGCAGGAGGAAGTAACTGTGTAATGCATCCAGATAGAAGCACGTGACCAAAGCGGGCCGCCAAGCCACAGCGAGGCGGGACACAGCATGGTACGTGGGCACTGCATTGCTTAGCGCGCCAACCACACAACGGCAACCGTCTCTTTTACCTCTCTCTTCCCTGGCTGTCCCCCACCCTCCTTCCTTCCCTCAGCTTCTCCCCCCCTCCTTGACTTATTGGGCTATGAGTGCACCCAATGCCAACGCCATGCAGACAGGGGAAACATCTAGGACGCGGCCACCTTCTCCCCCACTCCTGAACTATTGAACCACCACCCCCTCCTGTCTCCCGAAAGGCTCCACACCGCTTTGGATAGCACGCCTCAAAACCCCCGCTTACCTTCTCTTCCCGCCCTTATCGCTGTCTGACTGGTTACTTCAACAGCCAGAAAGCCACATGGGTCACCATCCTCATGTCCTATTCAAATCTTGGCCCACAACCACAATGCTTTGATAGGGAAGGCAGGTAGTGAGTGGCAGGAGAGATGGAAAGACAGTAATGAGGAGGACACATGACTTCAGCCCACAGTCAAAGCCTGTGTTACACAGACCAGAGACTGGGCTCGGCTCGGCTCAGGCTGGGGAGCAGGGCCACTAGGCTGAGCTGGCTGGTAAAGCCCGCCAAAACTGCCGGCTCATGACACCTCCCCCTCCAGCCTCACCTCCACCACCCAGCAGTACACAGCTTTCAGCCTGTCTTCCCTACTGGGGAAGTGTAGGCATGGCCCTGAAGCGCGACCTGGCCCAGTTTCTCACACACAGTACAGTACAGGACCACCTCGCAATACGTAACACACGGCAGACACGGCATGCAGACACAATACACCAGGCCACTCACTCACTGGCTGGGACTCCACGCTGGATCAATTCCTGCACTCTGCCTGTTGCACATTAGGGATCTCCATTTTGGGGGGTTGATAAACCCAGCATATACTACTTTCCCAGGTTTTTTTAAAAGCCTGACCACACGATCAACATCTGGACAGCCAGAATGTGAAATTTTACGCTGATTTCAGTTACTATCAATGACAAGAATGGAGTGTAAACGTCCCCTGTCCGCTATTTTGTCGTAATAATGTATTCTGAGTCAATGATACCAGATCTGAGTACGGTACTTGGTGATACATTGACAAAGCCGTTTCCGTTGCCATGTGACACTGGGTCAAAGGTTTTGCTGTGGCAGTAGAATATGTCGTTTAATACTGACATACAAAAATGTGCAACCAGAACTGTGTAAGGCATCTTCCAGTGGGCATTTTTCAAAGGGAGGAGATTGGTAAGCAAGACCTAGATCATAGTAGGTATATAAGGGTTTTCCCCTCTCTTTCTTTCTCTCTCACTCACTCTCCTCTCACTTTGAACTTATTATAAGAGCTTTGCAGACCCAAACCACAACTAAATGGCAATTATAGTGAACCATATGACTGGTCGAATTGGATGACGTGCAAGCTAGAGTCTAACCTATCTATACCGATGTGTCCCCCCACCATAAGAGAAAGACAGAGAGAGAGAGAGAGGCCTCCTCCTCCTCCCCAGTACAGCTCCTGCCTTACGTCAGCCGCAAAAGTAGCTACCGGCTGCGGCCAGCGATCGATTGTAGAAGAAGGCCAACAGTCTGTTGACACACTATCACCACCACCACCATCCTACACTACCGCCCTGCTCCCACGGTGAGAGAGGAGACGAGAGGAGATGTCAAGGCGTGTAGTCAAGTCGGCTTTTTCTCCTTCTAGCCTCCCTCCTCAGACGCGCCATTACGTACAGTATATCCTTTGTATCATGAATTATTTATTGTAAGCCTAGCCGGCCGGCTGGCGTGCTGCCAAACTGAGATTTTCAAGTTTGTACTGTACTACGTACATCACGCAGATGGAGGCGGGAGGGGAGGGGGTCTCTGAGGCTCTTGAAATTTTGAGTGAGCCGGCAGTTGTAATCTGGAGGAGGGTTACTGACGTTATGTTCAGTGTGTGTGTGTGTGTGTGTGTTGACAGGCTTTGTGCCCTGGTGTGACTGGCTTCCATTTCAGTCAACCTACTGCAGTACATTGACCTCTGTGCCCAGGGTACAGTCAGTCAGTCATGCAATCCTGTATCCCGCGGCCTCATCACGAAGAGTGCTCGTTTGGAAATGCGTCTAATTGCTGTGCCTGTCAGATGGGATAGAGGGATATAATATTGAGGGGGGAGGGAGATGAAGCACCGATTGGCTCTCTCTGTATCAGACAACACAGCCAGCCAGCCTGCCGAGCGGCCACAAGCCAAGCCACACATGGCTCAGCACTTTTCAGGTCACTAGGCCGCGAGCTGCACACACACACACACACACTGCGCTATGTTTCTCACACGTGCATAAACAACCAAAACTTTCAGCGTGTGTAACAGTCGGGCCTTACGGTGTCTGAACAGCAGAAGACATCCCTCGGAACTTGCTGACTTACATGCTTAATTCAGCGTTTCCTACTTTTAGCCGCGATGCACCGCTATGAACTTCTGTGACCTAAACCAACCCTTGTCGACTCCTACCTAGGGAATCCCCCCCCCCCCCAACCCCTCACTACAACGGCGCGTATAAACCGCTTCCCGAGCCTCGTAAATATTGATCAAACAGTCAATTGTCTGGCTGAAGCGACGTCATAATGCGGCGGAGTAAGGAAGGGAAATCCTGCTACTCACCACGGTTCAGTGTAGAGAAGGGCCCCGGGTACTCCAATCACGGCTCAGTGCACAGAGGAAAAAAAAATCAATTCGCGTCAGTGGAAGAATGTCATGACAGGCGACTGAGATCAGCTGTACCGGCGACACTGAGGCATCCAGCCGGTGCACATCGTGAGACGTCGGTGATCGTGTGTCATGAACGAGTCACCGAGTGTGAAGTCTTCAGCAGACAGAAACACGCTACTGGTATGATGCACTGTCATTGTCAGAGGGTGACGTCTTTCGAACCTACCACACATGTACTAGTTAGTGACTGGCTGACTATACCGGCTACACAGCTGTTGACACACAACACTTGAACTGTTGCTGTAGAGGGCTTAATTCCTGATAACACTTACACACAGACTGACTGACACACGCACACAGGTGAACCTACACACGCATACACAGACTCAGTGACACACGCACGCACACGCACAAACACACAGACTGAGACACGCGCACGCACATACCAGTCAGCCCTCACACCTATCCACCATGGCAAAAACAGCCGGTCTGGGGTAAGACTGCTGTGTGTGTGTAGGTTATATAGTCCTACAGGCCACCACCACACCACACCACACCACACTACTAACACACAAGCCTGACTACCAGTTGCTGTATCGGAAGCCGCTTGGCAGCACGACGTAACGCTGGCACCATACAGCCATCGGCTGGCCGCCGGGCGGTCAAGTACAAGCAGGACACGACACGCCGGCCCCTCTGGGGGACACCGGCCCGCTCGGACATCCAGCGTCCAGCCCTACATCTGGAGTGGTCATCGTACCTTCGCGAGATAGCCGGCCCGCGCCATGGCAGGACACGACTCGCCATGGCCAACCGTAGACCAACACCCACTCGCACACTGCACGCCTCACGCGCCGAGACGAGACAGGGGGCTGGTTCGGTATAGCGCGCGAGCGTACGCTTCGATGTTGCTGAGCTAGCTATACAACTCGGTCGAAAAAAAGATGGAGGAAAACTGAACAAGAGAGATAGAGAGAAAATGCTGGTACTGCGAGCAGGCGAGCCGCGGCCAAGGTCAGTGACCCCAAATGACCCGACCTGACCTGACCCGCCCGCGTGCGCCGAGGCAGCCAATGGGAGAGCGGGAAAGAAAAGCGTCGTGGCCTCGCGCTAAGCTGAAACGTTACGCAGTGAGCGATCCCTTACTACACAGTCTGACAGTGGCGGAGTGCTATTCTAGTCTCTGGCTGCCTCTTGCTGCTAACTGCTACCACCACCACCACCACCAGCGACACCACCACTACCCGCCTACATCCTCATCATCGTCATTACCGATGCAACCTCGTGCTACTCTGCATAAGTCTCCACATGCCTGTTGCTAGGGTCTTGTCTCCCCCTGTTGCTACTGCAACCACCACATGGTCGCCGACGCCGCCAACTTCAAGTTGAGAAACACCACGCGGCATTTCCTCAGCAACACCAACACCGCTACAACAACAATGATGATATAACATCGGACACACGTGACTGACCGTCCATGAAAAAGAAAACTCTTACTTACCCCCTATCCGAGTAAGAAACTTGTTACACTGACTGAGATGCAACTTTAGTCAACAGGTAGTCGGATTTGACAGGGGGTCGGCAGGAGCAGGCTCGACTGTTTGACCCCTTGCCAAACTTGTTGCTATGGAGGAATGTTCCTTTTTGCCGCCGTCGGTTGCATCATCGGGCACCGGCAGCCGCCGGACCTCTCTGACACAACCCACGGTGCAGCCCAGCCTCCCCATTTCGGTTTCTTGTTGATGCCAGACTAGTCTAGAACTGGCCTTTTTTCTTTTTTTTAAAAAAATCTGTCGGCCAAAGCAAACCGAGGCTGAATGCTTTATGTTTTTAAATCTTCGGTAACTATGAGGCGGCCGGGCCGGGTTCAGTTTTGGAAGGGCCTCCCTCTGCTCTCAGCATAATCAGCACGAGAGATAATATTTGTCTTACTGTGTGATTACACAAGCCTCTTGGAAGCCAGTATAGGTGAGTTAGAAACGTTTATTCGTTTCGGATTTTTAAAATTATGCACGATGTAAACATTGATCAATAGTGCTGGTCTGCTTTCGACCCCACGTCTTCAACTGCTCTCTCTTGCCTGAATGCCTGACTGGAATCAGTTTCACAATACTGTACAATGTGGTTGGAAAAATTGTCAGTACATGTATAACTTGTATGAAGGTTAATCAGTTGCTTTTTTTGTGTGTTTTGTTTCTCCCGAAAATGTATCTACTGACAAATAACTATTTGATTGTTGAATGTGGTGTTTTGATTTGCTATCTTTAAAGAGGTTTATTCATTCATTCATTTATTTACTTACTTATTAATCTTAACAAGTGTGTATTCATTTATGCCAATATCTACGTTTAGTAAATCAGATTTCCTGTTTTTGAATGTCGTATCAGTTCGTCGTTAAAATCAACCATCTCATGATAACATATTCATGAATTAAATATACACACCTACTCCAGTTAGTACTGAGACAAAGTATCACCCTTATAGCTAACTGTTGAGCATATCTTTTCAATTTATTTTAATTTATATAGCGAGTTATTTTTAGGTTTGGGAGTCAGATTCATGAGACTTCCTTTCGTTTTTTCCCGGCAATGTTAAGGCCGTTGCAGGCTGAAAAACAAGATGGAGGGGTGGGGCTGAGGGGGTTGTTGTGGGAGGAGATGCAGAGGGCAAGGTCGTTCTGTCAAGGTCATTGCTGCTGCAAAAGACGCAAGCACATCAAAGTCGGTCACGTGTCGTTGGTAATGGCCAGCAAATCGTGTTATTCTTGGCGCGGCAGTATGGGCTCTGACAGTGCCACGCTCACTTCCTTTTCAGATTCATATAATTATTCATCTATTCATCAATTTTTAAAAAACAATATTTACCTGTTTGTTTACTTATTCGCTTTATTTCGTTAATTACATTTGATGAAAAATTTGTAAATATGTCGGTGGTGTGAAGTTCTACGCTTCGGCAAGTCAGTCTACTGTGAAATAGTACAGACGAAAATGGTGAATGTGAAGTTTAGAACTGTTTACTGGGACACTGACACAATCTGAGACTGATCAAGCCCGAGCTGTGGTTTTCACTCTTGACAAGCACAGCGATATGAAGTTTTTTGCTGACTGACTAACCATGTGTAAATATCTGTGGGGATTTTGTTTGTTTGTTTCTTTTTCTCACAGACATATTTCTTCATTTATTCATTCATTCATTGGAAATGTCAGGTCTTCTCACAGCTATTTACTGATTTTCTGTTTCTGTCACTGAGCGAGGAGCGGTAAGTTATATTACTAACCACACATTTTACATCTATATAGTAAATACGTGTACGTGGTTGAGTGAAATAATTCCCGTATTTTCAGTCTCCGCGCTCTGAACACTGATTCTCGGATGCTTGAATCAAGTGAACTACGAACTGTTATGGACGGAAAGTCAGTATGTTTTTACACTAGTCACGTATTCACTTTACCAATATTTCATCAAGACTACTGTTAATTTACTTATTTGGTAATACCTTGTGTGAATGCACTGTGAGTCTGTATTTCACGTGTTGTTTTCAAAATATAACGCATGAGGCTGAGTTACATTACTGCATATAACTAACACAACCACCTATGTAGCTATATTGAGAACAGCATAATATAATCATCTCAGTCGATATTGTTTTATTTTGAATTTCAGCACACAAAGTCGTCATGGCACACAGAGGTATGAAAAAGGTGATGGCATTCGTGAGTAAGTTACTAAGTATTTGGAACTCTCAGCCTCTCAAATTGCTGGGTTTTTTGTTGTTGTTCTTTTCATTTTCTTCAAAATAAACAGACGTCCGATAGCAGTACAAACCGCCCTGTTGGTACGCAAGAAATTAAAGTAGACGGTAAAAGAATGTGAAATGATGGGTCAACCAACCGTGGTCCAATGGATGGCTTTCTTATATTTTCAGTCACATGTCTGTCTATATAAAGACTTAAAAGAACGCAGGTTGGAGGACTTTCCGTCACTGGAGTCAGAATACTATATATTCCTTTTCTTTTCTCAGTTGGCTGGAGGCTAATTTGGAACACTTTACTCTAATATTCTGAATAATCTGAGCACTGTGTGTGTTGGTGGTAGGGGTGGGGGTATTACTAAATGTATAGCAATGATGATAATCAGTGGAACAACCATTGACAACTCAAAATAGTTTGTACTATTTACACAGAACACAATCCCATCAGCTTGATAACAGTTCAAAAACCACAACGCCAAAAGAACACTCATGTTGTCTATGCTGTCGTGCTGAAGATGTTCATAATGTCATATCTACATTCGCCAAATTAAAAGAACAAACAAACAAAACACACACACACACACACACACACACACACACACACACACACACACACACACACACACACACACCACCCCAAACACCGTAAATACAGAAGACACATAAACCAGTAAACTTTGACAAACTATTCTCAGACCCCACACACATACGCACAGACTAAACTGAATATGCTTCTAAAAAGTCGCCATCACCTGGCATGTACGAGATCAGAAACAAATTATGAATATACAATATGCTAGCCATGATCTGTTCTTTCCAAACTTTGAAATACTGGAGTTTATGCTGGAGTTCGACTTCATTCGACTTCATAACTTTCGTAGCGCAGAAGATATATATACTGTATCCACTCTTTTCAAACTTCACAAACTTCTGCTATGTAACATTTGGCAAAACACAGTAAGTCCATTGCCATCTTTTGAGGAAAAGGGCCATTTTGTCGATGTCTTTCTCCTTGAAATCTTCATCCCTTTTCCCCCTAAAATAACATCATGGACTCACTGTGTTTTGCCATTACACCGGGCAGACTTCTGGCAAACATCAAAAACGTTTCTGCTCCAAAATGGTTCTAGTGTATGACATAACCAGTGCTTGCACCACTGTCGCATTCCCAGACAAAAATCATTTAAACCTCACAGTCAGTGCGGCCTCGCCGGCTGAATGAGCTGCCAAATATCACACAGCCAGCAGTGCATGCCAAATCAAATACCACCCAATACAACCCTGCGCGCGCGCGCGCGCCTGTCAGTAGTGTGTGTGTGCGCGAGCGCGCGTGCGCCGGCACGGCACATGGACGAAACAAGTGCTTCTACCCTTGTAACTGGGTCAGGCCAGGGCGTCGTCTTAGTGAGAAACTGGGTCGGCGGGGCACAGGAGCGTCGCTAGCGCAGTCTGTCTGGGTTATTTTGGGTAAGCCCGGTTACACACCACTGGCAAATTATTTACTTTTTACTCATCTGCTTCAGCTTAGCCGAGCCGCCGCCGAGGGGCTGTTGGGGGGGGGGGGGGGGGGAGCTACGTGCATGGGCCGTTTCTTTACAACGTACCGCAGACGGCAGACATCTATTGACGGCCCTGGGACCTTGGCGGAGGTGGCTAAAGGACGTTTGAATATAATGGGGATGGTTGTGTGCTACTGCTTGCTTGCTTTCTCTCTCTCTCTCTTAAAGGAAAAAAAAAAGAGGAAAAAAGCGCTGATACAAGTTCCCAAACTCCCTAAACAGTTGCAAAACACAATTCAGCCATCTCTCGATGTGATGTGTTTTTGATTCAGTAAATCTCAAATGCGTGGTTGTGATCTAAAGTTGCACTCTCCCCCAAAGAAATGGACTTTCTCTTGTATCAATGTGTGACACCCCCCCCCCCCCCCCCGAAGAAAAAAAGATCACTGTTGCAGCTCAGAGTCGTTTGTGGAATAAAAATGGAAAACTTTTCCCGGGCACGATTTCAAGTTTCAGGGATGGTAGGGATGAAAGACAAAAGTTTGAAACTCGTCTCGAATCACACAAGCTGCTGCACTGTGAACTGACAGACAACCCCCGGCCGGTCGTACCTCTAAGCCACCGCGAATATCATCCGCATCAAGGGGGAAAAAAAACAACAACAGCAAACCCTGCTGGCCAAAATCGATAGGAAAACAATAGTGCGAACGGCGGCCACGCACGCGTGTTAAATTATTTGCTTTTCACTCGAGAATGTCGGGGCAAGCGTCTGCGCATGGCTGGTTATGTCTGACCCATATTTTCACTCCAGACGAGGCGGGGAGAGGGGGGGGGGATTTAAAAAAAAAAAAATGTGCCACGCGAAGCAGTTCGTGTGAAATCAATATGAAAACAATGCCACGCAAATATCGACGGAATAATCAAGTGCGAAGCCGGGTGGCTGGCTGCCGTCCGGATTCCGGACAACGGGAATTGCTGCTGCGGTTCATAAACCAGCACTACGCGGCAGCACTGGGAAGTTTATTAGGTACTGATGGGGTTTTAGGAAGTATCTTCATGCAGGTGGCAAGCAAATGAAACGTACGCGAGAGATTTCAGTGTGAGAGAGGGAAAAGGAAGTAAGAAGTTGGCCAAACTTTTGTTTACGATGTTTATTTGGCCCAAAGGATAGTCAGGTTTATATAAGTACCAATATAATCATGCCAGACAGTGTAATGTATCGAACTCTGAAAGCGTCACACACACACACACACACACCTGTGCAGTTGCTGTTTTAGTTTCACCAGCGGTGGGTATTGGCGCACAAACTTTACAGTGTGTGTGTCCCCCCCCCCCCCTCCTGCATAACCCACAGCGCCATCGAGCTCCCCCACCTCAAGTAATACTCGTTTTTGGCACCGTAAAGCCAGCTTAGCTAGCTTGGGGAATTGAACAGGGTCAGTGCTTACAGAATCATCACCTTCTTCTCATAACACCAATCGGCTCCCCAGTGTAAATATATGGCTTCGTTTGACATATTTCGCGTAGTCACGCTATTTTCGCATTCAGTTCACCTCCAGACTGGGGCTTCACTATAACTCAGTTTTGGTCGTAATCTTGCACGGGGTGCAGTCGGAATAGACCCGAGTGTTTCCGGTGCTACACCGCTTCAACAGTTTCGACGATGATGCTTGCTCTCAGGTGACACCAGGGCCCGCATGTAAAAGTCGGGGTTAGGGAGTTTAGTCTACCGGGTTAGAGTCTAACCTCGAACTAGGGTTAAATTTTCTGGGTTTTGTTTTGTTTTTTTAATCAGGAAGCGGGTCCATTCAAGGAAGGTGCCTATGCCGTTATAGAAGGAATTTTGTCTTTCTTTCTTCGCTTCCTTTTTTGTTTGATTTTGTTTTGGGGTTTCTTTTTTCCTAGTCTGAGTTAGGCCCGTAGCCGTGGGTTAAATTACCGACGGTAAGAGGACAGGGATCCAGTGGACCTTCAGCAAACAGCTCGAGGACCTGGATTTCGCGGACGACATCGCCCTCCTCTCCCACAAGCAACAAGATGCGCAGGAGAAGCTGAACAGAGTCGCCGAAGAAGCTGAGAAGACCGGCCTCAAGATCAACATCAGCAAGACCGAAGTCATGAGAGTCAACCACAAACAGCACGACCCCATCCAGCTGCACCAGGAAGACATCAAAGAGGTGGACAAGTTCATCTACCTCGGCAGCGTTGTCAGCAAGGATGGAGGAACGGACGAAGACATCAAGAGCCGCACCAACAAAGCCAGACATGCCTTTCGCACTCTGCGCCCCATCTGGAGATCCACAGCCCTATCCCTGCGAAACAAGATCCGGATCTTCAACTCAAATGTGAAGTCGGTCCTACTCTATGGCTCGGAGACATGGCGCACCACCAAGACAGGCTCCCACAGGCTGCAAACCTTCATCAACAGATGCCTCCGCAACATTCTCAACATCAGATACCCACTGGTGATCACCAACCAAGACCTCTGGGAGCGAACAAGACAGGTCCCCATTGAGCAGGAGATCAAGAAAAGGAAATGGGGATGGATCGGACACACTTTGCGAAAGCCAACATCAAATGTCACCAGGCAGTCCCTTGATTGGAACCCCCAGGGAAAGCGCAAAGTGGGCCGACCGAAGCAGACCTGGCGGAGGAGTACGGACGCTGAAGCCAAGGCCGCCGGAACGACGTGGGCCGAACTAAAGAGGGCGTCCCAGAACCGAGTGCGCTGGCGGAGTGTGGTTGCAGCCCTATGTTCCCCAGGGAATAAAGAGGACTAAACTAAACTAAAAACTAAAAAACGTGGGTTAAATTAACCTCGAGTTCTACATACGGGCCCAGATGTTTGAAAACTGAGCATGCAGACGTGTTTGTGTTGTAGTAAAAGTTTTTGTCTCAATTACACGCCGACAGACCGAAGTCCGTTGCAAACTGTTCAAATTAAAAAATAAAAATAAAGGGGGGGGGGGGGGGAAACACTCGACTCTACTTTTTGAAACACTCTGTCTTAGTGGTTTTACTATTTTGCGCGGAGTAGCACCGGCAACGCTTGCGTCCATTTTGATTGCGCCCCGTGAAGTTGGCGTTTCTAGGATTCCACGGACGATTGGAAAGCCATAGGGTCAGATTCGCACAGACGGGGTATCAAATATTACAATGTCCGTCAGTCAGACGACTGAAATTATCTCAAGTCGGCACCAGTCTGAGACCTGAGGCCAATCAAGACATTCGATACACACAACAATCTGAGCCCTACGGCCAATCACGACATTCGATACACACACACAACAGTCTGAGCCAAACGGCCAATCAAGACATTCGATACACACAACAGTCTGAGCCATACGGCCAATCAAGACATTCGATACAAACACGTCTGGGGCATTAGGCCAATCAAGGCATTCGACACAAACAACAGCCAGGGGCATCAGGCCAATCAAGATATTCGATACAAACAAATCTGGGGCATCAGGCCAATCAAGGCATTCGACAAACAGCAGCCTGGGGCATTAGGCCAATCAAGAGATTCGAACCAAAAAAGGCAGGGTTCCAGAAGCGGGTATAAATATTTATTGAAACAGGTTAATTAGCATTGGGGCTGTCGTGTTCTACTTACAGTGAATCAAAGTGGCACTTCTGTTTGGATTACAGAATACTGACAACTTTGAGGAATCGTCTAGAATTCTGTACGCTATTGTGGCTACCCCCGCTTCAAAATCAATCAGTCAGTCATTCAGTCAACAAACCAGTCAATAACTGAAAGCACAACGCGCCCATACGTCCTGTTTTCGGTATTAGGAAAAATACTATAAAAGATACGGAGAATACAGTACGGGAGTCCACCCATATCCACGATGGATGTACAGCTTTTCACATACATACCCACAATTTGCTGCGAAATAATTATTGTTCACAACAAGTGTTCGTGTGCAGCAAGCTCTCGGTGAGTTTCTTTCACAATAGCACCCCCTCCTCAATAGTAGCCGCTACCAGTGCATGGGATTCGCGGTTTGTTACATCCGAGAGTTTGTTTCCCCGATACCTTCGCGATCCATCCAGAACATTACCAGTAACTCTGACTACGCCACCAGAGCCACCCATCTTCGAATGATCAGCCTGATTATAATATCTGACCGACTTCTAGATTTGCCCAACCACCGTGCTTTACCAGTCTGGAAAAAAAAAAAAGAAAAGAAACCAGAAATGTTCTCCAACCCCCACCGCACTCCCCCTCCCCTCCCTCATCTCCCACCCTACTCATACTTACATATTTCTGCCCCACCTTCTCATCCCCGCCCCTCCTTGTCAGCCTCTGACGCAAATACTTACCCCTCCCCCCCCCCCCCCAAACGGTGATGAGAGAAAAGGGAAAAAGGATTGGGAGGGGGGGGGGGGGATGTCGCTTCGTCTCCCGTCGTCTTGGTTTGACACTGGCTCCGAGGCTGACGGTGACTGTGACGTCACTGGCGCGAGGCCTGCCTTGCCCTGTCCTGCTTGGGTCGGAGGCCGGCAAACGGTTGCCATAGCAACAACCAATCACACGGGATCGTTTTTCAAGTCTCACCGACCCGATTTTCTTCCCTGCTCACGCCACGGGATCGCGAGAAATAATGGGCAAAGATAGACTTAACGACCGTGTCTGACAATTCCTATCCCCCCCCCCCCCCCCCCCGAAGAAACTGACACTAGAGAACATACGGGTCCAATTCAAGTCGGAGAACATTACTGACCATGGAACTGAGTCCATTAGTATTTTCAGAAGCACAAAAACACAGACAATGTGGAAAAAACATCCATCTGTTGTTTACTTTTAAATGACACACATAAAAAACAGCGCAAACAACAAAACAACACAACAACAACACACACACATACAGAGTCTTGGATTTCCGACGTTGTAGCAACACACACACACACACACACACACACACACACACACACACACACACACACACACAGTCTTGGATTTCCGACGTTGCAGCAACACAACAACAACAACAACACACACACACACACACACACACACACACACACACACACACACACACACAGAGTCTTGGATTTCCGACGTCATAGCAACCTAAGGACATAACTTTCTTCCTGCCGACTTGCCGACTTCCACTGCCTTCAATGGCTCTTCTACATAATTATGTACGCGACAAGACTGGTAAGTTCAAGCTCTTTCGAATACAAATACACTCATGGCTCAGCTCAGTTCTTGTCCGTGTTTCAACCTACACGAAACATCAGACCCTCGTGCACATATCATATATATATGTTCTATAATAAAACACAAGGGTAAGATTTCATGCCTTGATGCAGGCTGCGTCCATGGTTTTCTCGTACTTGTGGAATCGATTTGATCATGTAGCGGTGTGTTACAACAAAGAGACTGTTGACAGTCGGAAAGTATACACGTCAGTGGTAAATACATTTGACATTTATCAGCTTCATGTGAAACCAGCGTGATGATATTAATGTGGGTTTTTTTTGTTTTTGTTTTGTTTCCTTTTTGTTTTCAGGGCAGAAGGCACCCATACATTTTGTTAATTAATGAATGCCGCCAAGTTAGTCTGCACTCGTCACGTTCACAGTTTCCGAGACGTGCACGTTTCCAAAAACTACACTGATTTGTCAATGTGATATCCGAAAACGAGTACAAGGTAAGAATAGCGTTTTCTTAGACAGACAGGAAAGCATTAGAACAGGCAGGAAAGTGAATGATGGCCGTAGACATACAAAGTCAAAATCACCACTTTTCTTGCTCCAGAAAAAAGGACGACCGACTCATTCGCCGGGTTGTTGTTGTTGTGTTTGTTGTTGTTGTTGTGGTGTGTGTGTGTGTGTGTGTGTGTGTGTGTGTGTGTGTGTGTGTGTGTGTGTGTGAATTAATTTCATTATTATCATTTTCAATGTTATTTTCCTCCCCCAGAAACTGTCGCTACTTTCGTCAGTGACTTTTCTGCACCCGTGACCGAGTTGTCAGTTTTCTGTAATCCGACTCTCTCTGTCGTTTACCTAGGTCGGCTGAAAGTCTCCTTCTGTTTCATATTTACCATTGTGTGCGTCGATAATCGATTGCCCGACAGCTATAAACTGGAGGAAACGTGGGTTCCGGAAAGAGATCCGCACATTAATTTTGGTGCCACCCTGCTGGACATTTCAGATCCACGCCTGCTCCGTGGGTGGGTACTGTGTTCTGACGCGGCATTCACAATGTTTACACATATTACAGTTTACATTGAGAATGCATTTCTTAGTGCACTGACTCTTAAAGACATTTAAGGGGGGGGGGGGGGGAGATAGCCGAGTGGTAGATCGTTGGACTTTCAACGCTCGGGTTGTGAGTTCGAATACCCACTAAGAGCCAAAGATTTGTGCTGGCTTTTTCTTCGTTGCCACGTCTTTCATATCACTTGTGTGTGGTGGAAATCGACGTTAAACGCACAAAATAACCAACCAAACAACCAACCAAGATTCTCGGGCTTCGCTCATTATGCCACGCAGGACGCGATTGGCTGAATTCTGGGGCCTGGACCCTTTTGACTGACACGAGTGTGGAGTCGTCAATTTACTGTAGTTACCATACTGCGTTAACAGCTGTGCTTCGACTTCTGTCTGCTCAATCCTACAATCCTGATTGAGAATTTAACTGTGCACTTGTCACGTTCAAATGGTGGATGCAAAATAGCTCCATAATTGAGAGCGTAGGAAAACTTGGAGGAATTACCTTTAAGTTCCCCCGACCTACCCAATCACGCATATTTTTTTTTAATTTTCTCCGAACTTACACAGTGCAAACATCCTCATTTAATAATAATAATAATAATAATTTCATTAATATAGGCGCTTTATCCCATCTATTTGGTTCTAAAGGCCCGAGAGGCACGCTCACGTGAATTACACACATTTTCTCACACACTGCATATGAACACATTACAATCACGGGGTGCGAAGGGTCAGCTCAGCAATTTAAGTTTCGGAAATCAGCAACTGTTTCATTTATCTTGATCAACCGACATGCCAATACATTGTGTCACGTTGTGGAGATGCTGCGTGCTTTTTCTAGTTAAGTTGTGTGACTAAGAAACAGTAGTGTGTCAGACACCGCGTCGATGCCAGTGCAGAATAAAAATAATAAAAATTAAATCATATCCACGATGTACACACAGGCCATGTGTTTGCCACATAAGACAGATTCGACACGGGCAAATTTCATCTACAATTCAAGTCGGTGTGTTGTTTGTTTTTGTGGGCCCAGTGCTCTGTTCTTGTGTTTATGTCATTGCCTGTTTATTTCTGGTTCGGCACGTGTATATACAGACTTCAACATAAGTCAAGGACCACTTACAAATTTGGCTAAAATTCCTGGACGATGTCCGTGCAGCACATGATGGTTTTTCAGCTTCAGCAAGCTTTGCAGGATGCATTGTTAACCCTTTAACACATTCACAGCAAAAATTTTTGAAAGATTCCTTGAGCTCTATTTTTTTGTGAATTCTTAAAAATTAGACTTGTCTGTCAAGGTGGTCCTTGACTTATGTTGAAGTCTGTAGAAAGATTTGTAACCAAGGCGGTCAACTTGTAGAGAGGTAACATAGAACACGACCAAAACAGACCTGACAAAACAAAACAAAACCAACACATACTCGCGCAACACATTTATACCCATGTGTATGTGCATGTAATACTAAACGTGTCGGTTTGACAAGCATTACTAACACATAAGGCTTGAAGCTGTGAATGAACGACCACACACACACACACACACACACACACACACACACACACACACATGTGTATGTGCATGTAATACTAAACGTGTCGGTTTGACAAGCATTACTAACACATAAGGCTTGAAGCTGTGAACGACCACACACACACACACACACACACACACACACATGTGTATGTGCATGTAATACTAAACGTGTCGGTTTGACAAGCATTACTAACACATAAGGCTTGAAGCTGTGAATGAACGACCACACACACACACACACACACACACACACACACACACACACACACACACTTGAGACAACTGACGACAGTCTGCAAAAATGCGTTATTCACTTACCTCGTGGCAACTAGGCACCATCAGTTCTGTGAGCCGTCTTCCCTCAGTCCGTCTGAAATAAAACTAAAATTCATCAACACATTTGAAAAAACACCGTCCACTTGCACACAAATGACTTCGCTTCAGAGGACAGAGAGAAGAGGAGTGGAGATGGTAATTTTATTCCTTTTTTTGTTTTGTTTTGGAAACATCAAACGTTGTCTTTTTAGTGGCTGCGTTTGTTCATGTGTATTTTGTTCCATTTTTTTTTTTTCTTTTTTTTTTCTATCCAGTTTGCCTGACCCACGACCACCTGAATAATCGACTTGGGTGATGGTAACTGTTTGACTCCTTTAAACCTGGTCATTACTCCTGAGACGATTTGAAAGTTGTGACATACCCATTTACCCTTCTAAAGCAAAAACTTTGCTTTATTCCACAGTGACAACAACAATTTAAAGTACTGCATTTACTGCAGAGTCAGTCGTAATCTCTCATAATAACCTTTTTTTTAATATAAAAGACATCACAAGATAAACACATTTTCTTTCAGGTGTTTGTTGATTTTTGTCATGAGGTGGGGGGGGGGGGTGCTTTATTCATAGCCAAAACAAAATCAAAGCGGAAAGGGTAGTCGTGAAATAAAGCGGTCAGAAATTTGTACAGTTTCGTCTGACAGTGGACACAATTACTAAAAAAAAATAAAAAAAATGCCGGTTTTGTGTATGATTGTGCAGATAATATCTCCCTAAAACTTTAAGCCGGTCTCCAAGTCACAGTCCCGAAAGTTTAATCTTTCTTTGGAAAGAAACCAGACGAAAAGTTTGGCAAGCAGGCAAAGTTCCTTCACTGGCTCTGCCCAGGGTAAAAGTACGAAGTTGAGTGCTTGTCGCTCCCAGTGCACGCACACACGCACAGCGGGCACACAAAATTCACGGCCGCACGCCGCAGACACACGCAGCCTCGGGGCACTTGTGTAGATGTCTGGCCTAGACAAGAGGCAAGGTGGGGGGGGGGGCGCCTGGGGAGGGAGGGGGTGTCGAGAAAAGCAGCAGGCGGGGTCAACTACGATCAAAATGGTGCCTCCGAGTGGGGTGAGCCAAAACCAACCAATCGCCGCTCTAGTCGCCACGCGAGAAGGGAGCTGGGGGTGTGACACGGGGCTGGGAGGTAGAGGGATGGGTAAAACAGGAGGAGGGAGGGGGAAGGGGGGGGGGGAGTGTTGGAGGAATACATTACGGCAGACGGGGGTGGGAGGTGGTGGTGGGTGGCCATGTTTATGAATGCTGCTTCGTGTAGACGGGCTGGCTTCCTCAGTGCTCCCAGGGGTTTGTTGTGTCTTCTTGCCTGGGCCAGATACCTACAATCACCTGACTCAGTATATACGCTCGTTCATTCTGAGGCAGCGGGAGGATTTGGAGAAAACGAAAGATGTTGTGTCTAAGAGGAAAGACGCTCTGATGTTGTCTGCTTTGGAACGTTTTCAATGGATATAATGCAAGCAACATGTGATATTTTTCTCCTTTTTTTTTTTTTTTCATCCCAGCCATTCATGGAAAATCTCGAAGTGGATATTTCTCGTTCTCGTGATGTGTACTGAATTAAACAAATGTCGGCCAATTTTTGTCGTTTTGTTTTTGTTGTTTGTTTGTTGTTGTTGTTTTTTTTTTCGCTCTCTCTCCCTCTCTCCCCCGAATCTAATACAGAGAGTTATCGAACACAGTCTCTATACTTCATTATTTTTTTCCGAAAGCGCGTCGGTCGATCTCAGTCTACAACCGTTAACAATGACACAAAATTAAACTATTCAGTTACGCTGATTCGGTTCCCGCATCACTTGTTGCAGTCCTTAAAATTAAATACACGATATATGAATGTTGTTTTTCCTCTTCAAAAAAAAATAAAAATAAATAAATAAATAAATAAATAAAATAACCCCAGGAATTTTCTCCAGAACATTACGACCACAACTGATGTCAAATATCTAATCAGGTCTATTTCTGTTGCTATTATTAGCATTATTATTATTATCATAATTATTATTATTGTCTGTCTTTGCTTATTAGGTTTTGTTTTGGTTATGTTGCGCTGACTGTAAAGATCCCATTTTTATTAACTTTCGTATTTTCTTAGCGTGAAAAAAAAGACAGCGTTTTCAAGCGTCTTCTGCAAAATATACCCCCCCCCCCACCTGGCGCTCCTATAAATTAAAGTTACATGTAGTTGTATTCAGCGATAAACGAAACTGACTGATGAAGGAAATGTGTCCGTATGACAGCATTTCTTTCTGGCATTTTAAATTAACAAATAAAAAATACTTAGCCGAATTTTTCCCAATTAGGTTGCAAATTTTAATTTATCTGACTCATTTTATTCATTTTCAACGTATTCCAAAGTTTAATAACTTATAACTGTATGTGAGCCGCTCTACTGTAGTCGCCACATACGATCAGCGATATAATATACCGAATCACTGAAAGTTATAAATTATATCCGAGTAACACGCACGAGAGGCTACAGATAAGATGCGCACTAACATTACGATGCGTTCAAGAAATAACTAGATTGTTGCAGCAGAGTTTAAAACCAACACCACCACCAACAACATGGGAAAGAATTTCATCACAGATATGTGTTGGTCTCTTTAATTCCGCTTCAAAGTTTTTTGACTTAAGTTTGTGTCCTCGACTTTTAGTTCCCCCCCTTCCCCCCCCCCCCCCCTCTCTCTCTCTCTCTGCAACATCCCTAGAATATTCATCTGCTTCCATGAGATCACTAGATCATACAGCGCTTGATGGGTTGTGCAAACACAAACATAATAGAAATACTGCATTTTCTCCTATGTGTATTTCTGAGAGTTGCGTTAACCGGTAACGTATTTTTTTAAATCATTTATTTTGTTGCTTCTCTCTTCATTAAAAAAAAAAAAAAATGCCGTCATAGGGTTTTCTACGTCTGATGTTTCTGAATTATGTGTGGATGTGGCTGCTTTGTGTTCCGCCTTTTCTTTTCTAAATAAAAATATTAAGCACATTATATAGATATACACACACGTCCGGTTTTATCGCTGACTTTCATAAGCATACATACGTACGAAAATAAGGCTGATTATCCATTAAGTAATTCGGTATTTATCTGAAAACATTCATTCCCTTTAAGTACCTGTCCGTTATGTGCACTGACAATTTCTCGTCTGTTCTGTTTGTAGAAAATTCGTTCGTTAAACAACAACAAATACATAAATAAATACATAAATAATCTATCTGCTTCACTTCTGCTTCGTGCTGGCATTCGCATTATATGCGACTCAGTGGTTTGTGAGTCATGAATACTAGTCAAGAACGAGACACATCAAAGGAAATATAATTCCTCGAGCAAAATATTTACTGAGCATTTTACAAATCAGACAAGGGAAAAACAGTGTCTCATTTGTTACATAGTATGTGTGCAAGTGAATGTACACTCTGATGTTGACGGGGAATTAAACAGATGCTTCAAAAAAACCAAAAAAAAAAAAAAAAAACGCTCCTTAGATATAGATATTAAACTACAGTGTACATATATACATGTGTTTACTGTACGGTGTGCACCAGCTTGCTGTCCTCAATCCCCCACATGTCCAGTATTTTTCTGTAAGTATGTGCGCCTGGTTCCTATTTGCCTCCATGGCCTATGACTGTGGCATGACTCTACTCATATGTCAAGTTAATTCATGCATGTTTATAATGCATGCACGGTGTTCTTCTCTTTGTAATTGTATAGTTTATATGTATACGAAAAAACAGATAAAAAAAACCACTATTTTCAGGCAATATGAGACAAATTAAATCATTCTGCAGAGTCAGCAGTGCGAGTGCTACTGACTAAACGCGTCAAATGTATTTTATAGGGGTGAAACAGGGGCGCTACAAAAAAAACAAACCCCCCCCCCCCAAAAAAAAAAACAAAAAAAAAAAAACAGCAGTTACTGAAAACCAAACTAGCATCCGATAAAAGAAAGAAACAATGAACGTAAACATGGGAACTAAATAAAACAAACAAAACAAAACAAAACAAGAGGGTAACCCAGTAGCCCAGTAAAAACTTAGAAGATAGCTGCTAAGTCTAGCATCAGATTTAGATTTAGAGTAATGGTAATAAGTAAACAGATTAGCTACAGCCGTAACCAAAAAAAAAAAAAAAAAAAAATTACACTTCAAGCACGTACATTAAACACAATTTGTGTGGAGAGAGAGAGAGAGAGAGAGAGAGAGAGAGAGAGAGAGAGAGAGAGAGAGTACGCATACGAAATTTTTTTGGTAGGTAATAGGGCCCTTTCAAAGAGGGTTGAACAAGAACTTGTTTTTTAACATAAACATACTAAATATGCTGTGGCAATTCGTTGGTTACAGCACGTACATTGGTACAAGTTTTCTAAATGATAGGATAAGCAAATGCAGGCGTAATTACTGAGTGTAGCTCTACTAACTGACCAAAGCATCCCTTCGCATGACTGCTCTAGAAACGTACAATGCTAAGTTTCTTATGGCGTTTGTATCTCAGTGTAGATGGCATTAGTAAGGATAAACTAAATGCACTAGGATGGTTATAGTGCTTGTTTGGAATATGTATTCTTAAGTCTGAGAGAGAGAGAGAGAGAGAGAGAGAGAGAGAGAGAGAGAGAGAGAGAGAGAGGTGCCGATTATCAACTTATCAACATATTTTTCAAACCGCGCTAACCGTTGTGATTTTCAAATCTACCGGACTAGTACACAGCCTCAATGCTCTTTATGCTCTCCGCGGACAGATGTCTGTGTATTTCGGCTCTGTTTCACCTAGACCTCTATGGAAAGGATCGCTGTCTTTGTGATTTCAAGCCTGACGTGAACCGTTGATGCCACCGATCTCACTGCCGAGTCTCGCGTTTTCCACTTGATTTGCGCATCTACCAGCGCGACTGAGATCATGATTGTGTAACTGACTGAGCCGGCGACTGACTAAGCAGAACACGTGATGACTGAATCCAGGCTGTGTTACTATGTCCCCAATTACGTTTATCCTGGCAACAAATCTCAAACAGAGACTAGAAACTGTGAATTATCTTCTCTTTTTTTTGTCAGTGACATCGCCCCCGGGCCGACGGTTTTTCGAGCTGTGCAGCGATTACCACACCGACCGATCCGCACACTGAAAAAGTAGCCGGCGTCACATGAGACTACCGCGATGTTGCATGGTTTCGCCGCCACATTCTAATGCTATTTCCCTCAACGCAGCAGCATACACGCTGTATACAACTCGCACGGATTCCCACTGAACTGTTCGTATATTTTTCTCGGAAAGTCGGGCGCCAGACTCTACGTGTAATTCATGCAAAACAACTTACCGTAAAACACGTGGATACACAGGCAAAAGAGCGCCATTTTTACGCAACCTTCTGCGCATGCGTTGTCGTCTGCTAGCTGCTGAGGCGGCGAACCGGCGGTACGACGTCACTGATAAGAAGACGGTGTGTTCGGTAAAACGGCAAGTCAAGTGTGTGTTTCTTTACGGCAGGTTACCTGGGTTTGAATAAACCCTCCATTGTTTATTGCACGACTTACTGTATAGGCGTCACATGCACTGTCTAGACAACTGGGTGGGGTGGGGATGGGAGTGAAGGGACGGGGGGCGGAAAAGTCGACATACTGTACTTCGTTTGCAACCAAGTACTTGCGGCCAGTTGGAAAAGCCATTGCAGGCAGACCGACCACGAATGTGCTGACTGACTACTTAGCAAAAGTGCGTTCGTGAAGAGACTTGGGCAGACAGACTCAGTAATCATTAATGACTGACAGTGTGTAGCAGATCAGCGGTTATGACAGGTTTTTTCCCCCATGTTGACTTGTACCATTATTTATTCGTACCGCGCACGACTATCCCACGGCGGTTCTCGACTCTTTTTCGGCTTTGGCACTGCTGGCCTAAATCAGCTAGGATTAACGGCTCCTTAACGGCTCTCATGCAGCAAAGACGGGTATAAACAAAGCGTAACACTCCCAACTAGCCAAAGTTAAATTAAGATTTATTTTATTTATTTATTTATTTATTTATTTATAATTTATTTATTTGGTGAGGCCACTGGCCCACAACCCCAAACTTACTTGGCAGGAATCGAGTTCAGGCTTTTTCAGAGAATGATTCCAGTAGGAATGAGCTGTAGTACTAACCACATAGCTGACGACACAAAAACCATGACAAACAAATAAAATAAACGCGTTTTTCAGTACTTCTATGATCAGCTCAGCACATAGAACGAAACGAGTGAGCCCGCCAATTCCGACAGACTGTCATGAATAACTTGAATTACATGTATAATCTACATGCAGCAAGTAGAGAGCCAGACAAAAAGGTGTGCAATTTGAGATGATATGAGATCACGTGTGTGTGTGTGTGTGTGTGTGTGTGTGTGTGTGTGTGTTGTCAGTATTGTTTGTGGTGGCTGCTTGCCTATTTATGTCAACCACTAAAGTCCGTGTGAAAAAAGTACACTGATTAGATTCTGCACAGTCAGAATTAAATCAGATTTCTTCTTCTTCCCCCCCCCCCCCACCCCCCCGTGTTTTTTTTTTTTTTTTCATCTTTACAAATACGCACAGGCATTGTCAGTAGACTTTAAATGCCCATGCTTATTTTACATGTGCGCACATGCCCACCATGGAAACGAGAGAGGAGTAGTGTGCGTGTGTGGGTGCCGATTATGAGGCACCTCAGACAGCAGGCTCGCGCCACGGTAGATTACATACACAAGCGTCGAACATGCAGATAAACCTCCCTGCCTACAGAATAAACCGTTTCAACCTGCTTCCCCTCTGTCAGACAGCCTCCCGGCGTCCTCCCCCCATTAGGGGTGTGGTTGGAATCACCACCATACACCCACACCCTCCGCGAATGGCAAGCAGAGGTTGTAGAGGTCAGAAAGGTCATTGGCTGCCTCGCCCACCATAGCCACACCTGAAAATACCGAGCATACATCCAGCGCTCGGGTCAAGGCCACCGCGTGCTGCCCTCTCCCCCATTGGTCAGTCGGACCATCCCGTGACCAGCCTAGGCCTGCGCTTCAGCAAATGAAATGGACGCGTAGACTGAGGACGAGGCCACTAAGCTAGACGAGGGAGGTCAGCATGACTGGCCAGTGGTGACTATGGTAGTGCTGCATTGTGGGAGCACTGCTGGTCAGTCTGTGCTGGGAATGTTGGGGAGAAGAATGCCCCTGCCTATTGGGCGCCGGTGAAACAAAGCGGTAATGTTTCACAGGTGTTTGCTCCTGTCACAAACTCAGTTTTTTTTTTTTTGGGGGGGTTTTTTTTTTTGGGTGCTAGCTGAATACAATGTGATTCACGTGCGAGGTTTAGTGTTACCAGAGTCACACGTAACATCAGTATAGGAACTAAACCGAAAAATACACCTCAGCCGTAGCCCTGCGCACTGTCCCCAACCTGTGATGTACACCAAAAAGCACGTGATTTTTCGGATGAGTCCCAAGACTGAACATGTCATGTGACAAAGAGACATTTCTTTCTGGTGTGACGGGCCGTCTCACTGTGAATACTCATGAAGAGTCAGAGCAGCATGGGGTTCAGTAGATCTGCAAACAGTGTGGGCATCTGCCAGGGGGTCACTGATTATCTGTGAACCTGGGTCACCTTATGTGTTAGCCGACTTACAACTATGTGAGCAGTCAGCTAGCACCGTGTATGAACATGATTGATGAACCTACTAAAATAGCTGATGATTTATTATTAAAGAACACTACAAACCGGATACATACCATTGGCATTTTTATGGGGCGTTTTTTTGTTTTGTTTTGTTTTGTTTTTGGCTTTGTTTTTTTCGGGGGGGGGGGGGGGGGGGTAGACATTTTTAATGGTGGAAATTCGCATAAAAATGTCGACGGCAAGGAAAGTTTGTATTTCTTTTTAAAACTGAATCATCTTATTCTTATGTTTGTAACCATGGCAGGCAGCTACCAAGCTACCATAAGCGTTCCTGGTCACCAGGCAGGCGATAATGACGTACCCATCTTTTGCAGAACTGTCAGCCAAACTTCGGGATGGAGTGTGTACCACAGTGGCGATCCTGAAACAAACAGAACTGAATTAGCCATGGGCGGCCTTCAAGGAAAAGATAACCAAGCCTGTTGATTTTTTCTTTGTTTGTTTGTTTGTTTTTTAAGTATACCATCCGCCGTGATCCAGTACCATCCATTTCTAGCTGTGTAGATATGGCGTACACAGGCACATGGCAAGGGTTGTGAATGTATTTTGATACTGCAAGCAACAGTAACAACAACCCCAACTACGCATAAACCACGAAACTCAACTCTACAAATGTACTTCGGCAACCTCAGTGAGTGAGTTTTTTTGTTTGTCCCCCTTCCCCCCCCCCCCCCAAGTTGACTGAAAGACAGACGCCGTACACTTTGATAATTAAATACAGAAATCATATTTCAGGAAAGGATTGTGTAGGCGATGGAACAGATTTTTTTTTTTAAATGTACATAAAATGCTAATGTATCGCTGACGAAGAACTGAACCAGGGTCACGTTTTTACATGTATTTTTAATTTATTTCTTGCGGATTGTCATGCTGATCCAGAACGGTTGAATAAGTGCATTTTTTTTCTTTTTTTGGTGTGTGTGTGTGTGTGTGTGTGTGTGTGTGTGTGTGTGTGTGTGAGTACACACATAACCTCTCGCCCTCTCTCTCCTGTAGTTTTAAGTTATCATAATTACTGACCAGTTTAGCCTGCCACTGCATTAGTATCAATATGTACTTGTTCCCCCGAGCATTATCGTAAGCGGTGCTTGTTTATGCTCACTAATTGTTTACTTGTACAACTTGTAATAAACCTGTTTAAACCAAGTGCAATATTCAGCCACATCTCCGCAGCCGGTAAACATGGGTGTAGTTCACCCCCTTGTGACATTTGCACCTGCTGTAAATGACCTACGACCGTCTAAACAACACAGCATTACCACAAGGTAACCCCAAACCAACACCTAACCCTAAATCTAACAGTAAAACCGAGCTAAGCGGGTGGGTGGGTGTCTGGGAGTTTAACGTCCTTTTCCACCACACCAGGTGATATCAAAGACGGGGCAACGAGAAAAAAGGCCAGCACAAATATTTGGCCCCAGCCGGCGGGATTCGAACTCACGACCCGAGCACTGAGAGTCCAACGCTCTACCATTCGGCCACCCCGGCTCCGCAAAACCGATCTAAGCAGGCGAACTAAACTAAATGAGCGTGGCTACGTTGGTGAAGTTGCCCAGTACGCGAACTATACTGACAGAGCAACAGTCAAGGATTCCACCATCTAAAGCAACCAGATACTTCTGAGTTAATAATAATAATAATAAAAAGTCCTGATGAGTGTGGACTTGTTTTTTTTTTTAAATTTCAAATGTAACAGGCTCTTGACACTACAGACAGTCACTTAAGCCGAGCACAGACTGCGTTGCACATATCACAACAAACAGACGCAACAAAATACAGTTCAACCACGATCCTGAAAAAGGGTTTAAAGCGGTATGGATTTGATAAGTGTGTAGGCCCTTTACCCTGATAACTGCACAGACTTAATGCGCGTCGCTGACTCGGACAGAGTGGAGGAATTTGCTCACCACCTGCGACAAGTGACTCACAAGGTTTCTGTCACTTCAAAGCAGCCATGGAGGGTTTTGTGCTGGTGTCAAGCTGGAATGAATCAGTGTGTATCTCTTGCTCCATATTTCTCTCTCTCTCTCCCCCCCCCTCTCTCCCCCCCCCTCTCTCTCTCTCTCTCCTTTTTTTTTTTTTTTTTTTTCAGCAGGCAGGCAATGGTCGCAACAGCTGCATGCTTTTCCATCCCTAAGGTAGCACATTGTAATACAATCTGGCACAATCTAAACGTTTTTGTTGCCATTTATGTTACAGATTTGCTAATGTGTCAAATCAGTGGTTTGATACCTAACAGCTAGAACAAAGGGGCGTAAATAAAAGGGAGATGATAATGTGACCGTGATGCAAAACTACAGGGTAACTTTTCCGCAGCGCTGACACGATTTCTACCCAGTATGTTTAGTAAACTGCACATCTGCACTGGCTTTGTATACATGCCAGTGCATGTAACATAGCAGGGTACTACACTGCTCGTAAACTAAATAAATAAGTGCACCGACTGAACTGTCCTAAAGATTTCATCGTCTTTCAAGGCACTTTATATATACTGATTTCATTTTGTTGTTCGCTTTGAAGCCGACAGCTCATGCGACAACGCAACTCTGACAATGACCAAGATAACCGTAAACACGAGGAATTGAAACTTCTGTTGTTGTTGTTGTTGCGTGTGTGTGTGTGTGTGTGTGTGTGTGTGTGTGTGTGTGTGTGTGTGTGTGTGTGTGTGTGTGTGTGTGTGTGTGTGTGTGTGTGTGCGTGTTCCCAACGGGTGTTAGATCCGCTTTTTCGTATTCTTAGTTCTTTCAAAATGTGATTTTCTTTCTTGCTTTACTGGAGATCGAACCGAAACATTACGACTGACAATTGCATGTAAGTCGATGTGACTACTGCGTGTGACAAAAAACCGCTTTCACTTCAAAGTGTGTGTGTGTGTGTGTGTGTGTGTGTGTGTGTGTGTGTGTGTGTGTGTGTGTGTGTGTGTGTGTGTGTGTGCCCCACGCACACAAACTAGCGTATGTCAGTCTCTGTCTAACCTAACCTCATCACATTCCATGCTTCGTTGGATGCACGTCCCCACACTACAGACTGTTGTAGTGAGGTGGAGTGTGGGGTGAGGCGGAACCACAATGTACGATTCAAACCCACCAATCTACATCGCCCTTTCCTACTTTTGTCGGTTGAAGTAATAGATGTACCTGCGCACAGGAAATTGCACTCCATAACAAAAGCCTTTTCTCAGCTCCGACCGTCGAGTTGAACTTTTAAAGGCCATAACCCTGACATCTATTTCTGTCACTGGCAGTCTGCCATGCATTTTATTTCATTGGCAAGAATAATGTGAGCGGGGACATACAGCTGGCAATAAAATCCTAAAACAGACAGCCGCCGAAAAGACGGGACAGAAAAGCTACGTCACGGCTGAAACACAGAGACGCCATCTTTACTTGATCACGTTCGCCGCCAGAGGGGCCTCAGCTTTTCGGCGAACTCCGCCGGCGTTCACGTCATCGTAGCGTCATGGGCGAGGGGATGTACCTGGTACGGCGGAGAGGGTTTATCGCTGCCGCCTGAGGTTACGCGCACTAGGTGAATGCGGACAAAAAAATATGGCTGCATGCCATTCGGTTAATGCAACACCAGGCGGCCTGAGCGCCTCTATCAGGCTTGATCTACAGTATTCAACAGCCAGCCTCCAGTGCGGTAATTATCAAAACCGCAGCAAAGGGGGCTGCATTTGGAGTGAGAACACACACACACACACACACACACACACACACACACACACACACACACACACACACACACACACAGTTTGTTGTTGTTTTCTCACACTGATTTTGAATCACCGGCTTTAGAAATTCTCCATACCACACACACACACACACACACACACACACACACACACACACACACACACACACACACACACCTGAATTAACATAACCGGCATTAGAAATGCTACACACACACACTCACACACACACACACTGTGAGCGCCAGCAAACCTCTTAATATCATAATGACACAGTCCAACACAGAAATGTGCTGTGCAGCTGAAAGCTATTCGTTTGTGTGTTTTTTGTGGGTTTTTTTTTGTTTTTGTTTTTTTTGTTTGCCCGCTCAGTGACTCATTCGGCCCACTGCCCGATCTTTCAACTAAACGCACTGTATGGGCTGTATATATTCCACAGTAGTCAAGTGTCACGCAGACATGATATCCCGAAATATCCTCAGTGTTGTTTTAAACGAATTTACAGTCTTCAGTGGCGTTCTAAACAAGTCTATTGCATTAACCGTTGCACACGTGCTATAGACAGAGTTTTAACAACACAGCTTATAGCCTATTCCACACACACACACACACACACACACACACACACACACACACACACACACACACACACACACCCCTCATGGTTGCTGTCAGTGCCTTTGTGAATCGATACGCTGCGTACTGTAGTCAAGAAGAATGGCATTGGCCACTCGATATCCCGAAATACCTTTAGTGTTGTTTTGAACATGTTTAAGTCAATTGCTACCACGTACCGGCGTTTGATGGTGTGCACCAGTGGTGAGTGAGTGAGTGAGTATTTTAGCGCCGCGTCAGTGCACCAGTGCACACACACACACACACACACACACACACACACACACACACACACACACACACACACACACACAATCATATCTGCGTGGATTTAAATCTGGCTTAGTGGGAGTGTTGCACTTTGATTATACTCGTGTTTTCTGCAGTGAGAGCCGTTCATGAACCGTACGGTAAATCTTGCCTGTTTTTCGTACACAGGGCCAAAACCGAAAAAGCGTCAAAAAACGTGCCCGGTAGGAAGTGAGTTCAAGTCTTCAATGTTGCTTTAAACGCGCTAACTGCATTAAAAGCTGCACATATACACGGTACACCTACCGAAATTCCGAATATTACCATGCACGGCTTCTCGATTTTTTTCTTTTTCTCTTTTTCTTTTTCCAAACATCTGTGACATTACATGCTGCACACATACAACGACAGAAATTTTTGGCATTTACAAGCACTGCATACACCTATGCTCAATATGACGCAGTCGTGTGTTCCGTTCTACCACTGATGCAGACATATATATAAAAATACAACGCAGCGTGCAGCCATCTAATACTTCTGATCCCTGCCTTACTTGCTGTCATTGTCTTCCAATCGATGCAAGTCACTGGGTTTCTAAGGGGTGACCTGTGACATTAAACAATTTGAAATGAACTGTTGTGTTTTAGCAGTTTGTCTTGGCAGCAGCTACTTTTATCTGCTGCTATGGAAACCGAACGTGAAACCGTGCGTCACGTGCAGTAGAAGTAAAGCAAGTCGAGAAACTCTTTTTAAAAAAAATAAAATAAAAAAACAACACAGAGGAGAAAATGGAACCGGTATCTATTGATCTGTTTAGAATAGTTCTTTGTCTAAGTTTGTGAGTAGCTGGTTTAATAGCTGTGTGAGCCATTCACTAAATGACTGACTCCCCCCCCCTCCCCCCAACCACCACCAAAACAACAATAACAACAACAAAACCGTTGATTGACTGACTGACGACACTCGCTAAGTGATCAGTGTTACTAAAATAAAAATGTATAAATACGTGCATATAATGTTTCATTATAAGTCTGCTGTACATGACTGATCATTTAGGTACAGTCTAGGTTTTAATTTGAACTTGTACTTTCACATCTACTTGCACGTTTCATAGCAGTGATCAATTGGATTTGTTGTGATGTTGTCTTTAGGTTACCTTCATATCTGTATTTTCATTTCACAGAGGTCTGGGAGACAATTTAGTAATAAACTTGAAAGTGGACAATAAAGAATTTGTCTTGTATTGAATTTCTTTTTTTGTTTAGTTTTGTTTTTGTTTTGTGGTATGGTATGGTATGGTATGGTATGGTATGGTATGGTATGGTATGGTATGGTATGGTTGACTGTCGTTGCCTTGTCTTTTGTCGGTTTGGCACGTTGTTTATCAAGTCGCCTAGTTACACGGAACGCCTGAGAAGACAGCTGTCCCCAACCGCTATCCTCTTCCAGCGACCCAAAAGCACAAAGCACACTGACCCTGTTTCCTGGATCATCACCTGATACTTCCAGACGTCGGGACCGACCACAAATGCATCACAGGTGTCATTACTGTCGCCAATCAGACGTTCCTGAAGTATAATTTTCCGATGGTCTGTATGATGTATTGGTAAAACGCATGGCGTCTAGCGGGTGCTTGCTTTATTTCAATCCTAACTAATGTTTTCGAAAGCCAGCTTGACGTGAGACGTGAGCCTCAGCAGAGCAGAGCTCAGCCGTAAGGATCATAGGTGTTGAGCTTGTTTTATTTCAATCCGAACTGATGTTTTCGAAAGTCGTCCTGACGTAAGAAATGAGCCTCTGACGAAGCTCAGCGATCAGGATGTGGAACTTTGCTGATCAGTTTGTGCATGCGTACCGCGTGGTCGCGTTTCTTCCCGAGGGCAAGTGTGTTAGTCGATCAAACGTTGACGTGTTGTTGAACACGCCTGCATCATTTAAGAAAAATGGAAAGTCCAAAATTCAAAACTGGGACACTGAACTAGCTTGGGCCTGCTTCATATCTGGAAGTTTCTACACGCTAACGTGAGGAACTGGGGCTCACGTGTACAGCAGAAGACCACAGAATCAGTGTGTGATGATTTGTTAGTGCGTGTGTCAGTCGACTCATCTCAAACGTCAGACCCCGGCATATGACCGCTACACACGGCTGAGGACTTTATCCCGAATAAATGCAAGCTGTGCAGTTTACCACTGCACCGAGCTATTCACCGCTGCAGTTAAGCGTCGAAAACGGCAGCCTCGCGAAGGGAAAGGGAGCAAAAAAAAAAAAAAAAAAAAACGTGACGAGGCCACGGCTGCATGCAAATAGACTGCACAGCCAAGGGAGAGGACTGAGGAACTTGTTGAGACGCACGACACTCTGTCGTCTGCCGATTTATCGACTGCACCTCGAAAGTATGGGGAGGGGTGGACAGGAGGTGAGGAGAAACTTCGCCCCAGAAAAGTTCTGAAACTGAAGGAAGTTGTCACGAAGTCTGGTGACCAAGCCAGGCAACTGCCGGTGCTTTGTGAGAAAGCCGTCTCCGCCGCGCAAATGTAACGGATTACTATATGTGTTCCCTACGGGGTTAACAGACAGAAAGTGCAATCTATGCCCGCCATGCAAATCTGTGACGCAAACGAGACTCGGAGCCTCTTGCCTCGACATGGAGCACACATGCACAGCGGATTGCATCGAGCTAGGCGAAGTTTACCAACAGCCAGGTGAGCGCGCTTGGATACTTCCCAACGAGGCCAAGCCGGCTATTCTCGTTGACACGATAAGTTGACACAGGA
The DNA here is from genome assembly GCA_018292915.2 of Batillaria attramentaria. NCBI lineage: Eukaryota > Metazoa > Mollusca > Gastropoda > Batillariidae > Batillaria > Batillaria attramentaria. Next base: position 1,157,515 of record JACVVK020000061.1, read on the forward strand.
GTTTGGCTCTCTAGACTACAGAGCACCTAGGATCAAACAGCTATTCTTTACGCGGTATGAGGTAACCTGCCTTTTCCGCCATAGTTTGTGGGACGAGAGGCTAGAGCCACAGCGGAGCGAGAGCAGAACGTCTTGCCCTATACCACTGCGTGTATACTGACGTAGCCTACTACCACATCGCCCATGTAAAAAGACAAGCTGGCTAGCTTCGGCTCAGCGCGGCGTGACATGCAAATGCACTGCTGCACATTTCACACACTCAACACACTCAGTCTCACGCAACGGCGACTGACTGACATAAGAACAGCCAGCAAGCATTTCGTAACTTCGTCGTCACTGCGCCATGCCATGCATTCAACAAACGCAACTCTATCTTGTCCACCGCGGCCGACTGCACTACAAGCGATCGTGGATCAGTTTCGTCAGCGGATGGGAACGATATGACTTTAGCGACAGAACCAACAGGAGGTGTAGCGCTCGGAGGTGTGAGCTTACCTACCACTTACGTGTACACCTCCCCTACAACAAGACAGCTGTCCGGGTCTTTACCGACTGCAATGTCAACATAACCACGGCGGCCCTCCACACAACAACAACGCCAACCTGTGACTCGAAATCAACAGCTTACGTAGCGGGCAACCCAAACAGCCACCTCCCGCCTCAGGATCAACGACGCTTTCCAGATCCCCGGATCGACCAAGACGTCAAAATTTGTAAGAGAATTACGACCAAGTGATTAAGGAAGCCGTGAACGAGACTTGTCGGGTGGTTTCAGGCACGGAGGAACGCGGACAGACGAGATAGAGAGTCGTCGTGTTTCCGATGTTTTGAAGAGGCAAATGACCTCACATCCAGGTCGGGTCGCTCCCAATCGACCGTGCGCCGTGCTGCCCATCGATACAAGTGAGCTTACTGCTATTCTGGGCATCGGCGCCAAGATATTGTTGCTGTCTCCCCCTACTCCGTTCTGCAGACTAAGCGCTATGACCCCCTCAGATGGAACTTCACTCAGTTTTGGAACGGTAGGATTCGATTGCAATTGTCCGTGACAGTGTTTAAGTTGGGATTCTCGTCGAAGATTATCAGTGAAGGAGCAGGTGGCTGCCTCCCTACGCGGCTAACGACAATGCAGGCGGCTGACGAACGCTCATGTTTTTTTGTTATTTTCTTTTTCCCTTTTTCTCCTTCTTCGTCTTAGTCTCTTCGCACAGGCTTTCTCCGACGGAGGAAAGCTATTTTCCAGTTGCCTACACGAAGGATATATTCCTAACTCGAGTTTCCAGCGACCTTTTGAAATGATATAGTTTTGAAGTGTGGTTAGAACAGACCGAGATAAGAAGTGACAGAATTCTCCGTGATTACAGACTAGGCTGCTCTTCAAAGTCACTCAGGCGATTCCCATGGCTGTAGCGTGCGATGAATGCTGGTTGGCTTCCAACTTGAAAGTTGAGACGAGTTTTTCCTGGCGTGATGCCAATGGAGTGTTTGAGAGCTCAAATAATGGAGGAGGATGTTACACATGCCTTTCACACCGGCAAAGAGATAAATCATCTTCGACAGCTCGCAGGGTAAAGCAACACCCCACTTAACGCTACAAGTTCGGCGGGAAAGCCATCCCGTTCGCTATCTGATGCAGGATGTAATTTAAGCGCCCGCAAAGGACTGGAGCACCCCGTACCCTGAACTACTCAAAGTTACAGCTCTATATTCTTACACTAACACGTCTACTGCTTAGTGGGCCAAGGACGGGCAGCGGCGCTACTAGACGGGGGTCGCTGACCGTACAGTTGCCTCCAGCTTGTGCATGTCACACGCTGTCCACCCGAGATGTGTTAATTTTCTGCGGTAATAAACAAACCTTTGGACTCGTTTCGGTATGAGGCTATCATGCATATCAGTGCAAAACCAGGCGCCCTCCAAAGTTCACGAGCCTGCATTTGAATACGCCTGTCAATCACATAAGGCTGTTGATGGGGATGGATTGAAACAGGTCTCGACCGACTTCGGCCTGCATGCCTGATTTAAATATCACATCCGTAACCGGACATAAAGACTGACAGTACAACCAGTAGCTGTTACATTGCGTAACAGAACCAGCGTGCAGATAGTATGTGAACTTGAACCAGTTTATGATCGTGATCGTTTGCGACAAACGCTCGGGACATCAGTCGTATCTTCTACCAGTTTTCAACAGCATCGTGGACCTTCCCGTGGTCAATACTGAAGTGCAGCATTGTCTACAGATCTAGTTTAGTATCCCATCTCTTTTGGGTTTAAAACTAAGACTGATTTGCAAGAATAGGTTCTTCCTGCACACAGCTTAGCTTAGAGTACTGCCAGTTCAACATGGAATCCAGGGCCAAACTTCGAACAGTACAGAGAGCTGCACAGCAAACTACCTCCAGGTCTAATACCAAATCCTGGGGAAAAAACCCTCAGACCACGAGACTTCAGCTGCCATGGTCCATGCTCGATTCTCAGCATTCCAAATGCCAGCACAGATTCTGATGTGTGCAACCAATGAATGATATTCACCTTTCCACGCTCCTACTCTGCTACCTCCTGATGTCTGTGATGAAGAATTAAAATTCTGAGCATCGTCGTGTGTGTTTGTCGTGGTGCCCTTGGCCCTGGTGTTTTAGCCACCCACCTGGCCCTGATGTCGTTTTCTCCTCAGTGTTGTGTCAATAGCCATTTGTATATTTTCGTCATACATATCCACACTGACCAGGAGTACCAGCAACTGATTTTGCCAGAGTCAACTGAATGCCAGGTGCCCTGGTCGCTACAGAAAGGTAAGTTTTACCATCCATACCAAAATCTACCTAAGCTTCAGCTTTGTAAATTTCTATGCAACAGTAAAGCTAGTCCCTGTAAAAGCTTCCACAACCGGCAGCTACACAAAGTGTCAAAAAGTCGGAACAGTAAAAACCCGCGCTGACATGACTCACTTGCGGTAGGCCTAACAGTGCGACCGCGTCCCTTTAGACACAGATGTTAAAAAAAAAATTAAAAAAAAGATGAAAAAAAAAAGTGTGATCGGCTATCACTTGTCGGTTATATCACGACGAAAAGGATTCCCTCAGGTCTCCTGTCTAACTGCTTGAACTCGAACTCGTAAGATCATTACCGGATTTTGTCAACGCCAAACTCGGACCGCGATACCGAACTGTGAAGACCCTTACGATCCTTACTAAGACTGAAAAAAAGAAAAAAGTACGCTTTGCAGTTGTGAATATTCAAATCTAGGAATCAGCTACAGCAGACACAGTCATAGCATACCTCCGTCCACCACCAACGTCCACAAAAAATTCACCATCCATCCACCAACGAGGACTAAGTCAGTACTCCGGCCTCACAATGGCGCTCGAAAACAGACTAACCTCCTGAGGAAATGCGCGCGCGCGCAATTCCGTCTCTAAAATTTAGATCCTGCCACATTCCGTAACTTCGCTAATTCGTCAGCTGTTTCTGCAAACCGATAACCGACGAAACTTTAATGCCATTGATTCGGTGCAGTAACTCATGTTCAAAGCGTTCGTGCAGAACGCTCATAGATCTGGCCGGAAAAAGCCAAGCAAAATGCCGCTGTCCGCCATGACGCGAACTATTTTTTCCCACTTTTTCTTTTTTTTTTACCCTCGCGGAGCAGACGAGACGTGAGGCACGTGGCGCGGGGCTAGCTGCGACGAGGGCCCTTGTGCATTCTGTCTGCGGCTGGCTCTCTTATCAGCGGTCACCGCCACTGCAAGAGACGCTAACGAGCAGACGTGAAATTAGGTCCAGTACTCACCTGCTTCCATTCTTGTCCCACGATCACCGATTCGATAGTTCCACCACTGGAAGGTAGAGCGTATTCCAGACACAAAGGACTTCGATACCAAATCACACCCACCGGCGCGATTTCGCCGTGTCAGCGGGTTGTGACCTCGCGTGATCTTTGCAGCCGACATGTAAATTCTCCTTACCCTCACCACGTCCTAGGCTGCCGGAGGCGGAGTTTTGAGCACCCGACCACACTGGCTGCGATTGCCCAGATTCGAGAGCGACTGCCAATCAGGCCGGCGCCGTTTCGGACACCTGTGGGGCTGTAGTTTTGATTCGGGAGGAGAAACAAGCGATTCGACTTTCAAATCGATCTCAGTCTCGGGGTCTTTTCGGGGGGCAAAGAAAAATAAGGAAATCACGATCTCTCTACTCGTCTTCATACCCGCCAGAAATTAGGTCTATGGCCTGCTTGTTAGTGGTAACCATATTCGGCCAAAAGCGACCGGAGAAGGTTGGATGACGTGTTTCGAAATCGTATCTCTCATTTTTCAAATGTCAGCCGTCTACAGACAGTCGTTTTCTTTAAGTCTCACCCGAAATGAATCTAGATAAACTGTCTGTTTTGCGACATCTGAGAAATCTGCAGTCTTCTCTCCAATTTGTTCCTGGGGAATGGATTTTTTTGTTGTTTTCGTTTGAACGTGATGTAGTGTAAGTTCAGGAGACGTGAAAACTCTTGCAGCACAAATGAATTTTTTTTTTTTTTTTTTTGGGGGGGGGGGGGTGGGGTGGGGGTGGTCCCTGTTGTAAGAAGTAATTCTTTCCGCCACCCTCATTCCCCTCAACATCAGTTCCTTCTCTCTTTTCCTCGAAAACAAAAATCATTTACATATCAAAACAAATGTTCACAGATAATAAGAACAGAGCAGGCTAACTATCCTAATAAATAAAACATAAAAATTAAAAAAAAAAAAACCCGCGAATCTGGCTTTTCTTATTGCCTCTAAGAAAATTTTGAAGAAAAGCACAAGAGCCGGGAAAGATTTTCAAACTGACTGGCTATCTGATTCCTTATTAATACCTTAATCGCACACAACGTGCACAAAAATCCGTTCGGATAGTCTTTGTTAAGTCTCAGTTGTTTGTCTGTTTGTATGTTTTCATGGAGGCCCAACGCATGTGCAAACTAAATCAATCCTAATTTTAATTAACGCCTTTACTAAACGCCACAGCGCAAAGCCTGTTTGGATTGCCTTTTGTCTTGAATGCCAGTATTATTTAACACAGGCTAACCGTGACGTCACAGTAGTCAGAGAATGCAAGACAGACACAACAAAAACAATTAATCAGAGTTGAACAAAATCGTATTACTACCACCGTCACGCAGTTGGTAATATGCTCTTGATTCCACCAAAGGATCACAGACTGATCAGCAGAGTAGATCAAACTAGCCAAACACACTGACAATCACAGCTGACTTAAAACTCACGAAGTGGTGACCCTTAAAAAAGCAATCTCTTCAACTTTTGTTTTGTTTTGATAATTTCACACACACACCGGGCACACACACACACACACACACACACACACACACACACACACACACACACACACACACACACACACACACACCACACACACGGCTGTACGTGATCTGATAGTCTGTACATAGCTAGTTTAGTGTTACAGAAACACTGGCAGCAGAATCAGACAAATGAATCACGGAGACAATGAAGTGACAACCAGAATATCTCTCTCTCTCTCTCTCTCACACACACACACAACACACACACACACACACACACACACACACACACACACACACACACACACACACACACACACTGTTTTGTCTAGTCATCTCACAGCTGGCTATATATACTTCGCGGAAAAGGAGAAAAGTTAGCCTTGACATCAGACAAACAGTACAGAGCACTACTAATACCGCAAACCAGACATACAGACAGACGAAGTCACAACCGCACAATCTACCAACTGTTTTCTCTCAGTTTTACCCTTGTTATCAGACAAGTAGTGGATATTCATCCGTCGACAAACACATGGTACACCAGAAGTGCAACCGCTGATTACACTGCACTGCTATATTCATTCGTTCATTCGTGACCAGTGAAGCAGTAAAATTCTCATTTTACTCAATCAGATGACATCACACACGCATGACGTTCTCTCTTTTAACCCCTTTGTGGCAGAAATGCTCCATTCGAAAAACCATGAAACTAAAAAAACAACGACACTTTCATTCTGAAAAAAACCACGGGCCATTCACCATAAAGTAGATTCTAGCCTGTGTTCTAAGTCTGGAAAACATTGCAACTGTATCATTTCCAGTTATCGTATTAGCGAAATTGATGCAGGGCGTTAAATATGCCTGCAGGAAGAGTATGGCAAAAATTTGCCCAGACACTTGCCATGTAATAGTACATAGTGTGCATGACTGTACAAATATGCCCTTTCCTTTTCACGAATGCGCAAAATTCAGTCGATTCAAACAAACTACTGTTCGTTATTCACTACAAATTCATTAAAGCAGTCATTATTTGCTTTGTTGGGGATAAAATATAAACTTTCACAACGCACAACCACTTGCGTCATTTTAAATTCGCAACGCACAACCACTTTCTTCACTACAAATTCACCTTTTTACGATAGAACTATAATCTACATCATGGTGGGGTGTAAGCTTCGAACCAGACTCCAGGTAATTACAAACTTAATGGAAAAAAAAATGTTCAAATCAATTCACGCCATCAGGGCAGGGGTGCTCTTCGAGAGTCCTTTTAAAAGTATCCGCAATAACCTCTCAAACAAACTCAAAACCAACAACTCAACGTTACTCTTTGAGGATCATTCTAAAAGTATCCGTACTAATCCACCCCCAGTGTTCAAACAACTGAATTCAAGCCAACAAAGCAGGTTCACTCTGTGAGGGTTAATCTGGAAGTATCCGACATGATCTTCTTCTAAACGTTATCTGATCCGTTCTGTTCTGATGGCTGATTTGACGAAAGGATTTGTGGTTTTGCCGACCACGAAGAATGAGTGTTTCTAAACCTTTGTGCCAGCAAAGGTGCGGCACTTTCAAGGTTTAGGCGTTTCGATGGCAAACACTGGGCAGTGTTGCCCTCACGAACGGCATACTTGAATTTCAGGTTATGTCTGATTCTACACATTTGATGCAGAAGTAGCGTTTGAGGGCAAAACTACGCATTTTCATGTAGTAAAGTGCGAAATCGGAAATTTAAGACTGTGCTGTTGCTGTCCATATATGTATTTTTGTCTTTGCATTAACATCTAGACCCAGAACTCAAAAATCCCATCCGCTGCGGAACTGAGACGACGTGTGTTTTTACGTATTTCAAGTCACTGCAAAATGCAGCTGCCCTTATAGTTTGCGGTATGACCAAAATCGTCCAGTTCTTTCTATTCACATAAAATATCCCATTTCGATCTAGTTCTTGGTGCACTGAGCAGATTTCGCCTTTTTGTGTGTGTGTGTGTGTGTGTGTGTGTTGTGTGTGTGTGTGTGTGTGTGTGTGTGTGTGTGTGTGTGTCACTGTGGCCTCATTCATGTGTAGACAGCTGACCGACTCGTTTAAAATGCATAAAATACCCCATTTCGATCTAGTTCTTGGTGCACTGGGCAGATTTCGCAAATTTCTTTTTTTTAGTCACTGTGGCCCCATTCAAGTGTAGACAGCTGACCGACTCGTTTAAATGCATAAAATATCCCGTTTCGATCTTGTTCTTGGTGCACTGAGCAGATTACGCAAATTTCTTTTTTTTTTTTTTCAGTCACTGTGGTCTTATTCATGTGTAGACAGCTGACCGACCGGTTGAAAATGCATAATATATCCCATTTCGAATCTAGTTCTTGGTGCACTGAGCAGATTTCGCAAATTTCATTTTTTTAAAGTCACTGTGGCCTTATTCATGTGTAGACAGCTGATCGACTCGTTCAAAATGCACCTATCTGCTTCTCTTGTCAACTTGTGATGTTTTTGCCTGTGTAGGTTTTTCGTGTGTTGTCAAGCGCTTCGCAGTATTTAGGTGTGTACATCGTAGTTGTAGACTGTATGACAAAACTGAGGTGATGATGCATCGTGAATAAATCGTGTGCGAATTATATCGAAGATTGGTGTGTGTGTGTGTGTGTGTGTGTGTGTGTGTGTGTGTGTGTGTGTGCGTGTGTGTGTGACACGGTAGATCTATTTTGTGCCTACTCGCAATACATTCACTATACACCCTGCCACGCTTTCACAAAGTATAGACCGGCTTTTACACAAACGCGGGAAAAATGTGTATGGGGGAAAAAAAAAACCCAAAATAACCCCAGCTTTTAATCCATCCACTCAAACGTGTGTTAAGGGCTCCCGGCAATTTATTCTCACCGAGGTAAAAACACTGGGAGGGAAAAATGCAGTTGTACAAGTGATCTATACAACACAGGGTTGGAACTGACAACAGCTGAGGGATTACGTGCACTGTCCTACATTCCTCGCCGACTATTCCTCGACAGAACTTCAGTTGCACAGCTAGTCTGTTATCACTGGTTTTTACGGGCGAGTAAACCGTTTTACCTGTCATTCACGTGTCACCAGTATCGTTTTAACCTACGCTATGCGAGTCGGCTAACTGCTGCAAAAGACAACCAGAGGTTTTGTCTTTTACGAGTTGGCATTCGTTAGCATAACTTATGTAAAATAGCGATTTCAGACTAGTTACGCAAAAAGCTCCAACCCGAATCTGCATGGTAAATGTTCGTTTGACAAAGTTTCGTGTTCTGAAATTGTTCCATAACCATTCCAGTACCGTACTGTGTTTGGCCAGAGGCATGCAATTATGCACGTCTACGTAAATCTCGCGTGTGGCCTGACTGACGACATCAGACGATTGACGACATCAGACCAATTGTGACGACACACATCCTTCGACATGAATAGTGACGACAGTACATGATAAGTGACGACAGAACGTGGTAAGTGACGACAGAACGTGGTAAGTGACGACAGAACGTGAATAGTGACGACATAGCACTCATAGTGGCCACAAAAGGGAAACAAAGCTACATATTACATCACTTGTACTGGGTCAACGCTTCATTTATCTCATGTCTGTATTAAACGACCAAAACTTGGAGAGCACAGTTACAGTATTAAAACATTACAAACTAACAAAAGAAAGGAAAGCTACATTTTGCTGGGTGAAACGCTTGCTTCATCTTATGTGCGTATGGAACAGCCTAAACCACAGAGCTACAGTATCACACCATTACAAACTAGCTTCAGTCTATTGTTCTATTTTTTTTATCGTTCGTCTAGTGTCATGCTTTCAACCATACACCCACCTTTGCAATGCTTTACATGTATACTTAACGCGTTATCACAAAAACAAAACAAAATCCCTTCCCATACATTTGCCAAACAGCAAATCTTTCTTCTCCTCTTTTCTGTTTTTGTTTCTGCCTTTTTATCTTAATTGTTTCTGCCTGTTTTCTTCCCTTTCCGTCATTTTTTTTTCTTAATCGCAAAGAGCATCACTGCTGTTCTTACTGAGTACCTCTGCGCTTCATTAGTGGAAACTGGGTTGGGTTGGGTTCATGTGGGCAGTATTTTATTCCCATCGTTACACCTTTGCCAGCGGTGTGTAAATTTGTGTATACGCTCCTACTTACGCATATCATGTTACAGAAACTAGTTCACAATTCAAAGACTGCTCCGTGTGTATGTCAGAGCGAGAAACTCATATCGCAAGATACGACTAGCGACGAACGGAATATCCAGGGACTGTGCGTAAGATCTTGTTGTAGCAACGGTTAACTCTTTCTGCACTGACGCTAGTATCATACGTGTGTCACTAGCTGCCTGGATCAGTCACGTGGTGATAATGTACCGTGTGGGTCCAACGATTTCATATTTTAGGGGAAGTGTTGGTTAGATGTTACCGTTTACTTTGACATCACCTTCAGCCGGTTGCCAAGGAAACCTGACAGCAGACATGTTAGAAAGGGAGGTAACTGTTACGGCTGTAGTCGTAGCTCGGGTAGAATAAGAGTTAAATTAAATCCTGGCAGCCTGTTAAGACGTGTACTAGCACATTTATAGCCACAAACTTCACTACGTCTCGACGAGAGTACGCACAAAAAAAGCGGGCATGTTTAACTCTTAAATTTTCCTGTCAGGATTAGACATGTCATGGCTATATTTTCATCAACGGACGTGGTCTGAGTGTATGAGTTTGAGTTTTACGCTTACGTGCAAAAACTGACCTTGACTGGGTTATGCAAATTGCCGACAGCTGCTGTTCGTTATTATTTTTTATTACATGGCCTAAGGTACTGCCGACACGGTGGGCGTTTACTGTTACGAAAAAAAAAAAAAAAAAAACAACACCCAACGATTTCGCACTGTGGGAACTAGATGGGCTTGTAAATAATCGTATAATTATTGTAACATTATGTCGTATCGAATAATTTCATTCCATACCGCCATAATCACACACTATCTAACCACACCTTATCATATCACATCTACTCGTAACTCAAAAGATCATATTCATATTCTATACTATCGTGTACTACCGATATATGTTTATTGGTTTTTTTTTTTTTTTTTTAATGGTACACAATTATGTCTGGCCATGTACATGCTGATAGTGAGAGAGAAAAGATAGAAGCTTAACGCGAAGATCATGCACATTCTGTGTGTGTGTGTGTGTGTGTGTGTGTGTGTGTGTGTGTGTGTGTGTGTGTGTGTGTGTATGTGTGTGTGTGAGAGAGAGAGAGAGACAGACAGACAGACAGACAGAGAGATGTGCACAATTTTTGCAGCGTTCTTAGAATCAAACCCTCCAAACTCCAAGCAGTAAGAAAGGAACCACTGCCACCACGAACTCATCCTATTTTATTTCGACAGGACAGACACACAAACATGCAACCAAACACACGAAAACACGTTACCTTCTTCTCTGCAGCTTTCTGTAGATCGTTCGCCCCTCTGCGGACACACCTGTGCCACCGCTGCAGACAATGCAGCCAGCGCCATTCTCCTTGCCTTGTCATTCACCTGGCACACAAATAAAACAAAACAAGAACATAACGACCTGTCTCGAAACGTGAAACGGGACACTGACAAATATTTTGTCTGCTTGTTGTCATTTTTCATTGGTTAGCAGTCTACAGACAATGCAGTTGTAAGTGTCAGGCGTGGCAGACGAGGCGGGAACAGCCGGGTTAAGATAATGTTGCGTGCACAATGTATCAGTCATAACAAATCACGTACAAATCAGACTCACTTTTTTTTTCTTTTTTTTTTGGAGGGGGGGGGGGGGGCGTCCTTTACATTTTTCTCCGTTGGCTGTGATTTAAAAAAAAAAAATCGCTGTTACCAACAATTTTAGTTCAGTGAACGTAAACTTTTGTGTTTTGAGATAGAAAAGGAAACGGTAATGACTGCGAAGTGGTTACAAGTTAAGCAAATAAAAGCGATATAAAAAGGAACAGAAACCACTTAACTTTCACAAATTTTTGAGATATTTTGGCAGATTTCACTCTCACCTTTCCTATATCCTATTCGTTTATTTATTTACCGTAGCAAAGAGGTTCTACAAGCACCTCTCTCACCTTTCTATACTTATGGTGTTATCTATTTGCTAATTAATTCATTTATGTATTGTTGTATTTTTCTCCTGCTATGTCGCTCTCTCGGTGCACTCGCAGAGAAGACACGGGATACAACAGGCTGGAACTCCAATACTTTATTAACAGAAGATGCGCAAGAACAAACTCATGAAAGAGGAAGAACCCAGAACGCTGTGCAGTGCTGCTTATATACGTGACTTTTCGCGATCTCTACAACATGTATGCTTATACCTTAGCAAAGAGGTAAGCATGTGGTCAACAGTATAAGGGAAACATCTTTTCTTGAGCAACCCGCATGACCTTTAGACACACAGTATAATTCTTGTCAGTTCGCCTTTTCGTTTCAGCAAAGGAATCGGTGTGTGTGTGTGTGTGTGTGTGTGTGTGTGTGTGTGTGTGTGTGTGTGTGTGTGTGTGTGTGTGTGTGTTGAGGGGGAGAGAGAGAGAGAGAGAGAGCTTATCAGACAGCTTTTGAGTGCTTTACCACGAGAAAAAAAAACAAAAACCAAAAAAAAAAAAAACACCACATGTTTCAATTTTTGCAGTAGCTACCGAGCCTCCTACTTTGACGTGCAAAATGAAATGAAAGCAGAAATAAAATGAAAAAGATTTAAGTGAAAAAAAACAAAAAAACGGAGAGAGGGACACAGAGACAGAGAGAGAGAGAGAGAGAGAGATCTTCAGAGCTAATCAGATAACTTTGAATCGTGTACCACGATATAAACCACATGTTTCAATTTTTGCCGTAGCTACCAAGCCGGCCTTCACTTTTCTACGTGAAAAATAAATCCAGATAAGGAAAAAGAAATAAGAGAAAAACAGAGAGAGAGAGACAGAGAGAGAGAGAGAGAGAGAGAGCTCACATAATCCCTCTCACAACCGGAAGCAGTGTTCGTTGTTTGGTTCCTGTATTCTCTAATCTAGTGTAACACAATAATCTGCTGAAAGACGGCTGTTTTGGGGCAAATATCGTATTGCTGTCGACTGGTGCTAATTGAAAGTGCAAACAGAAACTGACACTCAAAGCTAAAGCGAAAACAGCATTGTTTTCGGTTAATATTACTGTACCTGATACAGGCACTGAGTTTTCAGCCAGAGTACAGGAGAAAAAACACCACATGTTTCAATTTTCGCCGTAGCTACCGAGCCTCCTACTTTTACGTGCAAAATGAAACCAGAAATAAAAAGAAAAAGAAGGAAGACAGAGAGAAAAAAACTTGAACCAAACAAACAATGAGAGAGAGAGAGAGAGAGTCGAGGCTTAACACCGCGCAAGAAACAAAGACAATTTCGCGCCTAACCAAAGTCTTTCTCTGTCAAGTCTTTGAAACACATTCCAACTTATTAACTAGGTGTAGTATGCGTGTGTTTCTGTTCGTTCGTCCATTCCACGGCCCCTCCTGTTTCAAGTGGAGATCTTTAGCACACACATACGCGGTTGTATTATTATTAAACTACGCTATTACTGCCGACAGTTTCCTCCCCCTGCCACGCCGTTCATTGTCAATTGGAACCCATTTCAGACCATCGTGCTCAGCCATTCTGCGTCATAGTGTTGCATGAAGTGTGCGTAGGTGCTGGGGAAGAGGGGAACAACCATGATTTCGTGGTCCATATTACCCCCCGCTCCCGGGAAAAAATGGAATCACTGTTTTCTCATCCACTACACATGTATACAGAAGTACTTCCTAGTTCTGTTGGACATAATCAGTTTCAGCTGTTTTTTGCACGCGAGGTTAATTAGTGCGCCGTTCGTTATGATGATGATGATGAGGAGGAGGAGGAGGATGGCTATGGCGGTGATACTGAAGTGAGCGTGTGTTGGTACGAGTATAAGGACAGGACAACATACTTGATTGTCTCATCGGTGGAGATATTTTTCTTGGTGCGACAACGGTTAAAAAAAAAAAAAGTACAGTGAATAGTGAATTAAATATGTAAAATTATTATATGTATAAAGAAAACGTACATTGGCAGAACAAATGCACTGCAGATGCAGCAGCATTTAGTAGCAGGAAAAGGGCGTAGAGACCAAAAAAAAAAAACCAAAAAAAATACACGGAAGTTGAAACGTCACAAAACTGCATTAAAATAACCTCCAGACTAAACCAATTTAGGGTTGTGCTCTAAGGTAACACCCCACCCTTAAAATCTGCAATAAAAGCGAGCCCAGCCTTAAACAATGGGAACCCCCGGTAAATAAATACCTCCCCTTCAATTTCTCAAAGAATTGAAAAGAACAGTTTTACAGCTGAACTTGTTAGTAAAGAAACTGACCTCTCTCTCTCTCTCTCTCTCTCCAACTCCCCCCCCCACTCCCCCCCCCCCCCCCCCCCCCCGCGAACCTTGTCCCAACTGTAGAACGCGGGCGGTTCTATTCTTTGTTCACGTGATTTGGTTTGTTGTTGTTCTACCGTTTGACGTAACGTCAACTCTTTAAATGCAACGTTTCAAAAGGCGTTGCTCAAAACACATCGTCAACCTGCAAACAATGTGCAGTTTTGTTTTGAATACAAGTCCATTGTGTGTGCCTGGTATGTATTTCGTCTGCACGTCTGCTGCACAATAGGGACAATGTACGTACCGTAAAAGATCACAGAGTTCACTTTTCTAGGCCAAATTACTCGCATATCAGTCTGGGTGGGTGGGTGGGTGTTTGGGGGTTTAACGTCCTTTTCCACCACATAGGGTGATATCAAAGACGGGGCAACGATGAAAAAGCCAGCACAAATATTTGGCCCCAGCCGGGATCGAACTCACGGCCCGAGCATTAGAAGTCCAACGCTCTACCATTCGACCACCCCGGCTCCACATATCAGTCTGGAGTTGTTGTTGTTGTGTTGTTGTTGTCTTTGTTGTTGTTTTTTTAATCTGTTTCTCGCAAAGAATGTGTCTGAGAAATATAAGGTGGAGAGGTGTGGGTTTGAGGTTTTTAACGTCCTTTTCCACCATACCTGGGTGATATCACAGATGGGGCAACGAGAAAACACCAGCACAAATATTTGCCCCAAGCCGGGATTCGAACTCACGCCCCGAGCATGGAAAGTCCAACGCTCTACCATCTCAGCTCCCCTGAGAGAGAGAGAGAGAGAGAGAGAGAGAGAGAGAGAGAGAGAGCACGTTGGCAAAGAATCTAGAAATAGAACTGAGTGCGGTCACTTTAACCATTGCGCCTGCTGAACTCGTCACGTACACGAATAACAGTGTCAATAACTTTGCAATGGACTAGCGCATGAGATTGACTATAAGACTTAAATGCGCCGTGCAGCTGAAACCCCCCCCCCCCCAAAAAAAAAAAAAAAAAAAAATGCCAACTAGACATTTCTTTCGTTTGGCTTTCGTTCTAAATGGGTTCGCAAATCATAATTCAGGTCCAAAGAGTTATTTCCCTTGTGCCTGACTGTGCCCAGAGCTATTACTAAATCGACAGTAGCTTGCGTATTAAATTTCTCCCCAAGTTTATTCACAAGTGTGTAGTTAGACGAGAACTGGTAATTGTTACAAGGACTGCTGGGAATGGCAACTAATGGCAGAGATATGCACAACTGCTTCAGTCTATTGTAAAATTATGGAAACTGACGATGACAAAAGCACAAAAATACTGGCTTCCGTCCGTGGTGTCTGGTATGAATTGCGTCTGCTGCACAATGGGAACATGTACTCAAAGAGTTCTTCTCTCTCTCTCTCTCTCTCTTTCGTTTAGATTGCTTGAATTTTGTTCTTTCTCTCTTTCTCTCTTTTGTAATTTAGAGTAGCAACGGCAAGTTTGGAAATGGTAACTGTGCCAGTAGCTTCACCGTTGAAAAATAAAGGATCATTGTCATTGTCATTGTCATTCTCTCTCTCTCTCTCTCTCTCTCTGGTCAAATTGTTCGCATATCAGTCTGGAGAATTTTTTTTTAAAAAGTATATATGTATTGTAAAAGAACGTGTCTGGCATATATGTGTTTAATTTTTGGGGTTTTTAAATATTTTTTTTAAGGGTACACCTTTATGTCCACTTACACGCTGATAGAGAGAGGAAATATACGCTTCAATCTGTGTGTGTGTGTGTGTGTGTGTGTGTGTGTGTGTGTGTGTGTGTGTGTGTGTGTGTGTGTGTGTGTGTGTGTGTGTGTGTGTGTGATTTTACAGAGAATGAGAGACAAATGAATCATACAACTTGTAAATAAACAAAAAAAGTGTACAAAAAGTGCCAAGTAGATCAAGTAGGTATCTCTTTCGTATTTCAAGTTTTAAGATCGCAAAAAATTTTCGGTTTTCAAGAGAGTTATTTCCCTTTCTCTTGGCAATGACAAGAGCTAAGACTATAATTGACACTGAGCATCGTCAGTATTATTTTCTGTCCAATTGTATTCACGGGTGTCAAACGAGAATTCGTGATTGCTAAAGACTGCTGGGACTTTCAAGTAATGGCAGAGATATGCACAACTGCTTCTACTGTAAAATCATGTGAAATATGACATACGCGTAATGTACTGGCTTCTGTTCTGCTTATTTGTAACACGCGTTGTCATGCATGCTTTTAAGAGAATGGCCCTATGCTTTTGCTAGCACTATCCCCTCCATTTAAAAAAAACTGAAAGCGAAGTGCGTGTGACGAATTTGTTTCTCGTGTCCACAAGTTGTCACTGCCATTGTGGGTTTCAGTTTTAGTGTGTTTTGCCTTTTTTACCGTCTATCGGCATATCTATATTTCACTGGCAGTCACTATCGCTTAGTTTCAGCTCATGGCACCCCCCCCCCCCCCCCCTGCGTTCAACATTACACTCCTGCACACGGTTATACGAACGTGCAAATTATGCGCTAGAGGAGCCGAGATAGCCGAATGGTAGTTAGCTGGACTTTCAACGCTCGGGTCGTGAGTTCAACTCCCGACTGGGGCCGAACATTAATTTAGTGCTGTACTTTTTCTCGTTGCCCTGTCCTTAACGTTGAACCCCCAAACATCCACCCACCCCGTACATAATGTGGGTACAATTGACGGACATAGATCGTGACTTAAAAAACGTTTCTGTTCCGGCTGGTTTTCGACTAAGTCCGCTTCCTTCCTCTTGATTCAGCTGCTCTGTGTGTGTGTGTGTGTGTGTGTGTGTGTGTGTGTGTGTGTGTGTGTGTGTGTGTGTGTGTGTGTGTGTCTGTGTCTGTGTGTGTGTATTGCATATTTGTTGGTATAAATGCGAGAGTACGCGCATTGAGTCACTTTGTGCGATATATAAGTACGATTCAGTAGCAGTAGTAGTAGTAGTAGTAGTAGTAGTAGTAGTATCGATACTGAACGAATGTGATTAGTGAATGAACAATTCCAAAGCACGTATCAGAACAGGACACTCAAACTTTTACAGCATTATCAACATCCCTATTATCTGTATCGGAGAGGTTACTACGCACGCAACGAAACCAAGAGGTTATCAAACACCTTTCTACTTCTTCCATGCTCACCATCCTACTACCAGCTACTACGGTTTGCCTCACAATCAAAGCTATTCAATGACAAATAGACGACTCCACTCGGCAAACCCAGAGACCAAAGCCCCTCCCATTTACTCTGCCGTGTACTGGCCAAAACACAGTACGTCCATGACGTCATTTTATAATTATATGGACTGATTTCAAGATGAAAGAGATTGACGTAATCGTCTTTTTAAAAAAAATAGACGTCAATGGATTTACGATTTCTTTCCACGTTTCAGTCATATCAAACTACACGTGCTTCCCTCTTTGTAGTGTCTGGCAAGAAAGGTTTGCCAGACCATGCCACGTGTAGTGCTCATTATGCCACGGCACGCGATTGGCTGAATTCTAACTCGCCCCTTTTGATTGACAGGAGTGGAGTCGTCCATTTCTGATGGCGACAAAGAATATTATAATACTTACTCCTATGCTGTCGAAAGGACAGAATTCGTTCGTCCTAGGCTGACGTCACACAGGAATGCTTTTAGTCCGAACAAACAGCGAACATGGTGCTTTTCCGTGTTTCTCGTGTGACATGCGAGTACAACATGCCTTTCCCTAATTTGTTCCAGAGCCTGTGTTTTTGGCTGTTTTCCGTGTTTGTTAGAACAGAAACGTCTTCCGTGTGCACGGGCCTCCTGTTATTTCTACGGCTGTGAAAGATGCATTATACATGTAGACAAATTGTGTCGTTCCTCTCTACTAAAAAAAAAAAAAAAATTTGGGTTGATTTGTAAGTGCAGGTCAAACAGTATTTGTAGCTCATTCTAATGCAGCGTATAAGATATGTACGGTAAAAGTGTTAGCGTATTCTCAACAAAATGCCATGTATACCAGGAACTATTTCACGATTTTTTTTTTTTTTTTTTTTTGTAGTTTGCATAGTGTGGCAAAACAACCAAATCTTACCGAACTTGTCCCCTTCAGCACAATGAGTCCTAAAAGGTCCCAAACTCAATACACATCGGTATACTCAAACAATCTTAGCCTCTGTCGAGACTTCTCAAAGTTTATCCTCAGACGTCTAGACTGGTCCAAAAATCGTTACAACGTTACAAACTCTCTCAGACAGGTACTGATACGTATGAGAAGGTACGTAAAACGAACTCGAAGGCCAGAATGGCATAGATTTTTTTCTTTTCTGTTTTTGCTGCGGGGGGTGGGGGGGGGGGGAGGAAGCATCCAAGACAGACAGACTTTAGGTTGTGTCTAGTCTGGCAGTCTTCCCCCCAGACATGGGGGGGGATGAGGGGGGGGGGAATCTTTGCAGACATCAGCTTTTTCTCTCCCGCCAGCCAAAATGGCAGACTGCCTTGCGCTTGAGCCGTCAGATGAGAGCGTCTGCTCTCTATAGGGTTTATAGCAAGTCAAATCCCCCCCCCCTCTCTCTCTCTCTCTCTCTCTTATTTTTTAAAACTTATTTAATATATGTATCTGCTTTCAATATCCCTCTCCTCCTCCCCTGTTGTGACAAGATTCTGAACTTTGGAAAATCAAGACTATCTCTGTGTCTATCTGTCTGATTTTCTTTGAATTTATTTGATATATGTGTCTGCTTTCTGTATCCTCCATCGCCTTCGTTACTTGCGCCAACATTTTTAACCTTTAGAAAATAAACTCTCCCCTCCCTCTTCTCTCTCTCTCTCTCTCCCTCTCTCTCAGGAAAATGTTCCTTTCATTTCATCTGATTCAAACTCAGAAACTACAGCACGTATAACTATGTGTTTTGCAGTCTGTACTCCCTCATTATCTCAATTCAATTTGACATAATACAAATGTCTAATACATTTGATATCACTGATTTAGTTAATATAACTATCTGAAGGAAACTTGACCCGTATGTGTTGAAGGACATCCAAAGACTTAAATGACGCAATGACTCAAAACTTGCACAGCTCAAGATAAAACAAAATTAACTTCAGTTAAAATTTTCGAAATGAAAATGTCGGCCTATTACTGAGGGGTATATGGATAAAATTCAGGACAAACTCCAAGAGAAAAGATAGACACATCTCTGCTCAGAAGTCTGTGGCTTTACATAGTATTACAGATACATGTACCGACAAATATGCGATGCAAAAACGCCGGCTACAGAATTCTGCAGACAATGATACTAAGGCTTACTTTTCTCTTTTCAAGGGCATTGCCGTGGTAAGTCTGTCTCGAATTTTCCCGAAAAAGTTCAAGAATCGGGGTATCGGGAATAGCTGTAGGATTTGTAAACAAAATGTCGCCAATATGTCCAAGTGCTTCCACGGAACGCCGGTAGTGATAGTGTTAATAAACTTTCGAGACCTCAGTCACAGCCCCCGGACAGACACAGGGAGCTTCGTGACAGGTATGTGTCAACGAGCAGCAGTAGATGCAGGATTTGTAAGAAAAATGAGTTCAATTTGGAAATAGTTCGACCACTGAGACGGCGGCAGTGAAACGGTTAATAAAATTACCAGATCTCACAGCTTCTGGACAGACGCCGGTGTGATGTAGTTAACAGAGTCCTCAAGTAATGCCGCCCGCCCCCCGCCCCCCCCCCCCCTTCCCCCCAATAACTTTGAAGTTAAACAAAAAATTAAAACAACGACTTTCACCAACACACATCTGCAATGTTAATACGAGTGGTTGCTCATATTTCAAACACATGGCCTTTATCTGAGACTGAGCAACCGTTGTCAAAACTTTTGAATGCAAGTACCACCAGAAAAAAATCCGCCATTTTGGCTACCTCCCAGAGTTGGGCACGGAGTTACATTTTGCCCCCCCCCCCCTCCCCCCGCACACACACACAGATCTGTGGATAATCACGCTCCTCTGTAAACACAGACAGCGCAAAGTAACATGGACCAACTGTTCTACACACCCCTCGGTGTGGCGCGATGTATGTCTGCTGATGATGCAGATCGGTGATCTAGCCTCGAACGTTGAACCCTTCGTCCCGCAAAACCAGTGGTACGCGCCCCAAGTGACGAATATGAATCACCTGGCGGGAAAATACCCCCCCCCCCCCCCCCCCTTTTCTTTCACTGGTATTCTGATTGGTATTCTCTGTTGGTATTCTCTATTGGTATTCTCTGTTGATATTCTCTGTTGGTATTCTCTGTTAGTATTCACGACTGGTATTCTCTGTTGGTATTCTCGACTGGTATTCTCTGTTGGTATTCTCTGTTGGTATTCTCTATTGGTATTCTCTGTTGGTATTCTCTACTGGTATTCTCTACTGGTATTCTCTATTGGTATTCTCTACTGGTATTCTCTACTGGTATTCTCTATTGGCATTCTATACTGGCCCATTGCTGGGAAATTCGGATTGCTCGTCCCAGGGGAAGCGCGTCGCCACAGGACAGCGCCACCCATGTTTTTTTTTTTTTTTTTTTCTGTATGCATGTTGCTTATGACCAGTGTCACAGTTTTGGGGACACTGGCTCTAACACAGAGCATTAAAAAAAAAAAAAAAAACCCTACTCACTTGGCCAGATTAAAAGTACCTGTAGTTGAAGTGATAAGTTCAAGTGACTCTTTGTTTATGTTGGTGGCTTGTGGCATCCATTTTCTTATGTTTGATACAGCTGCGGAGGCAGTAAGCACGGCTTCAACCCCCTAAAATAATTTGGGTAAAATGGGATTTCTGTTTTTCATCTTTCTCAAATTTTCGTGAGGACTCAGTGCTCATCGTCTTCGTTACAGCAAGCAAACAGAGTTCACCCTTTGCCATTCAGACTTTTCAGGGGTAACTCACTTTCGCGAATGGGAGCCGGTTGAATCAACCGGTTGAGGGTTGAACTCGAGATCGGAAAGCCCAGGGTGCGTGTCGCTAGTAGTCCTAGGTGTGAACTGTCCTACGTGTCGATAGTCTTTTTTGTGCAGTACGTGTCCCTGTCTTTGAAACCATTCTCGCAATGAACAGGAGTAGCTGCACCCCAAACCACTTTCAGATTCCACAGCAAAGGGGCACAAATAGTACTGACTTTTAGTACTTGAAAAACAGATTATTTCCTTTTCCGATATTACCAGCCCTGAAAAAAAAAAAAAACTTTTTTTTTTTCTATTTCTTTTTTTAAAAGAGGAATCAGAAAGACAGTTTGCAGAAAAGAACGGTCTGTCTGATGCATGGAGAGACACTCGGACATAGAGACTACCTTGACTAGGATACTAACGATTAGTACGAGATCTGTAAACAGTACTCACTATGGCAAGTCTGTGACTATTTCAGGAACACAAAACGCTAAGGGCAGTCCCGATATAATAAGTCCGAAATTATGGCTAAGTCTCGGACTAATCCTGTCTCTTTTCATGCATCAGACCTCTGAGCACGCGTACAGAGTGAGACAGGTCTGTCTCACGGACGTAACGAGATCACGTCAGGGCAAGCTGAGACAGAACGCGACAATTTTTTTTTATTTTTATTTTTTACAGTTTTGGAGGAAGTGAGGGGCACGGGTGGGATGGGGTGGGTGGGGTGGGTGTTGGGTGTGTGTGTGTGGGGGGGGGGGGGGGGGCAGGGTTGGTTAAACAGACTTGAAAACGAAGAACATATGTCGAATATGCTCGACAATGACTTGTCGTGGTGTTTTTGAAAACACAGCAATCACCACCCTCTTCTGGGGACTTTCCTGTGAGTTAAGAAAAAAAAATAAAAATAAAAAAAGGTTTTCCATTTCTTAACGAATCGCAGATCAGCTTTCTGCTGCGTCCGCCATGACATCATTTACAATTCAGCGGCACAGTGTTAGTGTAGGTCTGACCTTTCAAACGAGCCGCAGCCAGGAGGCCCGGTGAGGGATAAATTCATTTCCAGTGCAAATCCCATGCAGAGATCAATGCAGCTGCACTGCGATTGAAACCCAAGAGGAACCCAAGAGAAACGTGCAATTGCTATGCAAATTGAATGAATTTATGAGCGCCATGGAGGAATATCAACACGTGAACCGGTAGGGGGGAGGGGGGGGGGGGTTGAATTTTGGCCACAAGCACAAAGGCAAAAATAAACAGAGTGGTTTGGAACATAATTATTTCATGTATTCCATGCCGAGCGTCCGATTTCTTCACCAGTTTCAACACCATTTTGCAAAGTTGAAGAAATCAAAATCACCAGAGTCTGCGTATTTGGAATACTCTGCTATACAACGTTTGTTTAACTACTTGAGTATTCAGAAAGGGTGGGGAGCCGGGGTAGCCGAATGGTAGAGCGACGTTGGACTTTCAATGCTTGGGTCGTGAGTTAGAATCCCAGGCTGGGGCCAAATATTTGTGCTGGCCTTTTTCTCGTTGCCCCGACTTGGATATCACCCTTACGTGGTGGAAAAAGGCGTTCAACGTTTAAATACCCACCCACCCCTCAGAAAGGGTGCGTGGGTGGGTGTATGAGAGTTTAACGTCCTTTTCCACCTCCTATGGGGATATCAAAGGCGGGGCAACGAGAAAAAGGTCAGCACAAATATTTGGTCACAGCTGGGATTGATTACGAAAAAAAGACTGCGAGGTCAGGAGCATGACCCCCCCCCCCCCCACACACACACACACCCACCCCCCCCAAAAAAAAAAACAAAAAAAAAAACAAACAAAAAACAAAAAAAACCCAAAAAACAAACAAACAAACAAACAAAACAACAACAAAAACCCAAACCAAAAACAAACAACAACCACCCGCTTATTGTAAAAGGACGGACCAAGACATGACTTTTTGGTCGGCTTAGCAGACACCACTTATTTACTTTGTACATATTCCGGCTAGGAAAGAATACAGAATTGAATGTTACTGCACGAGTCGTATTTTCAAAAAAACCAAAACAAAACAACAACAACACACAAAAAAACGACACTGTACGCATGAATGATGCCCGGACTAAAAGGAAAGACAAATATGGATGCCAGTGGAATCAACACAGCTCTATAAACCATTATCTCACGGGAATGAGAACAGGCGAAACTAAGGTAACGAGCAGGCGCCTTTAACATGACATAAATTTGTTCGTGAAATACAGAAGTTCTAGACCAAAATCTTGCGAACTAGAACCTGCCTGTAACTCTGTGACTTTACCAAAAAAAAAAAAAAAAAAAAACCCACAGCAGTACGGAACTACAGTGTCCTGGTATGAACTTACATGAAAACACGTATCTTCTCACAGTTCTATTTTGTTGTAGTTGTTGTTGTTGTTTTGTTCTCTCTCTCTCTCTCTGTATTGTTGAGGTTTTCCTTCTTTCTTTTCCCCACCCCAAAAGTGCATTGAACACGCTTACTGCATGTGTGTGTGTGTGTGTGTGTGTGTGTGTGTGTGTGTGTGTGTGTGTGTGTGTGTGTGTGTGTCTGTGTGTGTGTGTGTCTGTGTGACCTTTCGTATGGCCTGTCATCATCATCATCATCACACTATCTCAGTTTCCAGATTCAGCGGAAATCGTTACCACCCACGTGACAGAACGACTCGATCTGATTGGTTGGTTGATCTGGGAGTTAGGGTGATTTTAAATGAGGCGCAATGACAAAAAGAAAAGAAAAGAAAAATAAAGCCAGCACCAGCTTACGACCCCGAAGAGTAAAAGTCCAACATTCTACCAACTGTGCTATCCTGGCTCCCCAAAAGGACGCTAAGGAAAACGTGAACGCAAGGGCGACAACTGTCTTAAAAAAGGAAATCAAGAACATACTGGACGGGGTCCAGGGGCCGCCTTGGCCCTGGTGGAGTGCTGAGGCAACGCCCTGCTGGACACTGCAGCCCAGCGGAAACAACAGCGAATTTTTCGCGTGGAAATGACGACTGAATGCAGCAACTCCACAATGGCGGCCGCTTCCTGTGACGGTTGCGAGAAATGTTGGATCGGAAATCAACCTGAACGCGGTTTTGTGAAAAATAAGGATTTCCGTATCGCGGGATTGTAAAAACGGCGGGAAGTGTCATCAAAGCGAAAGGCACACGAAGCTCAGTAGCAGCATGGACCGGCGTTCAGAGACGAACCTACACAAGAACGAGTCATATTTATTTGGCTTGGGATGGGTCACACAGGTGATCTTCGACTCACCCGGTCCCGTCTCAAGCACAGGTCGTAAAACTGTCGTGATTTGCAGCAGTTTTGATTCCATGACTTTTATTTTCACCCACTGCAAACATAAGCCTACAATCCCACAAAATAACCCATTAGACCGCGCTTTGTTCTATAGTCAAATCCCTGCTGAACTATGATATGCGTACATATCCATAGTTACTTAGATATAGATTATACTATAGGGCACATGTATACATGTTTTTATTGTTACGGTGTGCACAAGCTTGCTGTCCTCAATCCTCCACATGTCCAGGTTTTTTTTCTTAGGTATGTGCGCCTGGTTTCTATTTGCCTCCATGGCCTGTGACTATGGCATTACTCTACTCATATGTCAAGTTATTTCATGTATGCTTAGAATGCATGCACAGTCATTGTATAGTTCATATATACAAAAAACAGAATTAAAAAAAAAAAACCCCTACACCATTAAGAGACCATTAACCGGTTGAAATACTTAAAATATGGCGAACTATTTTTTTTGACCGCGGACGATTTGCGTTTGTTTATATGTTATTTGGTCGGTGGAATAGGTCGAAGGTTTCCTGTGTTCGAGCAGCGCGTTCTTGTTACATGATTTACAGGATTTACGTCACGACATAACGCCAAAAGCAACTGAAGAATAATTTACGTCACGACGTGACGCGGAAAGTGAATAAAGACTAATTTACGTCACGACATGACGCGGTTAGACCCTATAAGGTACGCAGATAAATACACACTGTGACAGCCTGTGTCAGAGAGTAAAGAGGGACGCTCGTATCGATGACTAGTCAGTCTGGGGAGGGGGGGAGGGGGGTGAAGGGGGGGAGGGGGTATGTGGCTACTCACACTGGTTTGTGAAAAGAGCAGAAAATTGAGACTGAAACCAGTTACTAGTGTCAGCAATCAGTCAAAATCAGGAGAGTGGTGCCGGTGGTTTAAAGTTCTAAAACGAACGAGAGTGTGGACAAAGTTTGCGGGCAGTATATTGAAATACCTCTCCTGACCAGAGTCAGGTCTGAGGCTTCTGTAATTGCAATAGATATCTTTTCTTTGTGAAGTCCGTATACCGTGAGTGAATGCACTGGTCTTTTAGACATCTCTTGATTTTGGTTTTAAACCACGTTTTTTGAACCTTGTAAATTATCTTGATTTAACCCCAAAACCACTCAAACCTACATAAAAAAAATCACCCTCGCCGCCAACTTCTCTCAGTTCTGTAAGAGAAGAAGAGTGATTTATTTTTCAGTAAAATACACGGACGATACAAGAGCATGCACGCGTGGTTAGGCAATGAGGTGAAGATCAAGGGGAGGTTGGCATAATGGATCAACGATTCGTTAGAATTGCCCAAGACCTGGCCTTTTAATCGGTAATAAATTCGATGTAATCCACACACAAAAAGGTTTGTTCAGGTTGCAGGAGTTCTGCTGGTGGGACTCGCTGCCAGACTCTGGGCCCGTATGTAGAACGCGAGGTTAATTTAATCCACGGCTACGGGCCTAACCCAGACTAGGACAAAAGAAGCCCCAAAATAAAATTAAATATAAAAGGAAGCGAAGAAAGAAAGACAAAAATCCTTCTATAACGGCACAGGCACCTTGCTGGAATGGACCCCTTCTTGATTTAAAAAAAAAAAAATTAACCCTAGAGCTAGTTTAGTTTGAGATTAGACTCTAACCCGGGGCTAAACTCCCTAACCCCGACATTTACATGCGGGCCCAGGTTAACACATTTCGTACCGCGCACGAGAATTCCACGTTTTTAACTTTTTGTTTCTTTGTTTGTTTGTTTTTGCCCTGTGTGCGAGAACCAGGCAAGGTCAACGGTTCCTTAAACGGCTCTTACTGCAGAAGACACGAGTATAATCAAAGTGCAACACTCCCACTGAGAGAAATTTAAATCCACGCAGACACAAATTAATCATGATTTTTTTTTCTTTAGTGAGGTCACTGGTACACAACCCCAGACTTACTTGGCAGGAATCGAGTTAACCTAATGCCATGCTAGACCTTTGTAGGGGTGTTTCCTTTCCACAGAGCCAAGGTTCCGACTAACAAGATGTTATTTCCTTTTCTGGCACTGCCTTGCCTTTCCACAAACAGTAGTTACATTAGGGTGGGTGGGTGTTTGGGGGTTTAACGTCCTTTTCCACCACATAGGGTGATATCAAAGACGGGGCAACGATGAAAAAGCCAGCACAAATAGTTGGCCCCAGCCGGGATCGAACTCACGACCCGAGCATTAGAAGTCCAACGCTCTACCATTCGACCACCCCGGCTCCCCCAGTAGTTACATAGAGATTGAGAACAACCCGGCTCTTTGAAACAGACGGTTAGAGGCTTGTTAGCTGGGCCACAGCGGGTGTCAGTGGGTTAAATGAAGACATGTTCAATACCCTGTGTTTATGAACTATGTAGGGACGAGAAGTGAGTGGATTCAAGACTGTTACGTTCCGTGACTCTGCCTGTACATGTTCTTTCTCTTCCTCTTGTGTGTTGACTTTGATATATATATATATGTATATATATACCGGTCTCCTACCGTCCTCGATAAAAACTGCAATAAGCAAATGAATTCCATTTTGAGATTTGGATTTAATAACAACTAATAAAAATAATATCGTTTTGTTCGTTGCTCGGTGTATGCACTAAGTTGTCGCCCCCTAATATCCCCCCCTCCGCTCTCTCCCCCCCCCCCTCCCCAGTACTTGTGGAATCAGTAGTACATGCGCGCGTTCATGTTCGCCGAATAGTCGGTACGCTTACAGGACACGTGAAGTGCACTGGCTGACCTGTGCGTTCATGGTTAGATAACGAATGATAACACCCAGTGTTTTGCTGAGTCGTCAGTAGATAAGGGAGCCACGCGCTCTCCGCCCTATTTCGTGAATAATTAAGTAGACTAGAGACAGTAGGGAGCATTCACAGTGAATGAACGATCAATTTATGTTTATTTTATTTTATCTGCTCATCTCTCTCTCTCTGTCGCTTGCGCGGCGTTAAGCCCTAAATAACTAACTAAACAACTAACTCTCTCTCTCTCTCTTTTATAGGCAGAATTTGTATTTTTAAAGTTTTGTAACGGCAAGTGTGTAGAATTGGAGTATTCCTTGTCAGCACTTTAACTGACATAAAACAACGTTTAATCATCATCATCATCATCTCTGTCTCTCTGTCTCTCTCTCTCTCTTTTACAGGCAGAATTTGTATTTTTAAAGTTTTGCGACGGCAAGTATGTAGAATTGGAGTATTCTTTGTCAACACTGTAACTGACATAAAACAACGTTAAACACACACACACACACACACACACACACACACACACACACACACACACACACACACACACACACACACACACTTCAATCCATTTTATTAACTAGCGTAGAAACCAGACTGAAATTTCCGCAGTAACCGTCCTTTGTGTCACCTTCATCACCTCCCCTCCCCCCCCCCCTTTCCCACAGAAAACCAACCAAAAGAAAGAAAAAAAAAAGGGGGGGGGGGTATATGTCTTCATCGGCGTGAATTACTGGCACAGGTCTAAATTTGATGCTACTTTGAAATGGGAGTTGCTTTTATCAGAGTTCTTACACAGGTCGAGTTCCGCTATTGTTCTCTTACGCAACTCAGAAGATGATTTCTCAGGTTGTGCAAATCGTTTAAAATTTCTGGCTGTGTTAAATTTTCGCTGCTTGTTTGAGTACCGTCAGATACCATGGTAGGTGATCCTTACCCGAGTCCTTACGCAGGTAAACTGATTCAGCTGTGTTTTAACCTGACGAAACTGAGACGATGATTCTCAGGTGTGCAACCATTCTAACTTGAATTTCGCAGTTTCTTAAGTTGCGAAAAAGGTGAGGATCTTGGGGGGGGGGGGGGGAGGATGGGGGGGGGGGGGTTGTTTTTGTTTTTTGTTTTGTCTGGGATCTGTAGATCTAAGATTATGTTCTCTTGCGAGCACAGTTCTCTCCCCTTCGGCGTCCAAAGTCCCTTTTCGGTTTTCATATATTAACTGCTTATCTTATCTTCTGTATAAGACGTGTCGTGTGCAAATAGCGTGTACTTCTTAAGCGAATCATTCAGTAATTAGTGAGAATGAACATTCTACTTGAAACGTGAGCAACCATGAGACGTTACGAAACATTACGACTCAGCGAATTCGACGGATTAAAAGATGTTTGTTACAACAGATTCACAATCAAGTTGAAGGATCAAGTATTCGTTACGCATATCAGTCATTCTGTGTTACATGTACGAGAAGTAACAAGCTCAAAGCGTCTCTGTACAACATCAACCATCTTATATGAATATTTATTGGCGAATGACATTCCCCTTGTACGTGTACTATACCTGGGTATTTATCTTGGATTGTGGAATTCGAGGGTTTTCCTCTATTGTGAGGGAATGTTACGGACGTAATTCATACGCGTCTTAAAGGCATGTATCTGTCTTGAATTATGGAGTTCGAGGGTTTTTGTTTTGCGGGGGAACGTTGTCGAAGTTATGCATATGTGTGGGACGTTGGTAATTTATTTATTTATTTATTTATTTTGCGAACTGACCCCAGTTTCTTTTCTTCGCCGTCGCTGTAACTGAGATGCTCTTGACTATCAGGTGTGTGAAACCACTGAGACACGTACCGTACATTTGTACATCAGTTTCCTGAGTTGCTGAGATGCTGAGGTGTGTGAAATCACTGAGACGTGTAACGTACGTTACGTACGTAGGTACATTTGTACATCAGTTTACTGAGTTGCTAAGTTGCTGAGATGTGTGAAATCACTGAGACACTGACGTACCGTACATTTCTACATCAGTTTCCTGAGATGCTGAGGTGTGTGAAATCACTGAGACGTGTACCGTAGGTTACGTACGTAGGTGCATTTGTACATCAGTTTACTGAGTTACTGAGGTGTGTGAAATCACTGAGACGTGTACCGTAGGTTACGTACGTAGGTACATTTGTACATCAGTTTACTGAGTTGCTGAGGTGTGTGAAATCACTGAGACCCGTAACACAGGTTTTTGCACCAGTTTTTAACTGAGTCAAACAGTTTTCGTGTCCAGTTGTCGAACCTATACAATTTAACGTCCAGCAGACGACAATATGTGTAGCATATGCATATGGCACTATGTAAAGATAATATGAATTTTTATTCCGCAGATGCTCAGGTGGGTGAAATCACTGAGACACGCAACGTAGGTTTGTACATCGGATTTAAATCACTGAGACATGTAATGTCCAACAGACGACTCTATGTGTAGCGTATGCATAGGGCACTATGTGAAAATATATGAATTTGTATTCCGCAGATGATTAGATGTGTGAAATTACTAAGACAAGCAACCTAGGTTTGTACATCTGTTTTGACTGAGTTAAACAGTTTTTGTGTTCAGTTGTCAGACCTACATACTATATGTGAATATGTTCTGCAGACGACTATATTTATAGTATATGCGTATGACACTATGTACAGATAAGTGTGAATTTTTATTCTGCAGATGCTCAAGTGTGTGAAACACTGAGACACGTAACGTAGGGTTTTAAATCAGTTTTAACTGAGTCAAACAGTTTTTGTATCCAGTCGTCAGACCCATATGATATATATGCTCTGCAGACGACTATATGTATAGTATATGCATATGACACTAGGTAAAAATAAGTATGATTTTTTATTTCACTGACGCTCAGGTGTGTGAAATCACCATGTAAAAATAAGTGTGATTTTATTATTTTATTATGCTCAGGTGTGTGAAATCACTGATACTGACACATAACATAGGTTTTTACACCACTTTTAATTGACTTAAACGGTTTTTTTGTACGCTGTCGTCAGACCTATATAATATTACGTCCAACAGACAACTATATGTATAGTATATGCATATGACACTATGTAAAAATTTGTATGAATTTTTATTCCACAGAATATTGCTCAGGTGTGCGAAATCACCGAGACATATAACGTGGGTTTGTACATCAGTTTTAACTGATTTATCCAGGTTTTTTTCGTTTTTATCCAGTCGTCAGACCTATATAATATTATGCCCAACAGACGACTATATGTATAGCACATGCATATGGCACTATGGTGAAAATAAGTATGAATTTGTATTCCGCAGATGCTCAGGTTTGTGAAATCACTGAGTCAAGTAACGTAATTTTTTTTTAATACCAGTTTTCACTCAGTTAAACAGTTTTTGTATTCCACTCATCAGACCTATATACTATTATGCCCAGCAGACGACTATATGACGATTGTATAGTATATGCGTAGTGACACTACGTGAAAATAAGTATAATTTTTTTTTACGACAGATGCTCAGGATGTGTGAAATCAGTGAGACACGTAACGTAGGTTTGTACGTAACAGTTTTTGTATCCAGTTGTCAGATCCATACAATATATATGTTCTGCAGACGACTATATGCCGTGTATAGTACATGTGTATGGCATTATGTACAAATAAGTATGAATTTTTATTCCGCAGAATATTGCCCAGGTCAGTGTGTGAAATCACTAAGACACGTAACGTAGGTTTGTACCGCATTAGTTCTAACTTTGTTAAGCAGTTTTTGTACCTAGTCGTTAGACCTGTACAATATCTCGTCCAACAGACGACTATATGTATAGTATATGCACATGACACCATGTAAAAATAGGTATACATTTTTATTCCGCAGATGTTCAGGTGTGTGAAATCACTGAGACGCATAAAGCAGGTTTGTGAATCAGTTTTCACCGAGTCGTCAGACCTATATATGTCGAACAAAACGGCTGTATGTATAGTATTATAGACGATGTCGATAAATCAGTCTGAATTTTTATTCCATAGAGTTGCGAATATTCTCCAGCGAAACACAGATTCCAAACAATTTTTTTAAACACATCTGTGACACGTGCGATATTAAGAATTATTTAATGTCTGCAGCCGTCACATTTCTTGATGTTCAGCACTACAGTCTTTCATTACCGAGCGTAAGAGTATGGTTTATATCGATGAGTTGATCATACTAAGAGATAAAAGCGAGAGCACGGCTGATCTATAGGTGTGTAAACCAGTTGGAGACTGCAGATTTTTTTAATGTTTTTATTTAGCAAATAATCAATTTGTCTATTTGTTTATTTTCCCGCATCCTGAGACAGAATCAAGGTAATTCTGAAACATGCTACACAGTCATTCTGACTGTCAATGCAAACAGCTCACTACTAAAAATATGTAGTCTCAGATTGTGCGTTGCGCAAGCACGATACGTCTTACTACCATAGCTACATATACGGCAAACAGCGGCGTATATATATATATATTGCTTACAACTAAGTTGTCATAACCGCAAAGCCACTGACAGTAAACAGCACTGATGTGTCTACAACATTAAATTTTCCAAATTATTTTATAGGTTAAAAAAAGAGCTCCACTATTTTACTTAATTACAACTTATATGAGGTCCATCATTTGTATCATTTACTGAATTAAAATCATACCTGACTTTGTACCAAGACCACTAAAGGGAAAGTTATTTCTTGGGAAAAATACAGTGCTATTTCGAGTTGTTTTTCTCTCAGCCTAAAATCTCGGACAAGTAGGTAGGTTTATTTCCTTGAATTTATCAGAACAATTTACAGGACTGATCAAAGTATTTGTTTCAAACTTGACGTTTCAAGAAATTGATGAAAGTATTTAAGGCACTAGGTATTCAAAGAAATTGTAGGTTTCGAAGTGAAAATCAAATTTCGCAGCTTCGTACTATCTTCGGCGATAGAATACACGATGATACAGCGGTATATATGTGTAGAATAGTTTCGCGGATATAAGACTGATATAATTATATATACAACATGTGTAGAAAGCATATTGTAGAAACAGGAGGCAGATAAATCTTCTCGCAAGGAAGGATGATACATCAGTATAAGCTACCTTATCTTATCTACTGCCTGCTGTACATGAAATAAGAATTTTCCTTTCAAACTTTTCGTAAAATATACTATGTGAACTAGATTTTGTAAGTAGAAAGGAGATAGTTCTGGCAAGCTTACTACAGCAAATATTCCTCAGTATCTGCAGAAAAATATCACTGTTTAATACGTATCGTTCCTTGTAAGTCCATAATGCAAACGCAGTCCTCAATATTTCTTATGTATTTTTCAAAATTATTTTAAACGAGCGATGGGTACGTGGGGTAGTTAAATTTTGCTAGCGTACTTTGCCAAGAAAAATAAATAAATAAATAAATAGATACATAAATAAATATACCCCTAGAACTATTTTCCATAATTCAAAGTCTTCATGCATAATGGGTAATGCTGAATTATCTGGTCCATGTTTAAAGTAAACACTATCTTTGTTTTGCCTTGATTCTGTTTACGTTTTTGTTGTTTGTTTGTTTGTTTAAGTTGTCCCCCCCAAGATTTATCCATTGACCAGCAAATAAATAAATAAATAAATAAATAAATAAATTCTATAGGACGCGTCCGCTACATGTATTTTTCTTCAATTACTTATAACTACTTCTCTAATCTAACATCTGTTTTTCTGGGGCAGTTTTGACATTAAAAACCGCATTAATAACTGCAAGTGGTCACACTGATGCAGCAGATAAGGGTGCCGAGTAATCATTTCAAAACATTACATTTATCGGTATTCAGTGAAACACTCGACATATGCCTGTCAAACCCGAGTAGAAGCACCGGGTGTAAAGATATCACTAAGTACAATTTAACTAGAATTTTATTTGCAAGATAAAAACCCCAAACAAAACAAAATAACTACAACAAGAAAACCAAACAGCCACGAATAAAAAAATAAAAAAATAAAAAAATAAATAAATAGATATTCTAAGGAACAGTAAGTGGAATGTTTTCGAGCAGAAAAATACTGTTACAGAAACCCACTGATGTAGACATACAAGAAAGAGTAAAAGTAGTCAAGTTAGCAAAATATGCCGGTACATAAATAAATAAACATATGAATAGATAGACAGATAAATAAATAAATAAATAAATAAATGTATAGGAGATTCAAGCAAAACCTTTGTTTACATCCTATTGATTGTATCATCATTTAACACAGTTATCCTAAACTTGGAAACGATGGTAAACATTGCATTATCATTATTATTATTATTATTATTATTATTATTAGTGGCGTTTTGCTTGACTCTTAGACATCAGACTTGTATCTTCATTGTCAACATCATCATCATCATCACTATAAGTCCCATCATACTTGACTATTACAAACCCGATTTCGGACGTGTAACAGCAGCAACAGTTGGACACATGCACTGTATATAGCTTCTTCCATATACAGATGTACACTGTCCTTCCCGAAAGGTCTTTGAGCTAAAAAAATAAAAATAAAATAAAATAAAATAAAAGGCATCTCTCACTTCGAGACGAAACTCAATACCTAGCGTCAAACTGGACACCATGTAGAATGTATGTCTTCGAGACGAAACTCAATACCTAGCGTCAAACTGGACACCATGTAGAATGTATGTCTTCGTGGATGCGGCTGATCCTGAAAGTACACCCACTTTCCCTGTCTTCAAGTTTAATAATAAAAAATGTAATACTCGGGGATGTCTGAAATGTGGGCATATCAGTGTATCTCGATACGTGTAATATAACAGCGCATTGTTATGCACGTGGGGATGTATTAATAACAATATCAGGAGCAGTGAGATTTGCATATTTAACTGACGAGATTATAGGTAACAGAAACGTGATTATCACTCGTTCATCATCTATATTGAGTGTTCACCTGTTTGATTATTTATTTAGTGAATAGGATAATTCCTCTATCAGTCTGTCCATACGACACTCCTATGAAGTATCACCAATAATAATAATAATAATAATAATAATAATGTTTATTGTCTGTTTATATCTGTACATGAAACATAAAATATTCTTCGTCTTGTGTCGTATAGTAGAATAAAGTACAAGTGAAAGTGAAAGTAAAAGTGTGTTAGTAAACTGTACAAGAATGATTAACAACATACAAGATGGCATTACTTAATGGACCTTTTGTGACGGGGATTGGTAATAAAGGAGTTAAAAGAGTTGCATTGGTTCCTCTGATCTCAATTTAGCCTCTTATCACATTCACCATCTAGCATCTTATTACAATCTAATGTCTTATCACAGTTATTATTATTATTATTATTATTATTATTATTCCTACTGTATCTAGCTGGCAGGGTAAATCAACCCAGCAAACACTCAGGAACGGCAGCTACTCGGTTTAAAAAAAAAAATTGTGGGAAATTTCAGGGGATTTATTGCTAATGGGTAAGTCACTGCAGAAGTTTAAAAGAGGAATGAAATGAAGTGATGACTGGGTAGAGAAAGAGACTTGGTGTAGAAACTTAGTATTTCGAATCCCCATGTATTCTGCCATTTTAAAAAAAGAAAAATAGTGCCCTACCCCCCCCCCCCCCTCCCCCAACACACATAGCAGCCTATATTTCTCAAGCCTTAAGCCAGTGCCCTTATAATAATTCAAATAAATAAACCCTGTCTTTACTCTGGAAAGCGTTTCCAAACACCGAATTAGTCTATATGCATGCAGCAGATTTTGCTTTTCTTCTGCCATGACGCAAAGTTGAAGGAAAGCTCAGTTCAGGGCCAGAACGTGGAAAATATGAAAGCCCACGTGGTTTGTAAGCCCATTATACACTGAACTACATGTACGAAATGAAATGCATGTATGCACCGAGAACCCGTTTTGCAAGTTTGTTTGGTGTAGTCAGACACGATGGCCGTAGAGGCGTATGATAGACGTGTGTTTATTCTGAAACTTTTCTATCTTCCGTTCACACGCACATACATCACATATAGCTGCCTAATTTATCTCAGTCTCAAATGCAATTATTATCATTGGCGTTTTGCTTGACTTTTAGACATCAGTTTGTATCTTCATTGTCAACATCATCATCAGTATAAGTCACATCATACTTGACTATTACAAACCAGATTTCGGACGTGTAACAGCAGTGTGGATGATAATACATGACGACTGATAGAGTAGCATCACTGCTATAGGCTACTAGTTAAAGGAAAGTACACATTGATACGAACAAAACATATTTCTATATTAGAAACGTGGTTAGAATATGACAGGAAATACAAAGAAACACAGCAGGCACATTTTTTTACGAAAATGTTTACAGTGAAACCCCACGGATAGGTCAGTATTCATTTGAGGTGCATATATTCTTATGTAGACCTCACGACCGTAACACAGATAGGCTGTTAAATTCAACCAGTTATCTTACGCATGTACTGTTTTCATGCTATACTTGGCCATACGGTTTGTGTACTTGAAGCGGTCATGTATTCTCAGTAGCGCATGTCGATATGCACATGTATGTATTCTCATGGTACATAAGCTCATGTATATGGGTAGTGAAACACATCTAGATGTTTTATGCGTGTACTGTTTTAATTGTGCTCGTATATGAGTCCATTTACACAGACATGTAACGTTTGAACAAAGACGCGTTCTGAATAGTGAAACAGGTTGTAGCAGCCAGCAACACAGAAACGTACAACTGTTATTATGTAAGCCTTGATCGAGACTGAGTGGAAATAGTCTACCTTTGAAACCTCTCTAATCTCGTGGGAACACAAATGGTCCGTGTCAAAGGGTAGGCCACCGATGATGACCCAGGTGTGTGTGTGTGTGTGTGTGTGTGTGTGTGTGTGTGTGTGTGTGTGTGTGTGTTTTGATGATGATGATAATGATGATGATGACAATGCTTTTTGATGTTATGGTTTACCATGTGCAATCTTTCTTGTCTACTGCAAACAATATTCAAAATGGTTCTTCTCATTGGTTTCTTAAGAACAGCGGTTCACTTCTGCAAACTTGTTTCAAGAAACATTGGCTGCTTCTCTGTACATTGCAAAACTGCATGGAACGAGTTTTGTCTGGGTTATAAATAGTTATAAATACACCATAGTATTCACAATAAGCAATAAGCTATCTTTAAATTCATCAATTCAGCCTTTTAAGTTGTAAGTTGTCCAGTCAGTCAATGGACCAGAGCGTTGATAATTCATTCCTACTGCTTTTCAAATCAGTAAGCCAACTAGTAAGTCAATGATTCAGTAAGTGGATGCTTCATTTGTTGTCACTTTCAAAGAGTAAGTCAGTCAGTGAGTACGTGAGTCCGTGGTGCGTTCATTCTTTCAGTCATTAAGCTTACCAGTCAGTCAACGAGTCAAGGATTTCAGCTTTTCAGTCAGTGAGTCAGTCAGTCGATGATTCATTCATTCATACGCCACACGCACTGTCTCTTTCGTTCACGCATGCATGGCGCGTAAGCAGACCTTGCAGTCGCTTCTTCACGCTCGGTTTCATCCGCGGAACCATTTATTCAACCGTGACATACATACAGGTACACAATCATGCAGTTGCTCCACTGGCTGAGTCATGCACCAATGCACCATGCAGGCACTGTGTACTTATTCATAAGGCCAGGGCGGGTTGAGTGACCTACAGTATAATATTATCGGAAGTACACTAGTGGTTGTTATGTACGGTTATAAGCCGAAAGGAAATCAAGAGGCAGAATCTCAAATGACGAATTCTTGTTGGTGACTAAGTGCAGATCGGGAAACAGTGTTGCCGTTGGACTGCCTCTATGTGTGTGTGTGTGTGTGTGTGTGTGTGTGTGTGTGTGTGTGTGTGTGTGTGTGTGTGTGTGAAATGTGTTGCTGTTGAACACTGTGTGTGTGTGTGTGTGTGTGTGTGTGTGTGTGTGTGTGTGTGTGTGTGTGTGTGTGTTGCTGTTAACATTAGAAAACTGTGTGTGTGTGTGTGTGTGTGTGTGTGTGTGTGTGTGTGTGTGTGAGAGAGAGAGAGAGAGAGAGAGAGACTGACTGTCACCACTGACATCTCTCTGAGAAAAAAGACATCACCAATAACATATCTGAAAGAAAATCATTATCATATGTTCTCATCATATTCATGTACTCCGTCACCACCACCACAGGATCACAACTTACTATGCACATTTGCATGCACGAACCATACTAAACAGTACTGAGGTACAACTGTCTACGGCTCAGTACAGAAACATGCTCTGTAATACGCTTGCATACGAAATAAGTGGTATCTTTTGTATTCAGTCTCTGGTGTGCAGTGTGACGGCCAAAACACCGACCTTAGCCTGTCCACAAAAAAAAGTGGCACACGAAATCCCACCAGACACATTATCCTGCTGCGCCTATCACTACCCTGCGTGCTCAGTCAGTCAGTAGCGTTAGTTTGAAGGACGAACATCACTATTCACAAGTTTGAAAAATACGAGACTCAGCGGGTTAAAACCTTCAGCGCTGGCCGAGAAACGAACCAGCAAGCTTTAGGTTACGCAACAGCGTTCAGATTTGTAATCTTAGGGGAAAAAAAATTAACTGGCTTTTAGGTTGAAAGTTCGTGACCGATATTCGGCTGCATTCGACCACGCGTGCAAAGCTTTGGTGGCAGACGCAGTGCATAGCCACGCGCTTTCGACTGCACAGCCGCCATCTTCGTTTTTTTACCTCTCTCATTGCCTTGTCGCTGCACGTTCAAAGGCCCACAACTCTGCATTTAGCGTCCCGTCGGCGCAGAATTGTCAGTCATGGTTTTGAAGAGCAGCATCGGTGTGTCGTTTTCCTCCGGGTGGATACGAAGCCATATCTGTCGTTGGAAAGTTGTACATAAGAAATGTACAACGTCTTCTGCCGACTCGAGCTTTCTCGCGAGAGCGTAGGGTTGGTGAATATGCTAATAGGAGAATAATGTATGCATGAGACGGCGTCTGGACTACCAAGTGAAAGGTTGACAGACGCACCGCCGAGCCCGTTGCCTCCAACTATCTGTGCCGACGCCAAAAGCTGAGAGAGAGAGAGAGAGAGAGAGAGAGAGAGAGAGAGTTCATGACATAACAAAGTTTTAACAGTTGTTGACTAACCTATGGACATTGCTCTTACTTACGTTTATGGTCTTAAGTTCTTGTCACATCTCTTCACTTCTCCCCCCACCCCCTTTCCCCCAACATGCAACAGAGAGAGAGAGAGAGAGGAGAGAGAGAGAGAGAGAGAGAGGGAGAGAGAGAGAGAGAGAGAGAGAGAGAGAGAGAGAGAGAGAGAGAGAGAGAGAGTTCATGACATAACAAAGTTTTAACAGTTGTTGACTAACCTATGGACATTGCTCTTACTTACGTTTATGGTCTTAAGTTCTTGTCACATCTCTTCACTTCTCCCCCACCCCCTTTCCCCCAACATGCATACAGAGAGAGAGAGAGAGAGAGAGAGAGAGAGAGAGGGAGAGAGAGAGAGAGAGAGAGAGAGAGAGAGAGAGAGAGTTCATGACATAACAAAGTTTTAACAGTTGTTTGACTAACCTATGGACATTGCTCTTACTTACGTTTATGGTCTTAAGTTCTTGTCACATCTCTTCACTTCTCCCCCCACCCCCTTTCCCCCAACATGCATACAGAGAGAGAGAGAGAGAGAGAGAGAGAGAGAGGGAGAGAGAGAGAGAGAGAGAGAGAGAGAGAGAGTTCATGACATAACAAAGTTTTAACAGTTGTTGACTAACCTATGGACATTGCTCTTACTTACGTTTATGGTCTTAAGTTCTTGTCACATCTCTTCACTTCTCCCCCCACCCCCTTTCCCCCAACATGCATACAGAGAGAGAGAGAGAGAGAGAGAGAGAGAGAGGGAGAGAGAGAGAGAGAGAGAGAGAGAGAGAGAGAGAGAGAGAGTTCATGACATAACAAAGTTTTAACAGTTGTTGACTAACCTATGGACATTGCTCTTACTTACGTTTATGGTCTTAAGTTCTTGTCACATCTCTTCACTTCTCCCCCCACCCCCTTTCCCCCAACATGCATACAGAGAGAGAGAGAGAGAGAGAGAGAGAGAGAGAGGGA
Organism: Batillaria attramentaria; assembly: GCA_018292915.2. Classification (NCBI taxonomy): domain Eukaryota; kingdom Metazoa; phylum Mollusca; class Gastropoda; family Batillariidae; genus Batillaria; species Batillaria attramentaria. The sequence goes on from JACVVK020000061.1 coordinate 1,196,344, forward strand.
GAGAGAGAGAGAGAGAGAGAGAGAGAGAGAGAGAGAGAGAGAGAGAGAGAGAGAGAGTTCATGACATAACAAAGTTTTAAACAGTTGTTGACTAACCTATGGACATTGCTCTTACTTACGTTTAATGGTCTTAAGTTTCTTGTCACATCTCTTCACTCTCCCCCCCACCCCCCCCCCTTTCCCCCAACATGCATACAGAGAGAGAGAGAGGAGAGAGAGAGAGAGAGAGAGATGAGGAGAGAGAGAGGAGAGAGAGAGAGAGAGAGAGGAGAGAGAGAGAGAGAGAGAGAGGGGGATGAGAGAGAGAGAAGAGAGAGAGAGAAGAGAGAGAGGGAGAGAGAGAGAGAAGAGGGAGAGGGAGAGAGAGAGAGAGAGAGAGAGAGAGGGAGAGAGAGGAGAGGAGAGAGAGAGAGAGAGGAGAGAGAGAGAGAGCATCAAACAGTATAGCACTAGCAGACAATGCAGTTCATATAATCGGACCCGGACAAAAAAGAGAATGTAATACAGATTCCTGTTCTCTCTCTCTCTCTCTCTCTCTCTCTCTCTCTCTGTGTGTGTGTGTGTGTGTGTGTGTGTGTGTGTGTGTGTGTGTGTGTGTGTGTGTGTGTGTGTGTTGTGTGTGAGTGTGTGTGTGTGTCAGTTTACAAAATATATTAAAAACAGGTTTAACAAAATAAGGACAGATATTCAATACATGTTCAACAGAATACAATGGCTATTTCGATGTCTTAAATGAAATGTATCCGCAGAAATTCAAACGTTTGTAATTGTTTTGTTTGCGTCCTGCTCTTGACCGGTGCCTATTATTAAATGTCTGTGTTATGTTTTGAATTTCTTTATCCCTTTAACCGGTGCATTTTGCAACCAGACAAGCCACTTCCTCTGTTTCTGTCGGTCTCCACACACACACACACACACACACACACACACACACACACACACACACACACACACACACACACACACACACACACACACACACACACACACACACACACGTTAAACCACTTGTGAATTTTGTTTTTACAAAAAATCATTGTTCAATTTTACTTGGAACAAACAGTCACACCGAACTTGAACTTTTTTTAAATTTTGTTTTTAAAGAGTACCTCCGGGCTTTGTAACACTGGATTGGATTGGTTTATGCACAAAATGTCAAAGTTTGTTTTATACGCATGGTGTTATAGACTAATTTCTCCCTGGAACAACGACCCAGCCAACCAACAAACCAACCAATCAAAAAGTAACACCTATTTTCAAAATAACGTACCTGAAAAAGCTCACAAGTACAACTTACATACAAACTGTAGACACACTGCAATGTAAAAGCAAACGACCACTGAGAGGTAAAGGAAGAAGAGAAACGTACACATGATAAACAAATCAAAACATACGCGGCATGTGTCGAAGATATTGGCTGTATGCCAAGTGAGAACTTCAAAGTCGTCACTAACATTCAAAAACATGTATGTAACACATTTCTAGCTGTATGGTCAGATGAGCGTGTCGTGTAGAATTTGTTTGAAGTTAGCGAATTTGGAAACGTTTTGGATACTCCGTGGTAAAGAGTTCCATATGGATGCCCCTGAAAAAGACCCTTGGACGAGGCACTGGGAGCAGACTGTTCCTTGTGTTGTGTTGTTTATCATGTTTGAAATTAAACAGTTGATGAAGATATGTTGGGGATTTGCAGTAAACAGTTTTGTGCATCAGTAAGCATTTGTTAAATTCCAGACGCTTAGAGAGAAAGAGAGAGAGAGAGAGAGAGCGCCTCCTACCAGTTCCAAAGGTCATCACCGTTATCAAAACGAGACAGAACTAACATGCATCAGGAGGTGTCTCCCTTAACCTTCACCTGCAGAACGGAAAACTAGGTCAAATATGACTTACGCGACATGACGTCACGGAGTATATTGATCTTGGTCATGAACATGTCAGTTGCTCAGACAGTTTATTGCATATCATTCCAAACGGACCTGACAGTTCTTATTCCCGCAAAGTGGAAGGCTAGACTGGTTTCCGAGGTGATGCAAGTAGGTGCAGACACACTTACTGTACCAAATGGTCCAATCTGGTTCTCAGACCAGATGCAAGCATAGCCAGAGATAGGAAACGGGCTCTTGCAGCTGCTTATAATTATATCTTTGCCAACACCAGGAACCCGGTGACGTTTTGAATAGCAACTACCCAGGCACTAAGATCTCCACCTGATCCGATAAGATCCAAAAGCGTTTTGATAAAGGGTATCCAAAGTTGGGAAACAAGTCTTTTTTTCATCCTAAACAGAATACTGAAGTAGGGGACATACCAAAACGTTGTATTGTCAAGTTTGGAATATTCAGAGCTTTTGCACTTCTAAGAATTGATGCTAAAGTGTCATTTGGTGAATTACTATACTAAAGTGTCATTTGGTGAATTACTATACTAAAGTGTCATTTGGTGAATTACTATACTAACGTGTCATTTGGTGAATTACTATACTAAAGTGTCATTTGGTGAATTACTATACTAAAGTGTCATTTGGTGAATTACTATACTAAAGTGTCATTTGGTGAATTACTATACTAAAGTGTCATTTGGTGAATTACTATACTAAAGTGTCATTTGCTGAATTACTCAGACCTTCTACTAAACCCCAAAAGCTTCTGCCAAGTAGCATTCACGAAAGAGTAAAACCGGAGATTTGGTCATAAAGGGATTACACAAGGCTGAGTTCAAGCCATCAAGTGCTGTAACTAAACAGATTACCACCAGTGCTTTCGCTTCCTTTGTCTATTCACATCTCTAGTCAGAGAAGTTTTAAAGCCTCTATGTTCTTAACACCGGTGAAACGGAAAAGCGGCCGCGTTCGAAGCTCAAAGGTTATTTGCCAGATGTATCATTTGGCCATCGCGACCGTTTTCGGGACTTTGTGACTTTTTTTTTTTTTTTTTTTTGCTGCCCCAACTCTTTTTGCCAGCTCCAGTGTTGTTCCTCCCAGGTCATGGGTGCAATCCACGGAGGGCTCGAAGGCTGGGGCGATTTTTATTATGCATGATGATGGAGATGAGGATGATGGTAAGATGATGCTATGGAGGTCCATGTGGTTTGGGACTGCGGGACAGGGCCGCATTCCACGCTTTCTGTCATAAATATCTCGGCATCAACCAGGGCCGGGAACTACGGCACCTTCGGTGCCGGCCGTGTAATCATCCACATCATAAGGGAAGCACCCCCAAAGTCGCACCCGTGAAGTGGGTGAATCTCGGCTGTGTGGCAACAGCCTCCCCATTGGGCCCATAGCACACCCGCTCTGGGTAGGAGCCGACCTAGGTAGGAAAAATCCCGCTTGTCTCGGCTGGGATTCGAACCCGCTCGGCCTGTGTGTTTGTAATACGTTTGTAGTACACTTCTCTATGCAGACCCGTTCCTGTCAGTTTTGAGGGGAGACGGGATAGCCAAATGGTAAAGCGTGTGGCTTTCAATGCTCGGGTCGTGAGTTCGAATCCCGGCTGGGGCCGAATATTTATGCTGACCTTTTTCTCGCTGCCCCGTCTTTGATATCACCCTTACGTGGTGGAAAAGAACGTTAAACTCCCAAACACCTGTCAGTTTCGATTCCAAGAAAAAGTCCTGTCATACAAAGCAAGCGCTGAAGCTAAAGCCAACAAAGGAAGTGAAGTCCCAGTAGCCGCTGGAATGTGTTCTTGCATACGTGCAATAGGTTCATGTGAACGCACGTCTGGACAAACGCACAAGCTCACATCATTCCAAAAACAACAGCCACCTTCCCTTTATTTCCAGGGTAAAAAGACCGCCAAGGCTTTGAGAAACACAGATTGGTGGGACCTGGGGGGGGGGGGGGGGCTGGAGGCTGCGGGAAAACACGGGCAAATAGAGAGCAACAACAAAACAACGACAACAACAACAACAAACATACGACCAATGGCAAAAAAAAGGTAAAAAAACAAAAAACAACAACAACAACAACAACAAAAAACACACCAAAAGAGACAGCAACAAGACCAAAACACAAAATGCAGGATCACCAGCAAACATCCACTAACGTCTAGAGTAGAATTTTCCCCGATTTTTATCCGAGACACAGAAGGAACTGTACAAGTAATGTTAGACTGATAAGCGGATTCGTTCGTTATCAGATTATTCGGACATAGAATGTAACCAGTGAAAGAAATATTTCTTGTAGAACTACTTTTTGCCGATATCGTACAACTTACACCTAAGCACTAGCTGGTCATATAACTGAAAGCACGGTTCACGGTTCATGTTCTTTATATGTACGTAGGCGTTACGGGAAAAGCAAAAAGCGTACACATATATATTAACAATGGTGTCATTACCGCCAAGAAAAAGATACAGCCACAGCGAAGACATTCTTACGTCGTGTTTTTTTCCCCCCAATCCACAAGAAGATAAATTCTAAACAACACTCCACCTACGAACTCGAGTCTTCTTTTTGTGCCAAGCCAGTTCATCCCCTAGCAACGGGAACCAAGCAACGAAAACTTTGCTTTGGAGACAGGAACTGCATCACGGAAACCCGAGGTACATTCAAAAGCAAAAAGCCGAGGTTTCGCATCTCTGCGACAGGTTTCTGCGCATCTTTTTGTGTGTGTGTGTAAAGAAAGCTATTACTATTAATATTTTATAAGAACTGAGAAAAGCCTATTTCTTTGCTGTCGGCATTGATTTGGGAATGTGCATCACTGAAACTGATGCCTTGTTTTCGTATTGCTGCCTGTATCACGCAAGACGGCCTTGTCTGTGTCTTCATAATAATAATAATAATAATAATAATAAATGGTATTTGTAGGGAGCGTCTCTTAGACTAAAACTCAACGCTCCGATCGCTCACCGACACACACGCACATTTAACAAAGATGGACAGACGTCCACTGGTGAAACTGACAAGTTACACTGCAAAGTACTGGGAAGGCTTTGCGGAACAGGAACGTTTGAAGATGGCCCTTAAAAACAGACAGTGTGGGCGCGTTTCTCCGATTCGCATGCAGAAAGTTACGTAAGGTTGGTGCGACAAAACTGAAAGAGCGTTCGCCAAAACATTTCAAAGAATTTTGAGAACCCTCTCGGACGACGACCGGAGGGTTCGCGACGGTTGATAGGGGACGAGTGAAGGCGAAAGGTATGGTTTAAAGGTGCTTAACCAAGTACGATAAACGGCTAAATGGATCGGTAGACGGCTGAGCACAATGTATAAACAGATGACAGCAACTGTTTATATAAACTTTAGCGGGCGTTAACTTCAAGAAATGAGTTATCTTCGAACAGAAAATAAGATGGCATTGAAGGCCGACAGGCTTCTGCCAAAAAATTAATTACTGTGTTTTCCCCCTAATCAGGAACATAATCTAACTCCAAGTTTCAGTCAGTGTTTATACAATCGGGAACTGTACCCTATTGATATGCATGTCCAATCAGAGAGTGAGTTATGTCTTATACTGTAAGAGGTTATGCATATATCTGCATACAGTTTTATCGTGGAATCGATAATGTTGCTTTGTGCTGGACTCTCGGCCGGAAGGTTATGGGCTCGAATCCCGACTGGGTCAAAATCTATACAAACCTTTTCCCAGTTAAAATCACCTTAGTGGCGAACTGTATATTCTACACCTTAAAATACCCACTTACCAAGTCGACTCAGTGACCATGCATTATGTCCGCGGCAAATTGTCCTAACACCGTATTATCCTGTCGTCATTCTCTCCTACCAGCGTTTTGTCTAATCGGCAAATTATACTGTCGGCTTATTGTCCTATCGGCATATGGGCATACTGTCCTGCCTGCATACTGTCCTATCGGCATACTGTCCCGTCGGTATACTGTCCTTTCAGCATACTGTCCTGCCTGCATACTGTCCTTTCAGCATACTGTCCTGCCGACTTACTGTCCTATCGGCATACTGTCCGGCCGGAAAATTTTCACATCGTCCTCTCTGCTAAATGTCCCATCAGTATAATGTCCTGTCGGCATACTGTCCTGTCCGCATACTGTCCTGTCTGCATCGTGTCCTGACGGCGTATTGTCCTAACAGTATACCGACCTCTCCGCATATTGTCCTCTACGCAAACTGTCCTATCGGCACAAAACATTGTTGTCATAGCGAACCACAAAAGACCCGTTCGGCAAATCATCTCTCCCGGTATACTGTATGACTGGTCATCCAAAGGCAGGGAATTTAAACTCCACCAAAATGATCACACCACCCTGGGGTCTGGAGGGGGGATCTGTGAAACCACAGAAAAACAAAACCTCTACCCGATACTACTGTCAAAAACCACACACTCCACACAAACAAAGAGGATGTTGGTATTATCAACTCGATCTGTGGTTTACCCTGCCTGTCGTGTCCAAATGCTCCACTTGATACTGAAGACATGAGTGACACACTCCAGGCAAACAAAAGCATGTCGGTATTGTAAAGGGTATCATTACCTGCTGTCTGCTTTTTCAGTCTGAGAGGATGTACGGATTAAGATCAAAGCTCTTGAACACACACGTTGGGCACGGAGCCTTTCTGTCGTGGGAACGGATTTGAACCGCAGTATGTACACTTCTGCCTTGTTCGGCAAGATTTTCTGCGAACACGCATCGTACAGACTCGAAGGTCAAGCATCCATGTATCTATGAAAACCTGCCATGCACTGTATTTCAGTAGTCATAGGTGTTTATGCAATAATTTGTTCAGATCAATGTTAGATTTTTGATAACTTTTATTGCTTAAACGCGCTCAGCGAAAAGTAGGCACTTGTTAAACGTGTGTGTGTGTGTGTGTGTGTGTGTGTGTGTGTGTGTGTGTGTGTGTGTGTGTGTGTGTGTGTGTGTGTGACAGAGAGAGAGAGAGAGAGAGAGAGAGAGAGAGAGAGAGAGGGAAGAGTCCGTGTCGACTCATCCACCATACCGTTTTGAAAGGCGAAATCCAAAAAAGATTATAATCATTATTTGTATTTTGCCGCTAGAGAGAGAGAGAGAGAGAGAGAGAGAGAGAGAGAGATTTCTTTGCAACATTGCAGAACCTAGTCTGGACCTCTTTGGCAATGCCAACCTCCGTAAGTGTTCTAAGCTTGAGATGGCGTTGTCTCCCGATCTGATTCTCTCTGTCTTTCCTTTCTCTGTGTCATCCTTGGAGACCGTTATAAAAGTTTCGCGGGAAATGTAACCCCCGAACACCTCTAAGAATTCAACCAGTAATCTGGCAGTAGTTTATGGAAATTACACGCGTTTTGTAGTGGTAGAAAACGTTGAAAATTAGATCTATCTCCACTTTTAAAAAGTTGTGAACTCGTCCGAAGTTCTAATGTAAAACAAATGGCTGGTTCTAAAAATGTTCAGGTACCTTGGCTTAATCCTAAAAGCTTATAGTGTCTGCAGTTCCCAGAGCACAGAGAAATAATGTGTCTTCCAAGCCTGAAGATGCTGACAAGGGAAGTAAATCAAGATTACAGGTACGTCGTTAGTCCGGTTCTTGAACCACGTGCGTCGCAGTTCAGATCTGCTATTTTTAACTACTGTGGCCGGAGGTACAAGCAAATGTAATCACCTTTCTGAATACGAGAGCCACAACACTGCTTTTGGTAGAACCGAGCGCCGGTTTTTGAACTGTCCTTTCAGTTAAATTTAGACATGGTTGTCTGACACTAACCCCCCCCCCCCCAAAAAAAAAAAAAAAAAAAAAAAATATCGTGAGTCTAACGGGAGACATTGCTAAACCTCGAATAATTATGCTGTCTCAGGGTTTTAGTGTTTTTTGTTCGTTTGTTTGCTTGTTTGTTTGTTTGTTTGTTTAGGAATTAAAAACAAATTGTGTTTTTGCCGTTTAGAAAAGTGCAATTCTTCAGTTTGTAGAAGCGCTAGAGAAACCCGCTTTATATTTTATACATTGTATGAATCATTTGTCCTAAGGGAAGTTATAATGCTTTCCGCTGCAAAAAATGGTCGAAATGTTATACAATGTTTCGAAGATGAAAATGAAAGAAGGCGAAAAGAAGAGGGTGATTAGAATAAACTTTGAATCTGCTGGATTCCTCTTGTCCAGCGTGTCAAAACGCCCCTTCAACGGGTTATTCCATCTTTGCTAAACCAGCTTATGTTTTGGAACAGTTTCGCTCGTGAGTGCGCCTATACGCTCGAAATACTCTATCCTGATGATAAGTCCATGGAATACAGTATTGTTTACACTTTGCGCGAGCGGTGGAACATTCAAATTCTACGACTGTTGTTACACTACTGGAGCGCTCAGTGTGGTCGCCGCGTCATCAAGTACGCGTCTGTTGGCTCAGTGCCAGCATTATAGACGCTAGCGCTGTCCAGGTGTCTAAGTGGTGTGATGATAGATAACACGAAAACAGCTCAGAACGATCTGTGAGCATAAAAATGATAGCATTACACCTTTAAACGACATTAATACTGTTGCCCAATTTCCTTTCTTTCTCTTGCCTCGTGGAGGTTGTCTTTTTAACCATTTTCATTTTCAAAGCCAACGCTGATTTCAAGCGTAAGATCGGTGTGTAGATGTTAAACGAAAAACCTAAGGCACTGAATTCTGCTTTTTCTTGCTCGCAGCAGTTTTCTACGACCACCCAATTTATGAGAAAGAACCGTCTCGTCACGTCACGAAGTTCCGCAGACAACGTCACCTGCGGGGTTGCGCTGGCGTAAAAATGATTGGCTGTTTACGAATCAAATCGAACCAATACCTGCGCACGCTGCGAAATTTGAAATCCGCAAATGTGCATAAACGCTTTGTGAGTCCAAAAATGCAGCTGACAAACTACTCGTGCAAATCACCGGTTAAAACACATTTTCTTAAAAGCGCTATACACTTCACAGAAGACAACTACTGTCGTGAAAGCAGACGTGGTTCATGTAGGCTGTTTCATGCCTACCTAACTTAACAAGTCTCAATACGTTTGTCAGGCATACAACAGTGCTGTGGAAAATTTTCCATCGAATGCGCTTAACCCGTGCACCAGAATCAGTCACTTGGGTAAGAATATAACGCCTGAAACCATTGTGGTCAGTGTGGTTGGCGTGTGTGTTGTTTTACCTACGTTGAAGCATACCGCATACTGAGCACTGACGTTGCTGACTGAAGACCAGCCAGACAACGCTGACTGGTGGCTAATTTTAGCGACTTTGTCCATCGACGTGTAGTACAGGTATGGAAGCGTTAGGTCAAAGAAAGTCATATTCCTCTACTGTTAGAAGCCGCAAAGTCATGAAAATGGTTGCAGTGGCCAAAAGGAACATCTATTCATTTCGCAAACAGCCTTAGAGCGTTTGTAAGCGGCAGTTTTTCGAATCACTGAAAACTCATTACGATTACAGTTCCTTTAAGGGAAAATAAAAAGTTGTCCGTTCTGAGTTTTATTTTATTTTATTCTTTTCTTGCACCGACCTAAGACTTCTTCTTCTTTTTTTTGCCGAAGCTGGGAAAAAAATGGAAGAAAACCCAATTAGTAACCGATACAAGAGGCATCACTCCTGCCGCGTTGTAACCTCCCCCTGGCCGACGTCTATTTTAGTTTGGTCAACTTTAGCAACGCTTGACTTATTGCAAAAGTAAAAGTATTTCAAAAGTAAAAGTACCTCCAAAATGCAAGAGAGAGAGAGAGAGAGAGAGAGAGAGAGAGAGAGAGAGAGAGAGAGAGAGAGAGAGAACAAAAAAGTTCGTGTCGACACATCCACCCTGTTGTCTTGAACGGCGAGATCGAAAAAAAGGTTATCACCATTATTTTTATTTTGCCGAATCTTGCACGCCATTACCCAGGAACAGCTGAATCAAATATTTTCCAGTCTAGTGGTTCGACGGACTTCTTTTGTGCCAAATGGAGCGTTAAATTGGTTTTATGCCGGAGTTTTTATCGCAGCTTTTTTTTTTTTTTTTCTATACTTGTACGGTTGCGGTTGAAAAGCGAAAGAGCGTTTGTTGAATCAGTTGTTTATTGAGAAAAAAAACAACAGGCAACCGAGTGTTGGCAAAAGACTCTCTCTCTCTCTCTCTCTTTCTCTCTCTCTCACACACACACACACACACACACACACACACACACACACACACACACACACACACACACACACACACACACACACACACACACACACACACACACGTCAAAACATTATTATTATTATTGCCGTTGTTGTTTGTTGTTGTTGTAGTTGTCGTTGTTGTTAAATTGACGATATAAGCGCTTTACCCGCTAACTCAGTGCTTCGTTCAGTGCGCCGCCAACGTCACTGAACCGCACGCTCACGTGAATCATGCGCATTCACTCACACCGGACCTCGACAACATATTGCAGTCACGTCATGCAAGCGGTCAGCCCACCGCCTGGATTCAAATTTCGGACTTCAGAGCTGTCAAACTTTTTGCATTTCATGAAGTGCAAATGGCCTTCAAAGAACTTGCTTCAATTTTCTTGAAAATCCGTCGCACCGAGCTGACCGATTTCTGAGGGTAAAACTCTTACAACAAGAGGTGTCGTATGTATGCAGTTTAATATCTACAGGTGCCTTTTTTTAAATCAATGCACACTTTCTTGCCCAACATTGATATGATCTGGGGTAGAGGCTGCAGGCATTTCAGTTCTGCTTCAATCTTTTAATATCTGCTTTGTTTTTGAAACCACCTGCTCCACGTTCTGCCTGGCAGCTGACCGATTTCTGAGGACGAAACTCTTTTGCAATAAGCTGCGTTATGAGTATGCATTTTAATATCTACGGGTGCCTTTTTTTTAATTCCATGTGTACTTTCTTGCCCAACACTGCTCTGGTGTGGGTAAGGGCTGTAGGCATTTCAGTTCTGCTTCAATCTTTTCTATCACAATACTTTTGTCAGTACGTAAAACCAGTTGCAAATATCACCACTTTCAAATAGAACTAAAGGTTTCACATGTAAATATTTTTCCCCCGCGTTGGAAGAGTATTTTGTTTATTTCGTATTTAAAGTGAAACGAACCGAAATGATACGATACATTATTTTTCAAGACACAGGTGAACTACTTCGTCAAAGGGTGAAACTGGTCACAACTTTAAAAAAAAAGTTCATATCTTGCTTGCAGATAAGCAGGCATTGAATTTTCAAATCGTCTTTTGCCATATTCACCTCTCAACATCCCAACCAACCCAGAACAAACCTGTCTGCATAGACGACTCGAGAGAGAGAGAGAGAGAGAGAGAGAGAGAGAGAGAGAGAGAGAGAGAAACGAGCGAATACAACATAGACACAAACTGAAAACATCTTGCGCTTACAATTACGGAAGGAAAGACGAAAGCGAACACTCTACTAAAACAGAGTCAAACAGACAAAGTTATCAATGTGGGGGTTTTATTTGTTTGTTTGTTGTGATAAGCAAAATTAGCTAAAACATTTAACACATTTCGTACCGCGCACGGGTATCCCACGTTCTTGACTCTTTTTCGGTTTTGGCCATGTATGCGACAATCAGGCAAGAGTAACCGATCCTGAACACTTTCAGCCCTTCCACCGTATCACCTACGGTCTCGCAGACCCTAACAATAATATGCGTGCATGTGACCGACTCTCATACGCTCTGCACAGTGGAAGATTCCCCTATAGGATGGACCCAATACTTCTTGAGAAATAGGGTTTTGTATGCAAGAGCCCAGCTTTAGATAAAAAAAAACAACCTCCCATGCAGAGAGCGTTATAGCTATTGAGATTCCTTCAGGGATGAAAGGGCTAACGGTTCTTGCTACAGCAAAAATGAGAATAATCAAAGTGCAACACTGCATCTAAGCCAACTTTAAATACATGCAGACATAAATTATTTATGATTTTTTGTGTGTGTGAGGCCACTATTGCACAATTCGAAACTTACTTGGTAGGAACTGAGTTAACACAACACACACAGGAAGACGTGTTAATCAGGCATTAATAAAGCTGTATATGAACAGATTGCACACATGCTTCACAGCTGCCCCTAGTCATCTTCCTTGGATATCCTTTTTGAAACCTTGCCAATCAACTCTCTAGCTGATAGAAGACATCCTTTGTTTCTACAGATATCAAATATGCAATACAACGAGAAAAAACCCAGAAACATTTATAAATTGTTCAGAAGAGTGCAAGGTTAATTTTGTTACATTTGTAGCCTTTTATTTGCTACATTCGTACCCTTTAGATATAAACATGAAATTTAACGTCAGTCTTGGTGTCTGGAAAAGTTGCAACGGAACATTTTCACAAACGTAGATTTTTGCAAGTTTGCAATTGAAATTTACATGATACAAACTTGAACGACCATCTCGTAGGTACGTACAAATATTGTAAAACTTACTGAATACACAATGGGGGAAAACAATCAGGCAGCCACAGAAAAGATAGGAAAGGAAACACATCCTTCACAAGACTGAAGAAGCCAAAGACGCAACAGTAGCAAAAACACAGCGAAATGCATATTGACTCAAGTCACTAACACAACAGTTACAATACACATGTATCAATGAAATAAGCTTACCTTGCTGGTGTGTGTGTTGTGGTGGGGAGCGGTCACCATCTGCAAGGAAGAAAAGCATAGTTGTAATCTAACGATAATTACATGAGTAAGGTGATCCTGATCTTTAAGTTTCCTTATAGCCATGATGCAGTCTACCTTGGCTTCCGTTTCACACCCCTCCAAAAACAACAACAACAACAACAACAAAAGAAAGAAAGAAAGAAAGAAAAATAAATGAAACCAAAAAAAAAAAAAAAAATCAAAACAAAACGATAGCAACCAAAAAATTTCATGGATGAAACGCAGTCAAACGCAGTCAAGTTCATATGCAACAATATCATCCGCATTACTGTGCCGTGGTAGACAGCCACCCCTGCTTGCCGTGCATCATCATCATCATCATCATCATCATCACCATCGTTATCAAAGTCATCATCGTCAAAGTGCTTCATGTGGCAGGATCTTCAAAGCCGAAAACCCCAAAAACCATGCTTGCCGTTCGTCGTCATCATCATCATCATCATCTTCATCATCATCATCAAAATGTTTCATGTGGCAGGATCTTCAAAGCTTAAAGCCGCCAACCCATGCTTTCGGAACGCAAACTGCAATGCAACGCAATGAACTGCACTGCAAGTTCATTTGTCCCCTCACGCACATTTGAAAAAAAAAAATGCCGCTTGCTTACTTGTTGCTTGCTTGACCAATAGAATGACTGATCAGCTGAGTGAATAAGTGCTCGACGGACACATAGACTGGTCAGATGGTAGATGGATGGATGGGTGAATAGACAAAGTGTGAATATTAACTCATATACACTGGCGTAGGAACCGGGAGGTGGAGGGGAGGGGGGAGGGGGTTTGCTCCCCCCACCCCACCACCACCCACCCACCCCCGTCTTTGTGCTGAAAGTGTTGCCACAGTCTGCAAATACTGCAGTTCCAAAAATAAGAACAATCTTCGCAATCTGGTCCATTCTGAGAGTAAAAATTTTGCTGTCCAAGTAAAAATTTTGCTGTCCGAGTAAAAATTTTGCTGTCCGAATGCATCAGATTGCGCAGATTTTAGTCTCATGTTTAAAAAAAATTTCAAGGGGTGGGGTGGGAAACATGTCCCCCCCAAACCCCAAGCGGTTCGTGCCTTTGGCGCTTCCACTTACAAATCATTTCAGCTACGTTTTCTCTGAATTATTGCAAGCCCTGCATTATAATATCTTCCTACGCCAGTGATATATACCCAGAGGCACAAAAATGGCCCATTCTACTGAAAAGCATTTGTACACCTATGCCTTTGAAAACTACTTAGTTTGCTGGTCGGAAAATAATTTTATCATGAAGTTTTTGTTTTGTTTTCTTTTTGTTTTCGGTTTTTTTTTTTTTTTTTTTTTTTTAGTCGAGGAGAGTAATGGCAATTTTTTGCACCCCTTTCACTATGCTTAGTAGATCTGTAGAAGCGGGCAACATGATAACCTCCTCAAAATAATCAAGCCTAAATGGGTTGACTAGATGTCTGCTTTTCATTTTCATACAGCAAAATCATTACTATAGGGAACGAATTATGCTACATACGAATTTTCGTTCATAACAATCCTAAAGACCCAGTGAAGTTTATGTTGTCATTATCCTCTACTTAGACACGCAACGTGTCCAAGATTGTCGAGATAGACGTTCGGGAAACGCTTGTACATACCAGAAATAAATGGCATCCTGCTGAAAACCTGGCTGTGTTGTACTGTGTGATGTTGTCCTGTGTCGACGTTGTGTTGTGTCATGTTGTCTCGTGTTGATGTTGTGGAGTGTAATGTTGTCTCGTGTTGTGTTTGGTTGTGGTTAGTAGGTGTTTTGTGTTGTGGCTTGATGTTGTGTTGTTGTTCAGTCGCTTCTCGTGCAGAAATCTCAAATACAAACATTCTTTAACTCTCAAGGGTTCGCCCACATTGAAATCCTAACCACTAGTAACCAGCATTACGATGGATTCGGACTTTGCCACAACAACTCCTACATGGAAATACAGTATCTCTTGTTATGGTCACTTGGCTATGCATCTAAGCTGCACATTCATCACAAATGACGTATAATTCATGTTGCTTTGGAACCTCACGCTCAGTTTTTATGACGTCACTGAGTGACGTAATGATGACTCCACCATTACATCTAACGTAGTTTATTTCTGATCACTGTGTTCTTTCCCAAAACCACTCAGAAATGTACCTTGTCCAGTTTTCGAAAAAAAAAAAAAAAAAAAAAAAAACCCACCTCGCTTATTTGAGTCACTGTAAAAAGAAATATTTTTCCCTTTCCCCCCCACAATGGGTCGGTGTCATTTCTTCTAAATATAGAAAAAAAAATTGCGTCATTTTGCCAGAATGCATTTTACCGCACAAACTAACCTTGGATGCGTAAACGCCTGCTACCATGCAGCCGGAGGGTTGTGTAATAATGACGTTTGAGGAGACTTTGTGGACCCCAAAAATGGATATCTTGCAAGTATGCGAGGAGATAGCGCTTCATTTCAACATACAAGCGTTCATACCCACAACAGTATTCATCTACACGGTGTTTCTTCATCGTTCGCCAAAAACTCGATTTCAGCAAAAGATAATTCAGACGGTAAAATTGCCATTCACGAATATTTCACACTGTCTTCTGCCTACTTTGAAATTTTCAATTATCTTTTATATGATGTGCGACATGATGGTATTTACAAGCTGTGGTATGGATGTAGGAAAATGACAAAATGCCGAAAACCCGTGAACCTTTAAGAGTCACTTTCAGACATTCACTTTTAAAAGTCAGTTCTGCTTTGAAGATGCTGTTGAAAAGTCAACTATGATGGGGCACAAGGAAATGGTGAGAAAATTACATTTCTTACATATGGGTGTTATTTAGAACCACTGAGCAAAGCGTCGTGAAGTCACCTTCAGATTCCTGTTTGTTTTAGTACTTCCACCAAACCAGACTGTGTTAGTTTGAATACGGACGGTCACTGAAGAAACAAAGGTTTGACTTTCCTCTTTCCCCTTAAATTCTACTACTACTACTACTACTACTACTACTACTACTACTAATATATTACACTTGTAGAGCGCGGAGTTCTGCTTCGAAAAGCACTCAATGCGCTTTTTGCTCACGCACACACACAACATTCACATGCACACATTTATACACATCAATACAGGCGGTGGAGTTTAAACTTAAAGATTAACAGCTAGTTTGAAAAGATGTGTTTTGAGTTCTGCTGTAAACAGTAAGAGGGAAGGGATGTTTCTCAGAGAAGATGGCAAGGAGTTCCAAACGCGGGGGGCACTAGAACTGAAAGAACGTTGGCCAAATGTTTTGAGGCTGACCCGGGGGACCTTAAGTAGCTTTTCTGAGGATGAGCGGAGAGTGCGGGATGTTTCGTACGTGGTGAGCTTATCAGAAAGGTACTGGGGAAGTGACTGGTCAAAATGACGGAAGGCTAATGTGGCAATCTTGTACTGAATACGGTACTGAACCGGCAGCCAGTGAAGCTCCTTTAACAAAGGTGTTATGTGATCCCGCTTAGCACAACAACAACAACAACAACAACAATAGAACTCTTAAAGGGGCTATCCTACCATTTTTATGCTCACATCTCGTTCTGAGCTGTTTTCATCACACCTCTTAGACACCTGCACAGTGACAGCGTCTGTAATGCTGGCACTGAGCCAACAAAAGCATACTCCATGACAAGGCGATCACAGTCCAGTAGTATAATTTGAACTGATGTCTGACCGCTTGCGCAAGTGTGAACAACATTGTATGATCACCAAGACAGGATATTTCGAACGTGCATGCGCACTCACGAGCGAAACCGTTTCAAAACACAAGCTGGTATAGCAAAGATGGAATCATCCCGTTTATAGTCTCTATTGCAGAAAAATGGTTCCCGAATACGTGAATCTGTGATGAATCAAATCAAACCACAACATCATGTGGCTAATCTTTGATCAGGGCGGGCTTAACTTCGTGCAGGTATGTGTGCTTGTTCTATTTATAACCTGAGTGTAGATTCGCTGCATTCTTAGAAGAGCTGTTGAGTACCTCAACTGTTTGATTTGATTTAAAGATGATTTTTATTTCGCTGTTCAGTTTGCACAAACAAGTATTCAGGCGGCGGCAAGAGGCCAGAAGCCTATATATAGCCTCCGCCTGTTTGATTTCTTCAATATTAACTTGAGATCGCTAAAAACACAACAAAAACAACAACAACAACCAGTACAAAAAGCCAACCAATAACAACAAGTACAACTTGAGACGAAACAAACAGCAACAACAACAAATTCAGTCGAAATATTCAAGACAGACTTTCTTTGTATGTGTGTGCACAGGTTTTAAATGTCAGTGAGGGAAATAACCTCGCTTGCAGTTGAGCAGGAGTTGCTCGCCTTTGCTCTAGCATTGTGAAACTGAGTCACCCTAAAAAAAACAAAACAAAAAAAACTGGTGACACTGGACTAAAGCAACAGAACACATCTCAGTGTTTTCTATTTTTCTTTGTGGTTTCAAACACAGATACATGACCAAAGGATACGGGAGAGGTATGACACTATCTCATTAAGAAAAACAAATCTCACCCTTCGTAAAGCTAAGTCTTACAGTTTATTAGCCAGTTTTTGGCAAAGTTGCTAGGCGACTTATCACCATTTTGTACAGGATCTCCTCAAAATTATCCTTGTAGTTCGTCACAGCTTTCAACGCGGTAAAAAAAAATTCTATTGTTTTTCCAACTGAGCATAGCTTTACTGATATTGCAAGACTGATGAATGTCACACCAGAAACGAAACAAATACAAGCGTTTCAGAAATGGCACTGTAAACACACACCGTCACACACACACACACCGTCACACACACACACACACACACACACACACACACACACACACACACACACACACACACACACACACACACACATGCACGCACGCTCCCACAGAGTGTATAAAAATTTTACCTGAGTAATCTACAAAATGAAAATGTTTGATTACATAAGAAAACTTGCCTAAGAACACACTAACCTACCAACCTGCCAATAGCCCAAGCAGCCTAGCGAAACAGCAGAACATTCTTCACCAAAGATGAATAATTATACAAGTTGAAACATATACTATTCATTTAAACCGAAAGAGTATCCCAATTATTTCTACTTTACTTATATCACCACAGACAGGCAAACTTTCAGAGAGGGGAAAAAATTAAAATCCTCGGGGGTGTGGTGCATGAAAAGGGACTAAACTAGTCTTAGAGTTAGACTGACCTCTAGTCCCAGACTTACTGCGTCGGGACTGCCATAAGCAAGCATTACCATTTTGTCCTTGAAATAGTTGCTTCTCTCCGGCCATGCCAGTGCACCGGTGCCCAGGATTCTTTTAAATCGGTTTGGAAAATCTGATGCAGCATTTATTTTATGGTACGGCAATTTGAAACTCTGACAATGATATTTCAAGGGTTAAAATTAGGTTATTTGCCTTGATGTGGTTCAAGTAGTCAACAAAAGGTCTAGAACAGCTGCAAGTTAAGGACTTTCCTCAAAGATCTGATGGAAAATCGACAATCTGCGAAGTTTTAAAGATAACGATAAAGAGATTTATTCCCTGAGGCAAATTCAAGGGGTAAACTGGGTTTGATTGCATTGATGTGGTTCAAGTACTGAACAAAGGAACTAAGACAGCTGCAAGTTAAAAACTTTCAAGGAAGATCTGATATAAAATCGAAAATCTGCGAAGTTGTAAAGATAAGGATAAAAATTAAGATCAAGTTGAATTTATTTATCCCTTTGCTGGGAAATTAATATGGTTCATGCTCTCACAATTAAACAGTACTCCTAAACAAAGATATCTATCCACCAGATTGATACACATGTTTAGAGAAACGGATGACGTTCTGTTTGACTTTATGTATTTTCCAGGGGTCTAATGCATGAAAAGAGACCAGACTCGTCTGGGACTTGGCTTTAGTCCCCCTTTATGCATTTCGTAATAATCTCTTTTTAGCCACAGTAATCTCTCTCCGAATCTCTCTCCGTGCATCAGATCCCAGAGAATTAGCTTTAGTCTCAGACGTATTACGTAGGGACTAAAGTCAGCGTGAATTTGCGATGCATGTAGACAAATAGTTGCAGACTTGGTCCCCCGTTTATGCATTTCGTACTAATCTCTAACAGCTGCAAGTTAAGGACTTTCACAAACGATCTGATGTAAAGTCGAAAATCTGCAAAGTTTTAAAGATAAGGATAAATACAAAGATGAATTTATTTATCTCTTTGTTGAGAAATTAGTGTGCTTCAAGCTCTCACAATCAAACAGTACTAATAAATAAAGATACGCAATCATGTATATTCATTAGATTTATACATACGTTTGGAAAAAAATGGATGACGTTTCGTTTGACTTTTCCAGGGGGTTTGATGTATGAAAAGAGACTAGACTAGTTTAAGACTTAGAATTAGTCTTAGACTTATTATGTCGGGACTAAAGTCAGCGTGCATTTACGATGCATGTAGGCAAAGAGTCGCAGACTTGCTCTAGTCTTCTAATCTTTTAGTCTCAGTTTTAGTTAAGTCAGTTAGACTCGTACCAAAGTCATATTCTTTCTCCATAAATCAGACCCTAGGTTTCTTTTAAATCAGTCTGAAAAGTCTAATGCATCACGCGTATTGTATGGCCTGGCACTGAAACGCAATATTCAATTATTTTAAGACGCAAATTCAAGGGTTACATTGTGTTAACTGCGTTGTTGTGGTTGACGTATTTAACAACGGGCCTAAAGCAGCTGCAAGACAAAGAAAGATCTTTCCCGAAAGATCTGCTGCAACATCGAAAATCTACGAAGTTTTATACACGAGGATAAAGATAAAGATGAATGTATTTATCCTCTTGCTGGAAAGTTTCGCAGTTAAATAACACTCATAAATAAACAACATAATTATATATGCATCAGATTCATATATGAGTCAAATAAATAATACTCAGATGCATCAGATTCATATATGAGTCAAATAAATAATACTCAGATGCATCAGATTCATATATGAGTCAAATAAATAATACTCAGATGCATCAGATTCATATATGAGTCAAATAAATAATACTCAGATGCATCAGATTCATATATGAGTCAAATAAATAATACTCAGATGCATCAGATTCATATATGAGTCAAATAAATAATACTCAGATGCATCAGATTCATATATGAGTCAAATAAATAATACTCAGATGCATCAGATTCATATATGAGTCAAATAAATAATACTCAGATGCATCAGATTCATATATGAGTCAAATAAATAATACTCAGATGCATCAGATTCATATATGAGTCAAATAAATAATACTCAGATGCATCAGATTCATATATGAGTCTAGAAAAAAAACCGCATGACTTCATGTACGACTTTATACATTTTCCAGAACTGTTAGTTCATTCACACAGTTATACAACCGGAATATAAACACTGACGAACGCAGATACAGCCGTGCAACAGGCACTCAAGTTATCTCACTCTATCAGATTCTTCTTTGCCGCGTTCTTGTTCATCTTTTATCCGTCAATGTCATAACATACATCATGTGCGCCACATGCACTTGGCACTGGTTCAGGACACGGCATTGAAACTTTCCAGAATATGCTTTGTTATGTGAGTGGTTGACGTTGATATTTTTAGGCAATCGTGAACTGTGCGTCTTGTCATCGGAGTAAGTGCCATGTTTTCCGCTGACGGCTCCACTGAGTAAATTAATTTCCGGAGCATGTTCTCGAAATAAGGAAGTGTTTTCATGGTACTACAAAATCCACTAAAAGCGGATGGCCTCTGAGATGGTACACTTTGAGAATGCCCCACAGAAAATATGTTGTTGTTGTTGGTGGTGTTTTTTTTTTTTTAATCAGCGAAAGAACTGTTTCACAGCTGACAGAGAAGTACTAGTGAAAACCGCTTAATTCGAACTCGGATAAACCGTAGTTCGCTTAAAACGTAGCATCTTTCAGTTCCCGGCCCAAGGTGTTCTTTACCTCTGTAAACATCACTGGGATATATCGGATGCGATTCAGTTACAATTTTGAGTGGAAAATAACTTCATCATCAAGGCCCCGACAGATGC
The DNA here is from genome assembly GCA_018292915.2 of Batillaria attramentaria. Taxonomy (NCBI): domain Eukaryota; kingdom Metazoa; phylum Mollusca; class Gastropoda; family Batillariidae; genus Batillaria; species Batillaria attramentaria. Next base: position 1,216,947 of record JACVVK020000061.1, read on the forward strand.
TTCACATAGTATGTAATGCTGGGAGAATTCGTAGTGTGTTTGGCCAGCTACGAATTATCCGAATTCTCTTGACTAAATTCCTACCAAGCAAGCTTGGGATTGTGAATCAGTGGCCTCACTAAAAATAAAATCATAATTAATTTATGTCTGCATGGATTTTAAATTTGGCTTAGTGGGAGTGTTGCACTTTGATTATACTCGTGTTTGCTGCAATAAGAGCCGTCGAGGAACCTTTAATCTTGCCTGATTTTCGCATACAGGGTCAAAACCGAAAAAAGAAAACCGTTTTTATAAAAACGTGGGATACTCGCGTGCGGTACAAAATGTGTTAAGTCGTAGTTCGGATAAGTCGTAGTCAATTTTGCTACCCCCCTGCGACTACGAATTAAGCAGGTTTCCCTGTGTTCATGGCGTCAGCGGATTAGATGAAACCGCAGGTTGGCAGGTTCCGGTCTATTTGAATTTTCCTTGTTTCGAATTTAAATGTTGTGAAATACGAAAGCATTGGGAATTCTCCATGAAACTATTGCCAAATATTTAACACAGAAACCTGGCATGTACCGCGAATCAAACATTTACACGAACATTCTTTCTTTGAAATTTGCAGTATTTTTTTTTTTCTCGCCGTAGGAAAAAGAATCAGTGTTCGGTTGAATACAATTTTTCGTCTCACACACACACACACACACACACACACACACACACACACACACACACACACACACACACACACACACACACACACACACTTAAAATACCACTAAGTTCATCTTGTAAAACAAACAAAACAAAGACTCTAACAAACAAACAGCACTTCAAGAGCCAAGTAAATAGAAATCAAACTCACAGTTACTTAGTGTCACCACAGAACACGTTTGTGTTTTTCGTGAATTACACAGCTTTTAATTCCGGTAGACTCTCTGGGCCTGACTCATTGAAAGAGACTAGCCTGAGACTTAGCTCCGCTTGGTCTCCGCTTGTGCATCTCGTACTAACCTCTTCTTCAAAGCTTAGTGAAGCTAGCCTCGGACTTCTCTTATGTCCTAGTCCCTGTTCATGCATCAAACCGTCTGTGTTAAAAGCCACGAAGCCAGTTTACGTCTGATGGCAACCTTCAGGTCTGCACCACGTGGTAACAGGAAAGTGAAACTTGTAAAGTGAAATTTACTACTTTTAACCCTTTCAATCCGTGCGTCGCAAAATTTGCAGAATCATACCTCTAGCCCCATTTCAAACTTGTTCAAAACTAAATCGTTCTACTGGTTGAAAATGGCTCTTTAGGTTACGAAGCAAAACCACAAAACAAAAGTTTTGCCGGCCCTTATCAAACTTCCTTTAACAAAAAAGGAGGGGGGGGGGGAGGACAATTGTGGCAAATAGCTGGTTTTATGAATAAATTTCATGCCAGGTGAAGGTGAAAAGAGTGAAAAATGAGCCTGGCATGTGGACTATCTGTATTCATACGCGGCTGACACGACAGGCTAGCAGACGCCAGAGGAGTGTGTGAGGGGGTAGAGGGTCGCTCCTAGCATTGCAAAGAAATTGGATTTTTATTTTTCTGAAAATCAGTCCACACATGACTGTCTGGCTGGTCTGTGTTTGGAATTTTGGAGGTAAAAAATTTTGATGCATATGGAGGGTGTTGTGCACAGCATTTTATTCAACAGGAAAATTTAGTGGTTTATTTTTTATAAAAGAATCTGTGTTGTGTAACCTGTTTAACTGCAGGGTACGTTTTGCTTTCTGTCTTACAGAATGTGGATTGGAGGGATGCTATCACTGAGTGACCCAAAAGTGTGTAGCAATGAAAGGGTTAAACAGTTTATTAATGGAAACGTGTGTGTGTGTGTGTGTGTGTGTGTGTGTGTGTGTGTGTGTGTGTGTGTGTGTGTGTGTGTGTGTGTGTATATTACATCCATCTTTCGCGAATGAGGATAAATGTGGTGTGATATGTGTGTGTGTGTGTGTGTGTGTGTGTGTGTGTGTGTGTGTGTGTGTGTGTGTGTGTTTGGGAGGGGTGGGGTGGGGTTAAGTAGTTCATGCAATTCAAGTGTCAGATGACAAACACAAGAAGAAGTATACGATGACAGCAAATTTGTGCCAAGAAAGATTTATAGAGCCAAACAGAAAATGTACACACGGTGCCATGTATACGGCCCCCCGTGCCGGTCGTTGACCCAGCCAGATAAGTCGTATATCGTTCATAAAGGCAAATAATGTTGGTTGGTTGATTTAAGGTGGAGCCCGGGGTTAGATGGGGTTATTATCCTTTACCACTGCATGAGGGTTGATATCACAGGTAGGATGATGAAGCACATGTTCTGGGGTTCAGTTTCAGTTGGGATTCGAACTTACGACCAAACGCTTCACCGGCTGTGTTCACAAGTGTGTGAACTCTGGTCAGTATCCTCATGACAACTGGCTGCCTATTTCGCAAATTAGCCAGCTGTTCAAAATCATTTTACAGTTTAGGCAAAGTCACTGCCTATTTCACGAACTAGACAATTTCACAATTCAGGCACGGTATAATTATACAAGATGTATGACGACCTAAATTTGAACTGAGTGCAGGAGTATTACATGCCGAGAAATATTTTACGTTATGTCAAATAAGCAGGTTTTTACGATAGCTGTGCTTGTTCTTCCTTGGGCAGAAAAATGACTGAAATATGCAGAATGTGTACAAGTGAACACTGTTGTCAGGTATAATGATTATTTGTGACCGTACACCACGATATGAGTCGGAAGTCACGTTCTGGCTATTCTGAGATACTGGCATCAACACAATGTAGAAGAAATGCTCTTTCCAATGGTATAATTGTTTTTCCTTAACTGATGTTTTTGGCAAAGTTACAGTAGTTCTTAAACAGGTACCCCCTCAGCTCACATTTCACCAGAAAACGAGAACAAACTTGAGAAAACGCTGTTTTAGAAGTTTTCCTTAGCAACCGGCTTTAGGCTAAATAAAGCATTTCTACACTTACTCTGACTTAGATGTTAAAGCTCATCACAGAAAATTAGTTAAACAGTCGAAATCAAATGAAATCCGTCTCAAACTCGACCAATCCAGCCTGACCTGCCTATTTTTGGCTGCTAAACAAAATGAGGTCAGGCGCAAAACGACTCATTTCGCAGTGCACGGTCACATTTTACGTGTCGTAGAGATGTACATGAAGTCCTTTCACTTATGAGTTACGTGGACACGCACATACTAAGAACTACATTTCGAGACAATTTTGGGGAATTTAGACAGCCCCTTTAACGACATGGACACGTTACACTAAGAATTGTTATATGAAGAGACGGATTTTCTGGGATTTATAAAATCCTTTTACATATATACACACAGAGAGGCAGATTGTTTTTGGACTTAGATGATCCTTTTGCCTAGGTGGACACGTCTGTACTATAGGATTCTTATGTCGAGGTAGAGAATTGTTTTACTAACATGGATGCACAGACACTGACTATGAATTATATGCAGGGACATATTAATTGGGGGGGGGGAGGGGGAGGGGAGGAGGAGGGGGGGGGGGTACAGGGCCATTTTACTTACTCAGACACGTATACACCAAAATTGTTGTTCAGAGATAGACTTTCGGGAACTTAGAGTGCCTTTGTTTACGTGTACACTTACACACTAAGAATTATACGCACAGACAATGTTGGGAAATATACGGATACCCTTTAACCACGTGGACACATTACACTAGAAATTGATGTATGAAGAGACAGAATTTTGGGGAGATTTATAAGAAAAAAATCCTTTTACATATGAATCATGTGGACAGGTGCTCACTAAGAATTATGTGCAGAGACAAATTTTGAGGCTGTAGTTGAGAGTTGGTCTACTCACAAAGACACTAAGAATTACATTCAGACAGATTAATAGCGAGTTAGAGGTGCCTTTAACCTAGGCGGACACGTATACACCAAAGTCCTTTTTGCTTATGAGTTGCGTGGACAGGAGAACACTAAGAATTATATGCAGAGACAAATTTCTGGGGATTTTTGAGAACTGTTTAACTCACATGGATAGACAGCAGACACAGAACTCTATGCAGAGACAGGTTAATGGGGAAGTTAGGCGGTCATCAACAGAAGTGGACAAATCTACACTATGAGTTACGGTTCGACGCAGATTTGTTGAGATTTAGGAGTTTTTTTCCACTCATGTGGATACCTACATTATATCCAGAGACATTTGTGTGTGTGTGTGTGTGTGTGTGTGTGTGTGTGTGTGTGTGTGTGTGTGTGTGTGTGTGTGTGTGTGTTAAATTTAGACAGCCCGTGGACACCAGGCTTCTGATGCATGGAGAAAGGCTACTGTAGGACGTGAGACTAGCTTGACTAATGTGAGACTAAAAGAAGAGTTCGAGATACAATAGCGCAGACTACGGCAAGTCTTAGTCTGGGACGAAATGCTAATCAGACAGTCCCGACGTAATAAGTCTGAGACTAGGACTAGGTCTCAGACTAGTTTAGTCCCTTTTCACTCATCACTGAGGTCCCAGAAATTACATACAGAGACAAATTTGTGTGTGTGAGTGTGTGTGTGTGTGTGTGTGGGGGGGGGGGGGGTAGGGAGTTGTTTTACTCACATGAACACATGTACACTAAAATTAAGAATCATATACAAATACAGAGTTGCTAGGGTTCAGGGAGTCCCTGTAATTATGTGGGCGCGTATGCATGAAGACTTGTCAAGAAAACTACCCTCCCCAGGAACCTGCCATGAACTTGCATGCTTATGCCCACGCAGTGACAAATGTTCATGCTGGTCTCTGGTTCACGTGTATGCTTACATGGCTGAACTTGTACAAACCTGTCCCATTACTTATCCAAGTAACAACGACACAAACTCCCACACCCGATGCACTAGGGCAACTTGCAGCAGGGTGTAACCGTGTACAGACTTTCTCCACATTTCCGTCATAATCCGGAGTTACAGTTTGTCAGTGTCTGTGTTAGCAGAATTAAGCCTACCTCCATTACGCACCCTCCCCCTCCCCCCCACCCTTCCCCCCCTCATCCATCTACATCATTTGACCCACCCAATACCCCCACCTGTCCACCACCTCCGCTCGGTAAATCCCTCCCTCCCCGCCAACCGCAGGTGTGCACAAAGCGAAAATCACCATTAACTGTGATTTAAAAACAAAGGCCATTGCAGGCATCGTCGTTTGTGGAAAAAGGGCCTAAGCCCCATGGAATTAACAGGTGTTGTACGCCCTTTTCTCACACGACTGGACTTTTGGTCATCTCTCTTGCAAGCGGCCTTTGTTTCTAAATCAAAGGTGGTGGTGATTTTCACTCTATGTGCACCTGCTCGTCTGCTACGTGTCAGTAGGTACGTAGCACTATTGCTGTCCATTGCAGTGTTACAAGACTGGCAACCCAAAGGACAGCTCCGTGGTACAACCGAGCTAAACGGTCTGAAGTTTGTAGTACTTCCTATGACACTAACGCGAACACTGAGAGAGAGAGAGAGAGAGAGAGAGAGAGAGCATCTAGGTTGACCAGCTGACACCATTCACTCGTTATGAATCACTTCTAACCTAACGAACTGACCACTTACACCGCTATGTGACATTTCACTTTACAGATGCAATGGAGTCAACTGAATAAAAAAAAAAAAATTCCGAAAGGGAACTTATTTTGCCACCAAACACACACACACACACACAAACAACAAATACAAAACATCCAATATTCAATGTCACGAATAAAAGTGTGAAATAAAAACTATACTAAGAACAAGAAGAGGGAACAAAGAGTTCACGATCACAGTAATTATTGTATAAACTGATGATGCATGTACTAAGGTGCTACTGACATCATTTTCCCTTCAACAGACCGAAACTTGAAAATATACCAGCAAACTTGACGAGGACAGTCAGTGAACGAACACACAACTTGTGTATCCATTTTAGCGCACGTATAAGCGCAGCGTGCCCTAATAACGACAAGTTCTTTTGTTCTAGTCTGACCGACTGAGTCAGTGCAGTGCCGTAGTGCACCTGAAAATTCAAAACTCCAATCAGTCTCAGCTTGCGGAACGAATTTTTATTTCAATGCTATTCCGCGTTTCACGCAGAGCCCTCGAACTCGACAAGTCACGAACGTCGAGCTGTCTCGCACTTTCACACTCGTTAATTCAACGCAGTCGTGCGGTTTACAGCGCATACGTCATGCGAATTCACGGCTCCGCATGCAGTCCGTTTCGTCACACGGCCCGGTTCGCATTTTTGCATTCTCCCCCCTCTCGTCTGCGGCGCCATGTTTGCGCGGGGAAGGGGCGGAGCCTAGCGCTACATTCATATTCATGAGGTTCTCGCGTGGGGTGCTCAGCCGGTCAGAAAAGCGAAAGCCATCTGAGGAGACTGCGCGAGACAGCAGGTTTAGCAACAGACAGTGCGTAAGCTCATCAAATATTTAGCAGCTGCGCGCGCGGACCCTTGTCAATTTCAGCCTTCGATTTTTTTTCCCAGTCAACGCGGAGAATCAGTGTACGACCGGTGAACTGCGGCGGATGTGAGAATGACCGAATTTTGTCGCGCCGAGGGCATGAGATGTAGGTGAGAATCTAGGATCAGTGAAAAAATACATCAGGCACACAGGTTTTCTGACCCGCAACAGCTGGTTAATTAGAGAAACAGATGTAAGCAGATGTGCGCTTTAACCGAGCCAATCACAAAGTAGGAAGGGATAAACCCTTTTTGAAAGGGCGTCCGCACATCAGTAGAGGGATTTCGGAGGGGTGCGTACACACACACACACACACACACACACACACACACACACACACACACACACACACACACACACACACACACACACACACACAGAGTGAGAGAGAGAGAGAGAGAGAGAGAGAGAGAGCCGAGAGACATAAAAAATGTTAGAATTAAAAATGTATTCTTCAAAATTTTGCAGTGAATCCCGCATATGTCGTCTAAGTGGATATATCAGTAGTGAGGCAAAGAAATATCACTAAACGAATTCACCAAAATTAAAAAAAACAAACCCAAAAAACGTTATACGGGTATGCAGTCTGAAACTACATCACATCTCTGTCACTGTCTTCTTCCTTACTTCTTTCTCTCCTGTAGGGGGGGAGCCGGGGATGGCCGAATGGTAGAGCGTTGGACCTCTAACGCTCGGGTCGTGAGTTCGTATCCCGGCTGGGGCCAAATATTTGTCCTGGCTTTTTCATCGTTGCCCCGTCTTTGATATCACCCGTCTGTGGTGGAAAAGGACGTTAAACCCCTAAACACCCACCCAACCACTCCTCCCCTGTAGGTAAGTTTTCGCTCTAAAAGAGCAGTCTGAATTTAAAATCACACTCAACTCTCGAAAAAGACGGTAACTTCATTTAAATATTTTTATAAACCATCATTTTCAGGCTTTTCGTATGGTAAAGCAGACTCGTTCACTTTACAATACACGGTAAGTGTTTTGAGACGGCCGATGGAACACGGAAGCAAGCAAAGACACAATTACAATTACTAACAATTCTTCCATTCATGTGTGAACTTTTTTCTATTTTTTTAAAAGGAAAGTCGGAGGAAAGGCTCAATTCACCAAACGTAGTGTGTGTGTGTGTGTGTGTGTGTGTGTGTGTGTGTGTGTGTGTGTGTGTGTGTGTGTGTGTGTGTGTGTGTGTGTGTGTGTGTGTGTGTGAGAGAGAGCATACGACTGGTGATATAAGCAGCCTGCCAATATTTGTAGAAGCCAAATCTCAAATAGAAACTATATGATATTTATGTTTAATTCTCTCTCTCTCTCTCTCTCTCTCTTCTCATTCTGTTCTTCATTTCCTTTAGATAGTTAATACCTTTTTTTTTGGTCTTTTTTTGTCTCCCCCCCCCCCTTTTTCCCCCCTTGTTTTGATGTTGTCTTTTTAACACCCTTTAACGTACAATAGCAGGACAGCATGTAAGACAGGCAGGAACGCCTAAATGCTCTATCCTGAATAAAAAACGTTTCGTCAACATCATCATCATCATTATCATCATCATCTCTCTCTCTCTTCTTCTTCTTTTCCTACCGCATTCAATTTCTGGACGGAGGCGCCGGTCTGTCCTACAAATGGCATGGCCAATCATCATCATCATCATCATCGTCATCATCATCATCATCATCCTATTGAGTTGAAATATGATCTGCATTTCATAGTCACGCACTACCTCACCCTCGCACTCAGTGACAATAAAATCAAAGACCATTATATAGGTTACAGTTCACGATCATGACTAGTAGTGCAGGGATGTATACTCTATCGCACTTATGTTTCGAGTGCCTTTTTTTCCCTCCCTGTGACATCAAGCCTTCAGCATTCTATGAATACAGGTCTCATTAGGTAGTTGTGAGGACATTATTGTGGGCTGAAAACGGGTGAACTGCATCGCACTCAAAATAAAACTTTACATCAGTTGTTTACATGTACATGTTTATTTCAGTTCAAGTGCACATTCAGCAAAACAATGTTCGTGTGTGTGTGTGTGTGTGTGTGTGTGTGTGTGTGTGTGTGTGTGTGTGTGTGTGTGTGTGTGTCCCTGTTTACTAGAAGCATTCAACCATGACGCTTAGTAACGCTTGGCCTGCCCGGCAGAAAGCCAGGCTAACCGAATCGCTTCCAGTATTCCACGAGTTGTTTCCCCTGCACTGCACAGCGCCGCACACTAACCGCCATTCATACTGCGTTCCTTGGTTAGCTTTGCTTGTGGAACATTTCCTGGTGTTTGCTTTAGAATCTGACCCAACCGCAGCAGGCGGCAGGAAGGTAGCAGGTTCTCTGGTCTATTTTCTGGTCTGTTTGACCAGCTGAAATTCGAACCAGCCGCAAAAACACTGGGTTGTAGACGCCAATAGACCGTATATCACTTGCTTGCTTGCTGGGTTGATTTGGGGCGTCATGTTGTTTTGTTTTTGCCCCCACTCCATAAGGATGACCTTAAAAATGAGGCGACGATGAAAAAGGACTTTGTTGTTGTTGTTTTGTTTGTTTTTCCCTTGCTCCAAACATGGAGTGGAATTCTAGACCCAGGAGTTGTCAGTCCAACACCTCAACAGTACTGAGATGGGATATCTTAGCGCTATTATTTTGCTCGTTTCAAATCCGGTCAAGTTTGCTGCCGGAAAGTGTCAAGTGAACTTCGGCCATCTTGGCGGCGCATTTGTGAAATATTGTGAAATAACTTTGACGTTATCACAAGCTTTTTTTTTTGGTTTCAATTAAATGTACAGATGATAAGGAATGTGTGTGTGTGTGTGTGTGTGTGTGTGTGTGTGTGTGTGTGTGTGTGTGTGTGTGTGTGTGTGTGTGTGTGTGTGTGTGTGTGTGCATACTTGCTGAATAGCAAACATATAATCATTACGTTATATTTCATCGGTTGGAGTACGCATAGGTAAAAAAAAAAAGAAAAAAAAAGAAAAGAAAGAGTGCATCTTGCGTAAATCTAGAATACAGACTTCATATCTAGGGAGGTATGACAACTCTCCATGCACATACGGAAACAGTTACGCCACTATCGCTCACAACTAACTTGTTTCAGCCATAGCGCAGTTACGCTTCTTGCTGATCAGGTTTTAATCAGAGGGTTCGATCCCATTTCTGTGGGTAGGCCTACTTGTGACAGAATCTGTCTGAATTCTTTGCTGTTCTGTGTTCTGACTTGTCGGGTATGCCGCCTTGATTCGTTGCGACTGGCAGTCAGATTCGGGAGTGAGTGAGTGACTGAGTTTTTGAGGCTTAACGCCGCGCAAGCCACAAAGAGTCAAATTGGGGAGTTTATAATACGCCGAACTACTGCGCACCTGTAAGTGCTTGTCGACACTTGTCGTCAAAAACATAAAACAAAACAAATTGTAACACTACTCTGTGGTTAGGGCACGGTAAACTGAACTGCAAAATTTTGAGCTGTCTGTCAAACGCAAGTATGTACCAGTATACTTGTGAACGAAATGCTTGAATCACAGTGATAACAGACACCAGTCAAATGCTGTACAACTCTGGTACAACTGTGAAGCTGAACAGAAACCTGAATTCCCGTCTTGAATTTAAACAAACTCAACAAGCGCATGAAACGTATTCAGGTAACGAAGGCAATGATTTTTCAAATTTCTTAACAATTAAAGACTATTGAAATGTTTTAAAAGAGAAGAAACAGAAACCAACTGAAAACACACCAGAAACTACAGATTTTAGACAAAAATCGCTGGGACTTCCTTACTGAAATTTCACCCCGCCAAAACTCCAACCTTAAAGATAGCCCCTTTTCCTTCTTCTCCAAACTGTTTTTCTCAGACGGCCGGTTTCATAGCAGTGACGTCAAGGCCATGTTTCCTGGTTTGAATTTTGTAACTGATGTTGAATACGCGTGTAGCCGCCTCGAATATTATGTGAAGACGGTTCGACAATCTTGAAATTACTATGCGACGGCTGTAATTACGATCGGGCATGTCTGTTTCACCAGCTATTTTTAGCCAGTCCTCGTCACGCATGCGTCTGCGGCACAGGAGAGAGAGAGAGAGAGAGAGAGAGAGAGAGAGAGAGAGAGAGAGAGAGAGAGTTCAGACCTCAGGCTTCAGACTATTATTGTTATTTTCACTAAATCCACATTTCCTACCGCTGAATTTAATATTATTGCGTGGAAATTATCCCAAACTTTGCACGTGTGAGGGAGAGAACGGGGGGGGGGGGCGGGTTGAGAGAGAGAGAGAGAGAGAGAGAGAGAGAGAGAGTTACCTAATGAGACAATGATAAATATTGTGTGGAGTATTTATTTATTTAAAAATCTATAAACCCAAAGTTAACCGAGTGAGACAGACGCAGAAATTACAGATTATCAATAATAATTATCACAAGTAATGATTTTCTTGGCAATGTTACTCTCTTTCTTTGCTCATCAACAAAGCCCAATTTCCTTTAAAAAATAATATTTTAAAAAAATCAGTGACATGAGGGATTTTATTTTTAGACTTCTTCCCAATTTTCGCCGCACTAATTTGGACTCTTCTCGGCCATAGATTACAGTGGCGCATACAGGTCGATTTTAAAATTAAACTAAGCACGAATTGCTGTGTTTTATATTTCCTCGAAAACCCTGGAGTATCCAAAAATACACGCAGCACGCAAGAAGGGCTACCCCTTTTAGAAATGTTAACACCCCCTTTTTCTTACGCACTGACGTCATTCATTTAACGGTAACACACACTGAAATTTGAACAGAAGGAAGTGTGCATTTTTCCTACGCTTCGCTGGAGGTGAAAAACCCAAAAAGTGTGTCCACCAATCGTATATTTAGCTAGTATTTGTTCAATGTTTCAATATTTCGCATTTTTCTTATCTTTCACCAGAGGGGAAAAAACCAAGGAAAAAAACAGAAGTATATACAACAATCGTATATTTAGCTCATATTTGTTCAATGTTTCAATGTTTCGCATTTTTCTTACGTTTCACCAGAGAAGACTGAGAACAAACAAACAAACAAACAAACAAACAAACAAACAAACAAACAAACAAACAAAAGTGTAGGCAACAATCGTATATTTAGCTCATATTTGTTCAGTGTTTCGCATTTTTGTTACCTTTCACCAGAGGTGAAAAAAAAAAAACCCAGAAGTATACGCAGCAAATCGTATATTTAGCTTATATTTGTTCAATATGTATATGTATTTATATGGTATGTTTGTGTATATCAATTGTGTTTTATTATCAAGAGGAGCAAAGCAAATTCTTCTTAATTGTAACTAAGAAGCAATAAATCTATCTTATCTTATCTTATCTTAATGTTGCAATGTTTCGCATTTGTCTTACGTTTCGACGGTCAGAGGGGAGTCGGAGAGAGAGAGAAAAAAAAAGAAGAAACAACAGCAACAGAAGTGTATGCGACAATTGTATGTTTAGCTCATATTAGTCCAGTGTTTCCCATTTTTCTTACGTTTCACCAGAGGTGAAAAACCAAACTAAAATCGTACATATTCAGCAGAAGTGAAAAAACCAAAACAGAACTGTAGGCAACAATCGTATATTTAGTTCAGATTTCTTCAGTGCTTCCCATTTTTCTTACGTTTCACCAGAGGTGAAAAACCAAAATCGTACATATTTAGCACATTTTTTTTCCCCAAGTGTTTCATGCTGGCGTTTTCCCGTCTCTCTGTCACATTGCTTTAACATACGTTAGTGTTTGTGTGACCGTCAAGCGTTCAACTCCCCTTGAAATCGTTCAGTTGAAATATACACTTCAGGACTCAGCCCGAATAATTCAAACTGAGGTGGGCTGCGCACCAGGCAGCACTTGATTAGCTGAGCCCTAAAGTGTATACGAACGGCGGAGTTTGCCAGTGCCACTGCGGCTACATAGAAATGAAATATTTCTCCTTGTGGTGACTTGTCGGCGTTTGCCACACCCCTACGCTACAGAATCCGTCACAAATTACCGTTGAAATGATGTTGTTTTTTTGGGAAGCCACACGGACGAAAATAGTTTGGGTAGCGTACCTGAACTGGTGCAGTTCACAGAGTCCCACTGTCATACACAAATATTTCCATTCATCTTATGTCCTTACTTCCTGTTTTCAAGTTCACGACTGGCGTACAACACGGTGGCAGTGGAGATGTGTTTGTGTGTTTTACAAACTGTGGAAGTTTGTAGGGGTTTTGGGAAATGGCGACGACCGCAGAACCGGCCCCTGTGGGGCTCCTGCGCGAAAGCTCGTACTTGAATTCGCAATCCATCACTGTTAATCCCCCCCCCCCCCCCCCCAAGTAACATAGAAAATGCAAGTACTTATTCCATTTGTCAAATACTAATTTTTGTCTAAGTCTAATTTCAATTTATTCCCTTAGATACTAAGTAAGTATGTCACAAATTCCACAGGTGACAAAATTATCACGGGAAATTATCAACAGGAAACTGCCCCGAGGGTGTAAATGTACATAGTTCAAATTCACAATAGAAAACCTAAAAAATCCGCCAGGAAACACTTAGTACTACAAGTAACTGTTCTTACCGTACACTGTTTCTATAGTAACGCATACCATTGTCATTTTTTTTAGTTACTGACGGCGACCATGATGACTGATGAGAACATATATTCCTGTGTACCCATACTTAAAAAATGAGAAATAATTTTTTTTTAAACTAGAAAATAATCAACAAATTTGAGTAAGGACCGCCGGTGTTGCCAACTTTGCCCAGACATGTGCATCTAACTATTGTTCATTGATACAAACATTTCTTGGTGGGGGAAAAAATGCACGGTTCTGTTCAAACGAGTTCACACAAACACTAGCGAAACACATATTAACAAAAGCATAATGTACTGAATTAACCAGAAGGTGTGTCCAGTTCATCGAGTCTAACTGGAAAACCTGGGGTCTCATGCATGGAGAGAAAATAGGGCGGACGGGCGTAGGTCCGAAGCTAGCTTTACTAAGCTGAGACCACAAGATTATTACGTGATGCGTGAATGGAGACTAAGGCGAGTGTACGGCTGTGTTAGGGACTAAACACGCTGATGACAGTCCCGACGCAACAAGTCTGAGACCAGAGCTTAGTCTCAGACTAGGCTTGTCTCTCTTTATGCATCGGACTCCAAGATAATAATTAAATAAACATATAAATACATATATTCATAAATAAACGAATAAATAAATAAAAATAATTATGACGGATTACCAACCACCCGGTCGGCTTTGGAAAAGTTTTAGTAAAACATCACAGAAAAGCACAGATGTTACCGCAGTATCATAGACATATCACATGAAAGTATAATTATACATGTATGCCAATACATGTAAATTCAAAAGATTTTTTTTTTTTGGTATTTCCTTCTTGAACATTTATTTATTTATTTATTTATTTATTTATTTATTTATTCGCTGACCTTAATTTCAAGCTTGAATCATTGAACTGTTCAATTCATTCAGTATGTTATCCGCTTTTTAATCAGGGCATTGCTAGTGTATTATTTGTGTGAAATTATTCTTACCGAACCATGCATTTAGTTATGTAGTTATTAATTTATTTGTACAATTTATTAATTCATTTACACAACTCATTAATTTATTTATCATTTCCTTGTTAAACTGCTATTTACATGTATTTATTTATTTCGTTTACCTTAATACGCGTACCTTTATACGCGTGTTTATTTTTTCAGCTGATCTGCCTGTTTATCAAACTGATACAAATAAGCAACAAATTCTCTCAAACAGCCACTCTTTGTAAGATAGAGGACATGAATATATATATATATATATAGGACGACGCTAAACTATTTAGTGCAGTTTTTGACTGAAGAATGACAAAACTATCATACACTTAACGTACGTAAATCATATATTATTATTATTATTATTAAGAAGAGGAAGGAAAAATTGATAAGGCGAAAGAGACGAAACGAAAGAGCGCATAATAATACTTGTTTGTTTTCAAAAATCTTGTTTTATACGTGTCTGATGATACTTATATAGTCCCGAAGCAGATGGACATATGATAACGGCGACAAATAAATAATAATAATAATAATAATAATAATAATAATAATAATGAAGATGATGATGATAATAATAATAATAATAATAGGCAGATAGGGAATAAGGCACCGATAAATGCATGCAGTTAGAGCTCTAGGCCGATTCCATACACTAGAATGAATATATATATATATATATATATATATATATATATATATATATATATATATATATATATATATATATATATATATAGGGGAATGGGGGCCCTATGAATGGTGAGATACCCTTAAATCTGTTAGACGTTTCAGCGGTAGGATGGTAGGTTTCTCCCCCCCCCCCCCTCCACTGTGGCTTGTAGCCAATATAGGGCAAGGCGGACTTGTCCACTGGCATACAAAGCACACATCTCCTAGATCTAGGGAGCGCTCTCAGCTTTACTTACTTCCCCTACTTTCAAATTGACCTGATTGAGCGCATGTTTTCGGATTTAGCGACGCCTTTGTTCCTATATATATATATATATATATATATATATATATATATATATATATATTATATATATATATATATATATATATATATATATATGTAAACAGGTGAACGTACAAAAGAAATGAATACGAAGCACTTTAATAAACAAATGAACGTTCACGCCGCACAGCTACAGAAATGAACAATCGTACATCAGTACTAATGAATGTGGATGTATCTGTCCAAACACTGGTTGCGGGAAACTGACGAGGCAATGACAAAAGAAGGGAAATACTGATTAAAACTAATAATAGCTAATTATACATGTGTCTGTTGCTTGGAGGCCAAAGCTGTGTTTGTGAGTACAAAACGGGAAAAACTCTGCAAACAAACAAATATGAACTACTGCCTTTGTTACACGAGTGGTGTGACATGATTGTGTGCTTCCATACAAACTCTGACCTGAAGAAAATATTTCCCCAGTGCAACAGCTGGGGAATGTTGGGACGAAACCGTTGATTCTGTGTGTGTGTGTGTGTGTGTGTGTGTGTGTGTGTGTGTGTGTGTGTGTGTGTGTGTGTGTGTGTGTGTGTGTGTGTGTGTGTGTGCAGCATTTTTCTCCTCTCTCTGCCTCTCTCTCTCTTAGATTTGTGCATGATTTGCCTTTAAAAATGGATAAGGCGTACGTCTGTACTCTCTCTCTCTCTCTCTCGGTTCATTAGTTTTTTTTTAATAGTTAAATAGGACATGATTCCAGATTCCATGACCCCTTACACTCCACTCTCTCCCCTACCCCCTCCGCCCTCCCCCCCCCTCCTCTCCTTCCCCCTAATTCTTCTACCCGGCCGTGTCACCTAATGACGTCATCTATCTGAGAGTGGCTGCCAAGATAACCGGTTACTGATAACAACCCTTGTACTCGTTATTATGACCCGTGCTCTCACAGTTTTGGGCTGACTGTGCTGTCCTTATAATTGTGACGTGTGTTCCAGTTTTAGAGCATGTCAACTTTGAGTATAGTGTGCTTACACGATGCTTAATAAGCCTTAGTGTTTACGTAACACTAATATTGTTAGAGCATGATTTATGTTATATATGAATATGAGCTTTACAAATAAAATTAAGAACAGCAATAATAATAATAATAATAATAAATTTCTATAGCTCAATATCCTGGCAAGACCTGGCTGGCTCAAAGCGCTTTACAAATCACACACACACACACACACACACACACACACACACACACACACACACACACACACACACACACACACACACACACACACACACACGTAAAGCAACGCTGGGCTATGGCCTTCGTAGCATTAGTGCTGTGACACGAGTGCATTTTGTTTAGTCGCCATTCTGACGTGACCGTTGAAAATATTTACTCAGTGAGACAGCCGGGGGAAAAAATCTTGATATATTTTCTGTCTTCACGTAGCCCAGTATTGGCTGACTGTGTCATTTGATTATATGCAGTTTCGTCCAATGTAGGCCACGTCAGCTCTGAACATAGAACAGTGAAAGAATGTGACATTTTGCAGGCAGTAATATTTCGAATTTTTTATGTCATTTGGTCATGTGCATTCTACACCTAGCTCGTAGATTAGGCATCTATTCATAGTACTATGCTAACTTTCTGATTCAGGGTTCGTATGTCAGATTTTCTAGCAAATGATCCCCCCTTTCCCGATATTAAAAGAAAAGGACACTCAGCTTGTGGAGGACCTGTCAAGATATTATTAAAGAAGTCAAAGAAAAGAAGCTGCACAGTGCTGAACTGAATTAGAGCTTCGAAAAAAATCTTTTTAACTGTTCAGACAGTGATAGAATTCTTAAATGTATTCTTTCCATTCCCCTTTCTGAACTCATTTGCCTCTGTCAACTAGACATCATCATCATCATCATCATCATCATCATCATCATGCCATTTCGTACAGCAACGCTGAAGTGTAAACTTCTGTTCCAAGTTTGGAGTCAGTCTTGCAGCGTTTCATTGCGAAACTAGACACCATCGCGACACTGCACACGACAGCGACACCAAGCCGTAACGGCAGACTGTGATACTACACTACAACCGAACAAACAGAACAAAATAGATAATATCGACCGTACCACATCAAGAGCACTTGCATGTTTTCTATACAGCGCGCACACACACACATTCTCCTACATCGTCTAGAGTCTACAACAAGTGCTAAGAAATGAAAGCTACCACTGATTGAGAGCGGGGGAAAAATACTGGCTTGCATTTGAGACTCGTTCGATTTTGTGTCTTTCCACTGTTTGTTGTCTTGACTTTGACGAGATACATTCTGTAATACATGACGGTATAGAGATATCCGTAGCGACGGTACACCAGTATATCTCTATACCGTCATACTATCTTCTGCCATTTGAGTCGATCAGTGCTGCAGTAGTTATTTTGGGGAAATTGAAACCGATTCTCAATTGAGCTGTGTATGTGCTTAGATGTTATTTAAAAAAAAAAAAAACCCGTAAAATATTTTTTTTATTATTGTGGTCAAATCGTCGAAGTGTAGCTTCCTGCTCGCATGGTTTCCTCTAATTTTGTTTACAACGATACTGGGAACGTTTCACGTAGTGTGGACATGTTTGGGAGTGAGTGTGAGGGTAGGAGGCTGGGGGGGGGGGAGGGGGGTGGTGGTGATGGTGGTTACAATATCAATTTACGTGATTAACTTACACAACACCGTTAAAAGCAACATGTCCGCCATATAATGCGTAGAATCCGTGCTCTGTAAACTGTTTGGTGTCTCGAGTTATGACACCAGAGGCCTGTGTCTGGGTCAGAGCGGGACTACTACCGCATATGCACGATTGCTTGTTCTATTTATAGCCTGCTGCCGGGGGCCAAGAAAACGTCTTCTTAACGTCTCATTTCTTCAATATTTAAGACTGAAAAGTTACACCGTCGCAATGTTCAAACGGAACATCACATCATCCCCAACTGAAGGGAGTTAAGAGTTTCGAAAGCGGCTTGTTATCCAACCATCAGCTCGAATGTAGGCACTTTCAGAGTGAGGTGTTTCTGTCTCAAGTTTGTTTAAACATGTTTACTGTGTGACACCTTGCAACGTACGTCATGACAACTTTTCCGCATTACAAACTATAAGTTTATGCTATGTTCAGTAGAGGGCAAACATTCCTGAATAACAGCAATGGCAATTGATGGTAATTATAAGGTTGAAATAATCTTAAAACAAATGAATGAGAGAGAGAGAGAGAGAGAGAGAGAGAGAGAGAGAGAGAGAGAGAGAGAGAGAGAGAGAGAGAGAGAACTGCTTTATTCAGTGGAGGCTCAAGGCTCATGACTGAAGAGAGGAACAGTACATGCACACTCAACCGCAATTCACATCTATATAAGATGTAAAACAGCACATCTCACTGCAAGCACAAGGCACAGTACAATATATAGAACATTGGCACGATGTATATATACCGTCGTCCAGGTATAACGACAGAAACCGGGAAAACTATTTATAAATATTAGAAATTGGTAAGTCATCAGGCTTGGTTAATAGTAGGGTGATCGCACAGTAAATTGTAAATGAGAGAGAGAGAGAGGGAGGGGGGGGAGAGAGAGGGGGGGGGGAGAGAGAAAGACACAGAGAAAGGTCTCGGTGTGAGTGCATTTCTTAAAACTTTTTTCTCTTCTTTTATTCTTTGTTTTTTAAACAGTCACAGGGCCTCAATTGGTCCGTGATTCAAAAGGAGGTACAGTGTGTAGCATTAAGTGGCAAAGCCTCAAACGCAAAGTGGATGTGTTTATGTTGGGGGTGTCCGAGAAAATGCACCCCTAGATTAAAACAAAGACTAAAATATGTTCAGTTTGGTGCATGTAGGCATGATTTTCAGTGTTTCAGATGGTAAAACACTATTTTGGAGGAAATGTTTTCAATCTGTGCAAATTGATGCGTTTTGGCATTTTGATTGTACTGAGTGGTTCCGAAGAGGAAACACACTTCTTTTATTTTTTTTTGGGGGGGGGTGGGGGGTGGGGGGGGGGGTGGAGAGGATAGTTTCTAACCAAAGGTGGAAGATGTTAAGCCTTGCAGTCAGCTTCGACAGTCATTCAGTATGACTTCAAGAGTCTGAAGTGTTGCTGGCACAAGACTCGTTTCCCTTTAGTGACGATTTCTGGACCCCACCAAAGAAATGCTATCACTGACAGACTAAAAAAAAAAAAAAAAAAAAAAAAGTCGCGCAGAAAACCATTCAGCCAGGACGGGAAAGGTAAAACTGCAAGTTTCCATACACCACACCTTCTTATGTCCAGTAGGGTGCGTCCGCCATTTGTATGCAAATTTATGCAAACTGTGATGGAGTATGATGGAACGGCTCAACCCGTCTGTACGCTGGCTGTGCTTAATTTACATAACACGCAGCTGCATCGGTATAATTATTGTTGTCTGCGTGGATATTTGTGCACAATAATAGTTACGCAATAGTTGGCGCGAAAGAGTATTTCGTACCTGATTTTTTTCTAATTCTGTCTGGACTATGATAGACTGAAAACTCATGCTTTCTCATTCAATTACATATTCTGAAAATGAACTTTTTGCCTAACTCTAAAACAGTATGAAGGTTAGGCCTCCTTCCGTGATTATTATTATTATTATTATTATTATATTTAATGTTTATGCACACAAGAAGACCAATATTTGCACGTAGAGTTAATGATTTAAAAGCAAACTTAGCAGTTAGCATCTAGAGAGAGAGAGAGAGAGAGAGAGTGAGTTGATTTTACAACGGAAGAAGTTATAGGCATACAAAGACCATTTTCAAGTCAAACTTGCTGTTGCTACACTACCGTAAAAAAAAGAAAATTCAAAAGAAGAATATGAAGAGAGAGAGAGAGAGAGAGAGAGAGAGAGAGAGAGTGCCATGCACATGACAAACTATAGGGACAGCAGAACAGCAGACCGGACGGGTGATAAAGTGTACTTCGATATAATCATATCTTCAGTTTACAGAGTAGCTTTGCGTCCTTCCTCTTCCACTGCACACACTTCTCTCCACATTGTAACTGACAAACGTCAGTGTGTGAATCGAACTTTTTCCAGCTGTTATGCTCGGCGAGTGGAAGTGACGTCATCGCAAGGGAAGTAACGGTTTCCTTTGCTGCGGTACTGCTGCATCAGCGATTGGAACACTTCAAACAGCTGAGTGAAATCTTATTTTAGTTACAGGGAGACCAGCTGAAGCTAGGCGTACATTTGCCCGTGTAGTCTGCAAAGTCGATGAAAGGTTTGAAAGGAGAAATGTTGTTCTGTTACCGCGAAGACTTTCTAATGTCGTTTGTTTTTCTCCAGCCATGCCGGATGAGCCGCGTCTTTGCATCCCGCCGGCTTTGACCTTTTATCGTCTGCTTTAACACCGCGCATTTGAACTGCATCTAGCTGCGTGGCAGACCGCCAGTTTCTGTCTTCAACCGTGACAAATCAGCGTGCACGTCACTGACGACGTGGATATACTTTCACGTGAAGTCGCCAGCGGATCGCCACTCACGCATGATGTTTGCATTTCAGTCAGGACTGTAGACCGCGGCGTCTGAAGCAGTTGGCAGTTCAGAGGCAGTTGATTCAAAATGGCGCGACCTTTCGGCGGCGTAAATTTAAGTCGACCTTTTTTTTTTTTTCTTTTTTTTTTTTTCTTTTTGCAAACGTTTCGTGAAGTACAGCCAAGTACAAAGGCTACAGACGGGTTGAGAGGTGAAGGGCCGGGAAAAAACTGGCCAAATCTTGAACGCCAAATCAGCCCAGGTACAGATGATTATATCAGTGAACATTACGAACTTGCCGTTGCGAACGACAAGAACAGAATGACGACTACTCAGTCGCTCTCTCATTAAACTGAAGTCATACTTTGTTTTCTGAGAGAGAGAGAGAGAGAGAAAGAGAGAAAGAGAGAGAGAGAGAGACGCAGCAGCAGCAGCAGCAAAACTACGTCATATCATTAAAACAACGGACATTGAGAAACCGGGGTTATCATAAAAGTGGCATGCCTGGAAATAAATCCCCGAAACGCATTACATGGAATTATGCTGACACAGTCACAGTGCAGTCTTATGAAAGCAATACCTTGGCACAGTCCGTATCTCTGTCGAGCACTGGCAGGCAGCGGTTCCTTCGGCGCATGAACCTCGCGGAGTCTGTTCTACAGGGGCGGAGGGAGGTGGGCGCGAAAAGGGACAAAAAGTAGTCCGCAAAGATGGCTGCGGTGCGGAAGCGGCCTAGGGCCAGGACTCACTCTCACCGCGAGAGGGAGGGGAGGAGATTAGGCTGGAGGGAGGGGGTTAGTGGGTGGATCACCGAGTCGGAAACATGGCCGCCTGGTCGTCTCAGTGGAAGGGGTTCGGAATTGCGTGACAGACAAGGAGCAGGGGAGGGGTTGGAGGGGGGCTGAAGTCGAAGGCCAAAAAATATCCCCAGGGGATAGCAGCCGCGAAATTTGATTGGCTGTCAAAGCGGAACTAGCCGGCTCGTCGGCATGAACAATGAGCACGGCTCGCCGCCACGTTTCTTTCCCGGCTTGTCTAGAAGTGCCAACTGACTCCCCCCAACCCCCACCCTTCCCTCCCTCCCCCCTCCCGCCCCTCCCCCAACCTACTCCACCCGCTTGTCCACCGCCCGGCCTTGCTAGGTTCCCATCCATGAGACTCAGTGATTCGAGCGTCGCGTTGCCGGCAGAGAGGTGAGACTGAGGTTGTTGAAAAGGTTTCGTACCAAGCAGTGCCGGGCTCGTGTCGTTGCTTGCCTAGCTTTCCCCCCCACCCACGCCCATAATGGGACCAAGTACCCCCTCACTGAGTCTCGGCTTTCAGCCCTATCAACCTTCCCCCCCCCCTCCCCTTCCCCCCTCCTGTTCCACCTCTACCCCTCTTCTTGCTCAGCCCTCTCTTCAACCCCTCCTTTGCGCTGAGAGCCAATAGGGGCCGAAACTCCTCCCCCGGCACAAAGTTCACTGGAGTGCCCTCCCCCTTGCTCACTGACGCTATCTCGTCTCGTCTCCTTTCTCGCCCTACTTTCCCCAAATGTCTTGCCTCAGCACTTTCTTGCCCATGCATCACAGTCCGCCGCTTTACTGCCTGTACCGCTCCGCAGTGTATTGCTGCGCAGGCAGCCAAAACAGAGCCCCATTGTGACGTCAGTGCATCTTTAATGGGGGTTGGGGGGGGGGGGGGGAATCGCGACTGCCACTGAGCTGCACGCGCGGAGCTGGAGAAAACAGGATGTGAAGGATGCGCATGCACATCTTGGGGTCGCTAGTTTTCTCTCCCCCAAGACCAGACTGCGCTATGGGCGCGTCACTTTCCGACGTCCTCACTGAGTCGCCGCTCCTTTACTGTGACGTGATGCATTGTGTGTGTGTGTGTGTGTGTGTGTGTGTGTGTGTGTGTGTGTGTGTGTGTGTGCGAGTTGTCTCTCTTGGACTGTATCGAAGATCTTTGCAGACTGCCGCCTTGCTCTCCGATATTCATTGGGGGACTGAAGACTGAGCGGGGTGATGGCGGATGGGGTCAGTGGTGAAGAAAATTATACTCGAAATCGATGAAACGTGTGTGTGTGTGTGTGTGTGTGTGTGTGTGTGTGTGTGTGTGTGTGTGTGTGTGTGAGGAGGGGGGGGGGGGAGGGAGGGTAGGTTAAAGAATTAGGATCCAAATCAATATCTCAATAGTCAGATCAATGACTGGAGCTCATCTAAACATGAAGTAATTTGCCTGAAAGAAGTATCTGTTTCCCCGCTTCAAAAGGCCGGTACGCGTTACATGACGGCAGACACCATGACCCCGCGTGGTATATCATGCTGATATCAAAGCATAACAAACCAATGAGGTATTAGCACGTCACTTTGCCGGTGCCTTATGGTTCTAGCTGTCCAGCAGAGACACACATGGGCCAGGCTAGGTAACAAACCGACGACTGATGGGTATAAGGATTTTGTCGTTTGCTAGTTTTCTGCCATGTGTTAAAAAGAAAGAAAAAGTTATCTATGGTTTCCAAAACTGAAAAAGTAGGGGTCAGTCAGAAGTGTTTATTTGTTAATTTATTACTGATTTGCACCCTTGTTCTCAAGTTTCGGGAGAGGTGTGAAAATGCGTGCTACACTGCTTGAACATATATATGTAGTATATAATTATATATATATAATTTTTTTTTTTTTTTTTTTTTTTGGGGGGGGGGGGTATCATTTATTCATTTATCAAGTAATTTATCAATGTATGAAGCTTCTCCAAGAGGAAGTAGCTGGGATATTCCGTGGTAAGTCTTAGGGGTGGGTGGATGTTTGGTGGTTTAACGTCCTTTTCCGCCACATACGGGTGCCTGAGAACATTCTTGTGGTTAAATCGCAGGTGCAGCATGAAGGGGAAGAGAAAAGAGAGAGAGAGAGAGAGCGAGTGTGCGCGCCACTTAACCGACTACAACCTTGACATAACAGTACTGGATAGCAGTACTCAAGTATTTCCTATCCACACTTCCCACAGGAAGATCTAATTTAGGAGAAGATACTGTTCCGCATTCCTTTCGCGGTGTCCTTTTTCGAGCACACCACAAATTCTCAGTTCCGTAGTTTCTATTTCGAACACATAATTATATGTATACACCACCGTTTCTCAGTACCGCAGTGTCTAGTTTTCACCACACCACCGATTCTCAGTACCGTAGTATCTAGTTTTCAGCACATTTACACTGCCGATTCTCAGTACAGTCGTATCTAGTTTTCAACACATTTATGCAACCGATTCTCAGTACAGTAGTATCTAGTTATCAACACACCTATGCAACCGATTCTCAGTACAGTAGTATCTAGTTATCAACACACCTATGCAACCGATTCTCAGTACAGTAGTATCTAGTTTTCAACACATGTATGCAACCGAGTCTCAGTACCGTAGTATCAAGATTTGAACACATAATTATACACCACCGATTCTCAGTACAGTAGTATGTAGTTTTCAGCACATGTACACCACCGATTCTCAGTACCGTAGTATCAAGATCTGAACATATAATCAGTAAGACACCACCGATTCTTAGTACAGTAGTATCTAGATTTCAGCACATGTACACCACCGATTCTCAGTACAGTA
The DNA here is from genome assembly GCA_018292915.2 of Batillaria attramentaria. Taxonomy (NCBI): domain Eukaryota; kingdom Metazoa; phylum Mollusca; class Gastropoda; family Batillariidae; genus Batillaria; species Batillaria attramentaria. Next base: position 1,241,027 of record JACVVK020000061.1, read on the forward strand.
GTATCTAGATTTCAGCACATGTATACAACCGATTCTCAGTACAGTAGTATCTAGTTTTCAGCACATGTACACCACCGATTCTCAGTACAGTAGTATCTAGATTTCAGCACATGTACACCACCGATTCTCAGTACAGTAGTATCTAGATTTCAGCACATGTATACAACCGATTCTCAGTACCGTAGTATCTAGTTTTCAGCACATGTACACCACCGATTCTCAGTACAGTAGTATCTAGATTTCAGCACATGTACACCACCGATTCTCAGTACAGTAGTATCTAGTTTTCAGCACATGTATACAACCGATTCTCAGTACAGTAGTATCTAGATTTCAGCACATGTATACAACCGATTCTCAGTACCGTAGTATCTAGTTTTCAGCACATGTACACCACCGATTCTCAGTACCGTAGTATCTAGTTTTCAGCACATGTACACCACCGATTCTCAGTACCGTAGTATCTAGTTTTCAGCACATGTATACAACCGATTCTCAGTACCGTAGTATCTACTTTTCAGCACATGTACACCACCGATTCTCAGTACAGTAGTATCTAGTTTTCAGCACATGTATACAACCGATTCTCAGTACAGTAGTATCTAGTTTTCAGCACATGTATACAACCGATTCTCAGTACAGTCGTATCTAGTTTTCAGCACATGTATACAACCGATTCTCAGTACCGTAGTATCTAGTTTTCAGCACATGTACACCACCGATTCTCAGTACCGTAGTATCTAGTTTTCAGCACATGTACACCACCGATTCTCAGTACAGTCGTATCTAGTTTTCAGCACATGTATACAACCGATTCTCAGTACCGTAGTATCTAGTTTTCAGCACATCATACAACCGATTCTCAGTACCGTAGTATCTAGTTTTCAGCACATGTATACAACCGATTCTCAGTACCGTAGTATCTAGTTTTCAGCACATGTATACAACCGATTCTCAGTACAGTCGTATCTAGTTTTCAGCACATGTATACAACCGATTCTCAGTACCGTAGTATCTACTTTTCAGCACATGTACACCACCGATTCTCAGTACAGTAGTATCTAGTTTTCAGCACATGTACACCACCGATTCTCAGTACAGTAGTATCTAGTTTTCAGCACATGTATACAACCGATTCTCAGTACAGTAGTATCTAGTTTTCAGCACATGTATACAACCGATTCTCAGTACCGTAGTATCTAGTTTTCAGCACATGTATACAACCGATTCTCAGTACAGTAGTATCTAGTTTTCAGCACATGTATACAACCGATTCTCAGTACAGTAGTATCTAGTTTTCAGCACATGTATACAACCGATTCTCAGTACCGTAGTATCTAGTTTTCAGCACATCATACAACCGATTCTCAGTACAGTAGTATCTAGTTTTCAGCACATGTATACAACCGATTCTCAGTACAGTAGTATCTAGTTTTCAGCACATCATACAACCGATTCTCAGTACAGTAGTATCTAGTTTTCAGCACATCATACAACCGATTCTCAGTACAGCAGTATCTCGTTTTCAGCACATGTACACCACCGATTCTCAGTACCATAGCATGACCTGATATTTAAACAGTAGTTAATTGTTCGGAGAACGTCCGTGCCACCTGACACCCGTGCTTTGGATACTGCAGGGGAGAGAACTGTGCTTCAAGGGAGAGAATTCTGCTTGTACGGGAATGTGGTCTTAGATCTACAGATCCCAGCACAGAAAGAGGAAACATGGGTCTATAATTATGGTCATCTTCTGTCCGATTTTTTGTTCTGTTATGTTTTGTGAGTGGGGTGGTGGCTGTGGTGGTGGTGGTTGTATTAAGAAATGCCATAATTTCATTGCCGACTGGCTGACTCTTTTGACATGGAAATATTTTGCAAATGCACACACACTTTGATTCAAGCATCAGTAACTTTGTCAATTTTCAGGATGCCTCCATGAAACGTCATGACGTTGTCACTGAGTAAGTGTTTTGGGGGAAGTGCTGACCAAATATTTGTGTGATTCTGGTGGTAAACAAACAAGAAAATAACCAATAAAAACATGGTAAAAAGGCACGAAGGCACTGCTAATAAATTTGACTTGATAAGAAAGTAAGAACGGTGATCAGACAGAATTATACTGGAGTGAAGGTAGTGGAGGAGGGGACGGGGAGTTGGGAGGGGGGTGGAAGGAGCGGGGGTGGTGGGGGGGGTGGTGGCTTTGTTCTTTTCCTATGAAAATCATAATCAATTATTAAATTTTGATAGCGACGTATTCATGGTTGATAACAGTGCGTGTCGTACACTTTGTTTTCATCATAATACTTTGTTTTCCGACTGTTGTGTTAATTATAATTCCAAATATTCCAGCAGTGCAAAAAGGTCGATCTAAATCTTTCTTGAAAGCAGTTCAAGTTCCGTCTAAACGAGCTTACGAAATTCAAACATTTCCTCAGTGTATTTGTACAACGTGACACATCAACGACAAAATGTCTAGACAAAACTCTTTTCTACTCTGAAACCTGAGCCTTTAAGATTCGATCCACGGGTTTAGTGCTTCAATCTGACGTGTTTGGTAGGCTTAGGGTTGCTGGTAACTGTGCTCTTTTCATTTGTACGAAATGTCAGTCTTTTGTGAAGACGGCGCATAAAAAAATATTTCTTCCAGTACGTTCCAGCTGACGCAAAGAGTAATAAACATTCTCTGCACTGCACATATGTTTGTTCACTGCTGTTCACACACCCTGCGAACAAAAGACTGTAGCGCTATTCTTTATTAGCGTCATCTGTCTTTGCACAAGCCCTGCGCACAGCCTGTCCAGCCACACTGCAGATTAAACTAATTTTCAAGACTTTATTTATATTTTTGAAGGTATTATTTCCAACAACTCTGCGGACTATGTTCACTACTCGTCTGTAAATATTCTCCGTGGCTCAGCATTTTTTTTGAGTCTACAAGCAACAGACAGACACCATTATTCTCGCCAGCCTAAAAATTGTATTGTTTTTCTTTTCGGCAGAGAGTATTGTTCAAAATTGGCTGACAAAACTGAGAACACGAATGCAAACTTTGACATACGTTCACAAATAGCTTCTTGTGTTTCTTTCAAGTCATTACTGTACGCCACCAACTTTCCAATTTTACCATGGCTTTAAAAAACACTAGGTTAACACTCACAAGCACAAGTCCTCATACCTACCACGAAAAAAAAAAAAAAAACGTTGAAGAGGATTGTACTGTGGGTGGGTGGGGGTTTGGGGGTTTAACGCCCTTTTCCACCACATACGGGTGATATCAAAGACGGGACAACGATGAAAAACCCAGCACACATAGTTGGCTCCAGCCGGGATACGAACTCACGACCCGAGCATTAGAAGTCCCACGCTCTACCATTCGGCCACCCCGGCTCCCCGATTGTACTGTGGTCCATAACAAAAACTTTCGAGTGTGTTGAAAGCGTAGAGTTCGTAACGCCGCTGTGCTGGAAAACTGCCACTTTCGAAGGTGTAGTGCTGTGTCCAGATAGAAGGATGTTTCATTTCGCCATTGCCGTCGTTTTCGCAACTTCGTCGCTTCTAATATTAGAGAAATACGACTTTCTTTGAGACTACCGTCCATTCCTGAACAGACTGGGACTCGAAAATGCTGATAAAAATAGCAACCAATCAGCGCCGACTAGCTGGTCCTCAGTCAGACGTCGTCTCAGCATGCGGTGCACTTCTAGAACAACTTATACTCCGGCCAGAGTCACTACAATGGTCCAAGTGACTGGTTCTGATGCACAGATGATGAGAAGTTTTCCAAAACGCTCTTGTATGCCCTGTCTTACGTACTGAGTCATTAAAAATGCTCTTCGTCAATAATTAGAGACAAAAGACGCAATTGTGAAGTAGCAAGCTCTGCAGTAAAAATACGTCTCTGGCGGTGAAGTTTACACATTTGACGTTTCGCCTTTGAACAAACCTTTCCGCTACTGTCATGCGCAAATCTT